>NW_004624809.1:8955695-9055356 GCF_000247695.1 Heterocephalus glaber
AATAAAATGGAAAACACAGAAGAAATGGACAGATTCCTAGATACATATGAATTGCCAAAGTTAAATGAAGAAGATATAAAACTTCTAAACACTCCAATTACAATAACTGAAATTGAAAACACAATTAAAATTTTACCACCAAAGAAAATCCCAGGTCCTGATGCCTTCACTGCTGAATTCTACAAAACATTTAGAGAGGAACCATCACCATTACTCTTTAAACTCATCAAGGAAATTGAAAGGAAAACAATACTTCCAATACTTTGATTTAAAAACCCCGAGAAAGATCCAACCAAAAAAGAGAACTACAGGCCAGTCTCCCTAATGAACATAGATGCAAAAATCCTCAACAAGATATTGGCAAACAGAACACAGAGGGTCATCGAGAAGATCATACACCCTGACCAAGTTGGATTTTTCCCAGGGATGCAAGGATGTTTCAACATACATAAATCAATAAATGTAATACACTATATTAACAGAGCCAAATACAAAAACCGTATTATCATCTCAGTAGATTCATAAAAAGCATTCAACAAAATCCAACACCCATTCATAATAAAAAGCCCACAGAAATTTGGAATAGAAGGTCTTTATCTCAACCTGATTAAGGCTATATATGAAAAACCAACAGCCAACATCATACTAAATGGTGAAAAACTGAAAATCTTCACGCTAAAATGAAGAATAAGACAAGGATGCCCACTATCACCACTCCTGTTCAATATAGTTTTGGAAACATTAGCCATAGCAATTAGACAAGAGAAAGAAATAAAAGGAACAAATATAGAAAAGGAAGAAGTTAAACTGTCATTATTTGTTGATGATATGATACTTTACATAGAAGACCCAAAATACTCTGCCAAAAGACTTCTAGACTTAATTGACAGACTCAGTAGAGTAGCTGGGTACAAGGTCAACACTCAAAAAATAATAGCCTTCTTGTAGACAAAAAAACAGACTTACTGAGAGAGAAATTAGGGAAACAATTCCTTTCACAATAGCATCCAAAAAAGTGAAATATCTAGGAATCAGTCTAACAAAGGAAGCAAAAGAGCTCTATAAAGAAAACTATTGCACTCTGAAAAAAAGAGATCAAAGAGGATACAAGAAAATCGAAAGACATCACTTGCTCCTGCATACTTAGAACCAATATAGTGAAAATGAGCATACTTCCAAAGCTGCTATGTAGATTTAATGCAATGCAGACTGAAATTCCAACAATATATTTCACAGAACTAGAGAAAACAATCCAAAAGTTCATTAGGAAACAAAAGAGACCTAGAATAGCAAAAGCAATTCTAGGCAGCAGAGACATGGCAGGGAGTATCACAATCCCCAACTTAAAACTATATATAAAGCTACTGTGATAAAAACAGCATGGTACTGGCAAAGAAACAGACTCAAGGATCAGTGGAATAGATTAGAAGATCCAGAAACAACTCCAGACATACTCAACTACCTCATCTTCAACAAAGGAGCCAACCACCCTCATTGGAGGAAAGATAACCTATTTAATAAATGGTGTTGGAAAAACTGGATTTTAACCTGCCAATGATTAAAACTAGGCCCATATCTATCACCCTTCACTAAACTATGATTGAAGTGAATTAAAGATCTAAATACTAAAATAGAAACACTGAACTTGCTGGAAGATAAGTTAGGTAGAACTCTCAAAGACACTGGCATAGGAAAAGACTTTATGAACAAAACCTCGATAGCACAGGAACTAGCACAAAGAACAACTGGGATCTCATCTTATTAAAAAGCTTCTGCACTGCAAGAGAAACTACCAACAGAGCTAAGAGACAACCTACAATGTGGGAAAAAATTTTCAGCAGCTGTGCCTCAGACAAAGGTCTACTATCAAGAATATACAAAGAATTGAAAAAAATCAGACTCCCTCAAATTCAAAGACCCAATTCAAAAATGGGCATCTGAAATGAACAGACATTTCTCAGACAAAGAAGTAAAAACAGCAAATGAACATAAGAAAAATGTTCAATATCATGGGTCATTCAAGAGATTCAGATGAAAACAACACTGAGATTCTACCTTACCCCACAAAGAGTGGCTTCTATCAAGAAATCAACCAATAACAAATGTTGGCAGGGTTTTGGGGAGAAGGGAACCCTTCTCTACTGCTGGTGGGAGTGCAGACTGGTGCAACCACTGTGGAAATCAGTATGGAGATACCTCAAAGAACTAGGAGTGGAAGTCCCATTTGACCCCGCTATTCCCCTACTGGGGATCTTCCCCAAAGAATTAAGAGAATCATACCACAGCGATATATGTGCACCCATGTTCATAGCAGCACAGTTTGTAATAGCCAAAGCTTGGAAACAGCCCAAGTACCCATCAATTGGAAACTGGATAAAGAAGATGTGGTTTTTTTATAAAATGGAGTACTACTCAGCCATAAAGAACAAGAAACTAGAGACATTTATAGCTAAATGGGTGCATATTGAGGCCATACTCTTAAGTGAAATAAATAGGACACACGTGTGTAAATTCCGAATAGTTTCTCCAGTGTGAGAAACTGCAAGTGTAAATAAGGATTAAAATGAATAATTGATAATCTGAAATAGGAAGAAAAGGGGCAAAGGGGTGGGGAAAGTGGGGAGGGGTTGGCGAACGGAAAGAAGGGAACACTGGACTCAGGTTTCCTTAGGATTGGCTAAGGAAATAGGTGGATGAGAACTGAGGGGGGCAGTACAGCAGGGATATTTATTTAGTCTCATATTCTGACACTATAGAAAAGTCTATACAATGCTGTAATCTTCCAGATGTTCAAAGTAGAGCTGATAAATTGCTAACATGTACTATTGTTACCAGCTTCTGGGGACTTCTTCTGGAGATTCTTTCTAGGTTCGTCTTGTCCTGAGCAATGACTGGACTAAAAGAGCACAAAAGACAATGAGGTTTTACATTTACTAAAAGTAGAAAAAGAAAATGCTCTGCCGAGTGAGAGTGGGTCAACTGAAAGTAGAAGTGCACTATGCAGGGAAGAGCAATCACTGTGAAAAAAAGCAGATGGGTCACAAGGTCAATGGGCACTGTCCTTTGTGTCTCCCACTCCTTGGGGTGATGCCAAGTCTAGACTGTCTTATCAAAAACTTGCTGAATTTCTTGGAGAAGAATTGAAGACAATTTGAATTGAAGACAGTTGAAGACTTTCTGATCAGTTCCAGGTACAGGGCTTGCACACATGTCTTCTGGATCTCTGTGATTGACAGGTTGCACCCACTTGGCCAGCCAGTTTGGCCTGTCCTAATCTCCTGCCTCACTCTGCCATGTGCCAGGCACAGCTGTAAGTGCCTTAATTTGTCCAGAGTAAACACTAGTATGTTTTATTTTGGGTTCCCTCCAAGTGAGTCCTTGAGATAAGGACTGGTGTGCAAAGAGTTACTTAGGGAGGTGAGCATGGATGAACAATGAGGATGTATGTGAAACACTGAAGAGAGAAAGCCTAGTAATGGTTATCCCTGCTGTTGTCCAGTGGGCTCAATCCTATTGGGGGCCCACCGAGGAACCCAAAAAGATCCTCTTCAGAATTGCTCCACCAGAGGGTAGAGGAGCTGAAATATTTATCCAGGACTCACTCCCATCCCCACGGCTTGAGAGTGGTCCCCAAGGCATGAGCTCCAGCAGTCAGCCTCTTTCTAGGAGTACAGGGAGCAAGCAAGCACTTGCTGCCAGAAGACAAGCCTCAAGCTTCTAGAGAAGAGAAGTCAGATGCATGAGATGAGGAGGTGTCCAAAGCCATCACCTACCGTGCACAGCTTCCCTGGGGCCAGGACCGTCTACGTCTAGCCATCAACCACCCCGGCTCCATCCACAGCATCCCCATAGTTGACTTCACAAGGAACCAAGGCACAGAGAAGTGAAGGAACTTGCTCAAGGTCCCACAGCTAAGAAAGTGGCAGAACCAATCAGTCATCTTAACTGCCAAGGCCACATTAACAGTTAAGCCCATCTTAGCTATTTTACCTCTCAGATAAAGACGATCAGGGGCCCAACAAGGTCAAACAGCTATTAATGCAGTTCATACAGGGAAAACTGTATAGAAAATCTGAAATGCCTGAACTTTGCAGTGTAACTTGCTATCTTCCAAGGACACAGCTCCAAAGACTAAGGTTATCTGACTTGATAACTCCCTTACCCTGGAGCAGCTTCCTCTTGAAGATTTTCCTAATGGACAATGGCTGTGTCTTGTTTGATGCCCCAAGCACTCTCACTCTGCCTCTTTATGATCTAGGAGGTCTAATAAGTAGAACGCAATACCACCTACTTACAGAAAACATATGGCCCTCTTGTTATTGACAATACCTGCTGTCGCTTTCTTTTTGAATGGCTACTTTAATAAACAAGCAATTACTGGGAAATGATGGATAAACAATGCGCTTCTTAGGAGAGGCTAATAAATCTCTGGCTCTACATTCTCAAATTGTTCTTGTACTTTATTACTCCCATCAGCCCACATCTGCATCTAAGCATGCAGGGAAATAATGAATCAGGTGATCAGTTAGAGAATCAGTGGCCCTGTTTTGACATTCTGCATGAAGCAGGAACTAATTGGCTGATTCCTAATGCTTTCTAAAACACATCTCAGCAATCAATAAGCCTGTGATGATGTTTGAAATAGAAGAGCAACTTTGGCTGGGTCACAGGAAGCCACTCATGTTTCCATCATATGTCATGGAGAGTCCAGGTTCCTCTGGCTTTGTCCTGGGGAGGATTTTCTCCCTTCCCAAAAGTTCTGTGAGGCTTCCTTGGTGACCACACCCCCAGTGGATGCCTCTCCAGACACCCTAACACCTAAGATGGGGTTTTTTCCAGGGGGTCACCGAGGTGGCATAGTTAGTAAGAAGGAGATGGAAGAGCAAGCACATCTGAGGCTCTCTGCACTTGTGTAAAGACTGAGAGCAGTGATGTTCTCAGAGAACTGAGAGCTTTCCCACCTGAGAGAAAACCATGATCAATACCTGGTGACACTTTTATGGAACATGAGAAAGTATTTTCCAGAATGCTCTAAAAAGGTTTTCAGAGCACCAAAGAAGGGCCTGTGGGCTCCAGCACCCCTTGTGTCTCTTGTCTTCTCACCCTGGACTCACCTGGCTTTAATGGAATTCTCCTCAGTTTCAAAGGGCACTAAGATCTGGAATACCCAGAGGAGTTCACCCTCCCTGAAAAGCCACAAGGCACAGGGAGTCTGCTGTTCTCCCATCCGGTGTCCAGTACTCGCCCACAGAGGCTGCCTGGCCCTGGGCATTGGCCCTGCCAATTGCCCAGATGGGCTGTATCTGTCACCATCACACACTGTGCTCAAAGGGGCCCAGGTTATCAGGAATCAACAAGAAGGGAAGTAAATGAGTTTGCAGTTGAAATGCAAAGGAAAGGATAGCACCATCTTGTCTTGCTAAACTATGTTGGAAGGAAGAAGAGATGGGATTTCCCTCCAAGGAGCCATAGATGTGGTTCCACGGAGTCTGAGTGGGAATGGCCAAATGCTCCCATCTTTTAAACCCCAGATGCTTATTTCCATTCACATGCCCTGGGTAATAAAGTCTAGATGAGAACTGATATAAAAGCATGATCTGTAAGCAGATTTGCCATTGTAAATAGAGTCATTTTCAACCCTTTCCACCAGTGAGCCTTCCCCTGGGGAAAAGAAGAGAGACAGTAGCAGCTAAATGTCCTTTCATCTGACGCCTCTTTATTTAATGACTTTTTGGGAAGGAACACAAAGCCACTGTTTCCTACAAAAGGAGAAAACCTCTCTGCTTTCCAGAGAAACAGGGTTTTTTTGCTTTGTTTTTTGTTTTGTTTTGTTTTTGGTCTCAGTACATTGCACACAATTGTCAGCCCTGTTCAGAGTCCAGCCTAGTGGCATTTATAGTTTCTCTAAAGGGACCTTGCTGTCTGACACCACACGAGAGAACTCGGGCATGTCACGGGAGTCACTTTCTAAGCACACCTAAGAATTCCAATAGCCACTATGTGTTTCCAAGAACCACCAGGACAGTTCTTTGAACATTACACAATTATCATTCCAGCAACCCTTGGAGGTAGTCATTGGGGACCACAATTGATAAATGAACAAACTAAGGCAATAAGAGATTAAACGAAGTGCCCAAAGTAAGACAAGCAGGAAGTAGGGGAGCAAAACTTCTAGCCCTAATTGGCATGACCTCAAACACCATGTTTATGTCTGCCTTATTGCATGCGGCCACCTCATGGGGTGTCAGGAAGAGGGCTCACAAGGAGATATGGAATGAGGACCTGGATTTCAACATGTACCTTCACCACCCTGTACCCAAGACCTTCCTGAGATGGAACCTGAAGCAGACAAGAAGTGGAAATTTCATCACCGGGAACTGAATTTCTAAGAATGGGCTAAATTCATCTCATATGGCTTCCTTGGCACTGTCACAACCCAGAGACAGGGCTGGCTACATGGTTCATACATCTTTTCTAATCCTTCCCCCAGAGCAGACACTCAGCACTAGTTGGCGGGCAGATGGCTCTGGGTCTTGCCTTCAGGGATCCCAAGGCCTGTTACTAATGAGGAGAGTAGCTCATATGTCTCCCCAGCTTTCTTCAAAACAGGAGGACAAGTTCATTTAATAAACACACTCCTAATAGAAATTCTGTTTATTTTATGAAGCATATCCATGGTTCTACTGGAAAATGTTCTCTCTTTAATACATATCTAAGAACTATGAGACTCAGCCCACTCTCATCTGGGTTTAAGGAAATAAAAGAGGGTCAGAATTAATCAGGCATCATTTCATTTAAGAATGTCCTGTGGTTTCAAGATCATAGTTTTAAAAACAAGAGAGTAGAATAAGCCAGCAAGTGTATATTGAAGCCTAACTAGGATCTAAAATGGGGCCAAAAAAGTCAAAATAACCACAACACAAAACTGTATTTAATTGAGTGCAGAATTACGTGATGCCAGCTGTAAATACATAGAATAAGGCCAATAGGGAAGGAAAACGGAGGGAACTCAAAGGACAACCAGTATTTATCTCACACGTTGGCAAAAGAACATCAGCGTTTTTCACAAATATCACAGCCCTGTACAGAAAATATTATTGCTCCCATTCTTTTCCCCCTAGTACTAGGGATTGAACACAGGGCTTTTACACTGAGCTACATCCCCAGCCTTTTTTTCATTTTGTATTCTGAGACACGGTCTTGCTAAGTTGCTAAATAACCCAGGCTGGACTTGAACTGCTTCAGCCTCCCAGAGTGCTGGGCTTACAGAAATGCCTGGCTCCCCTTCTTAATCCAAGATACCCAAAGTATCAATAATTCAGATACTGTAATACTAAGACTATTTATACAGAGTGCAGTCTGTCTGAAGACTCTCTTGACTTAATTTCCTTTCCAGTGAAAAATAAAGAGGGAGAATAGGAATTTGAACTGATCTATTCCTGCAAGATCAGAAGTGATGAAAGTCATGACTGTAATATGTTTATACAGAACTGCCTGGAAAGCTCTGGACAACCGGATTGATAATCCCCTACTATAAATACTCACTTTTGTTTCCAGCCCTAGAATCAACACTCTTTAAAAGAAACCTGGTCTAAATGTAGCACTGTGGCCAACCCTGACTTATTAGCTAAACAGGAAAAATTAGAGACAAAATTGAATATTTCATTTTAAACTTCATACAAATGGAAAGCAGAATACTTCAGAAGCCCGGGGTATAACTTTTTAATTAAGCATCATAATAAATACAGAGACCTAGAGCAACTTCTAAAGGGAAATGTGATCTCTCAGCTGAAAGGACCTATTAAAGCAATCAGCCTGACAAAGGGAGAAATAGAAACAGAAATCTAGAGTTGCCTCTGCATCACCCACTGACTGATGAGTCCTACAGCCAAATTCATTTTCTTGCTGAAATGAGGACTGGAGCTTCTATAGTTTGAAAACATAAAGGTAAAAAGTTTTCTTGTGTTAAGGTAATTTCAATTTAAACATTTAGCATTTGTTAACACTCCTGCCCTGACTCCTAAGTCCTAAATTTAACCTCAATCCCTTATTTTATGTTTCCTATCCTCTTTCTCAACATTATTTACGCACTCAATTAATATTTTCTGGGAAGCTATCCTGTGCCAGGCAACCCAGGCCCTCCAGCCATGGGAAGACCAGCTGAGCTTCCACTGGAGTGCACATCTCAGCTCTACCTACTGCTGTTGATGAGGCTTTGGCCTGGGCCTCTCAGGAGCCTGGAACAGATAGGCAGAAAAAGTCTGAATTCTCTTCACAAGCTTGTGTACACAGGGAAAATCATGTTATTACATTCAAAGTGCGGTCCTGTCCATCTGACTCAGAATCTCTATTCTAAAGAGCTAGGGGGAATATCCACAGAGTGGTGATGGGATTCAACTCATGGAATGTCTTTCCCAGGAGGAAAGGTGGAAATTTGGGAAGGTCACATGGATTACGATTTCTGTGTAACAGATCTACTTCCCCCAGTTTTTATCAGTGTGTGTTTGTGACACATGATAAATGTATTCACTGTGGGGTACTGGCACATACATATACTGCATCTTGATCCTCTTTACTCCCCCTTCCCTCCTGTCTCCCCTCATCTGCAAGTCCCCTACCCATCTCTACAAAGTCTACTTTGTTTCCCCCAGTACTGGGAATTGAACTCAGGACCTTGCACTTGCCAGGCAAGTGCAGGGCCACTGAGCTAAATCCCCGGCCCAAAGTCTACTCTTTACTGTCATCTTTCTTCTATTTTTCTCTTTAAGTTATTTATACTTTGGCTTTCTCATCTAACAGAAATCTAAGAGATATTTAACCTTCTCTGTCTGATTTACTTCATTTAGCATTATGGTCTCAGGGTGCATCCATTTTCCTACAAATAACTTAAATTTATTCTCGTTATGACTGGATATTACTACATTTTCTTTATCCACTCATCTGTTGTTGGGAATATAGGCCACATCCAGGATTTAGCTATTATGAATTATGCTGCTATAAACATAGTTATTCATGTATCACTATAATACGATGTCTTTAGCTCTTTGGGGAAGATATTCAGAAGAGATATATCTGGGTCAAATGGAATTTCTGTTTTTAGTTTTCTGAGGACTCTCCATACTGATTTTCATAGTAATTGTACCATCTTACATTCCCACAATGTAGAAGAGTTCTGTTTTCCCTACAACCTAGCCAGCATTTGTTTTGTTTTGTTTTTTGAGTTCTTGATGGTAATCATTCATTCTGGAGTAAGATAGAATCTCAGTATTGTTTTGGTTTGTATTTCTCTAATGGCCAGAGTTGCTGAAACATTTTTTCATGTACCTATTGGCTATTTGTACTTTTTCTTTTGAAAAGTGTCTATTCATTTTAATTTCCCAGTTTTTATTTTGACGGGGCTCTAATTTTTTTTACTTCTTTATATATTCTAGATATTAGTCCTCCGTCTGAAGAGTGGCTGGCAAACATTTTCCCATTCTGCAGGTTGTCTCTTCACTGTTATTTCTTCTGCTGTTCAGAAGCATTTTAATTTTAGGTGATCCTACTTGTTGATCGTTGATGTCATTTCTTGTGCAGCTGAGGTTCTGTCCAGAAAGTCCTTTCCTATGCCTATGTTTTCAAGGGATGTGCTTATTTTATCTTCCGGAAAATTCAGGGTTTCTGTTCTCATACCATGGTCTTTTGTTCATTTTGATTTGACTTCAGTACAGAGTGAGAAATATGGGTCTATATTCAACCATCTGTATGTGGATAGCCAGTTTTCCCAGCACCATTTGTTAAAGAGGCTGTATTTTTTTCCCAGTGTATGTTTTTGGCCCCTTTGTCAAAGATCAGAGAGCTGAAGCTGCCTAGGGTTGTTTCTGCATCCTAAATTCTGTTCTGTTGATCCACATATCTGTTTTTGTGCCAATATCATGATGCTTTTATCACTATAGCTTTGTAATATAACTTGAAGGTGGAGATTGTGATGCTTCTTGCTTGCTGTTCTTGTTCAGGATGGCTTTGGCTATTTTAGGTCCTTTTTGGTTCCATATAAATTTTAGAGTTTTTTTCTAGTTGTGTGCAGAATGCTGTTGGTATTTTGATTAATATCACATTAAGTCTATATATCACTTTTGGTAAAATAGCCATTTTAACAATATTGGTTCTGCCTATCCAGGAACAAGGGACGTCTTTTTATTTTTGATGCCCTCTTCAACCTTTTTGAGAGTACTATAGTTTTTATTACATAAGTCTTTCACTTCCTTGGTTAAGTTAATTCCTAGGTATTTAATGTTTTTTATGAAACTATTGTGAATGGGATTGTTTTCCTGATTTCTTTCTAGGTGGGTTCATTGTTATATAGGAATGCTGTATATTGATTTTTGTGTGTTGATTTTGTATGCTGCTATTTCGTTGAATTTATTTGTTCCATAAGTCTTTTGGTAGTGTTTTTTTGGACTTTCTGTGTAAAGGATCATGTCATCTGCCCATAAGGATGGTTTGGCTCTTTCCTTTCATATATAATCCCTTTATTTCTTTTACTTACTTGATTGCTCTGGTTAAAGACTTGAGTACTATATTGAACAGGAGGTCCCCCCACTCCAGTTTACTGACTTAGAGCAATCATTCTCCTTTGCTCCAAACTTTGAGGTTCAGGAATTTGGGAAGGGATGAGGCAGGCCATTCTTGCTTCAGCTTCTCATGTGGCTCCAATAAGATGCTGCTTGGGGCCTCAAGCATACAGACACCACTGCGTGAACATCCAAGATGCCTCAGCACATGGCTAGCAGATGAGCCTAGATGCTGACCTGGAGCCCAGCTTGGCTGAAAACCCAGAACAACTACATATGTCTTTCCACTATGGCAGCCTCAGAGCAGATAGATTTCCTCCCAGTGGCTTTCCCATGGTGTGGTCTCCCAGGAGAACCAAGCAGAAGTTGCATCACCTTTTTTGACCTCACTCTGGATCTTGAACAGCATCACAGCTGCCATGCAGTTGGTTTCAAGAGATCCACTTGGCCAGTCAGGATTCAAGGGAGGAGAAACAGATCCTACCTTTTATGGCATAGGCCAGGTCACACTGTAAAATAGCATGCAAGGTGGGGATACTGTAACCATCTCTGGAAAACACAGTCACACTGCTTGCTTCCTAGGGCTCAAGCCCTCACTGAGGATGCAGGTGGGCCTGTGCTTCTAAATTACTCACAGGCATGAGCATCAGTGTCAGGAAGAGTCCCAGTGTACAGAATCTGGAAACTTTAGGAGCACCTCTTCATTGAAATTCTCTCTCCTCTGTGAAGACACTGCCAAGAAAAGAACTGCACTGGAACTCAAGGATCACATTGCCCTTTTAACCTGGGAAACATTTCTCCCTTCTCTCAAAAGAACACACCATATTCTCTTTCATGAATTGAAACTTTTGAGAACAAAAACAAAGAAGAGAATTGTTCTAAGGAAATGTATCTTCCCACCCAGTAACTTTCTGAGAGCTGGAAACACCACAGTCTTGCTGCTTGAGGTAGACAAGGGGGAAATGGGAAGAGCATTATGAGTACAGATCCTAAGAGGAGAAAGGGAGCAGGGAACAAGATCGCCTCTGCCACAGAGTGGTCCTACATTAACAGATCAAGGAGAGAAGATGGAATTGTGGACTCTGAAGCGTTCCTTGACCATTTCAGAAAAACATAGGAGAAACATAATATGCTTTATTCCCAAGCTAAAGTATAAAAGACAAGAAGAACAAACAGCCTCTTCATTCATATCTGTTTTGTGTTGCATTCGCAAAATACCTGAAACTGAGTACTTTGCCAAGAAAAGAGGTTTATTTAACTCACAGTTCTGGAGAGGAAGCAAAAGTCCAGTGAGGGACTACGCTCACTCTTTTACACCAACCCAACCTCTTGTAGTAAGGGGTCCACTCCTATAGACCCAATTCAAACTTTTCAGCACCAGGATTAACCCTTTCACGAGGGCAGTCAGAACCTCAAGGCTCCACCTTTTAAAATTGCATCATCTTTCACCATCATTTCACAGGGGACCAAGATCACAGCACATGAACATTTGGAGAAGAACCCACTTCCAAACCATAACAGTGTGGCTTCCCCATTTAGCACCCAGAGACCCCAGGGGCAGTTGGACAGCTCCATGGCTCCCAGGAAGAGGGATTGGCCGCTGCCAGCTCAGTGAGGAGGTGCTATTGGTAGCCAATGTATAGAGGCTAAAAGTGCCACGTAGTTTAACCTACAACAGGCTCAGGTCAGGGCCACAACAACAAAGAAATTTTTACACAAAATGCAAATTGTGACAAAGTTGGGAACTTGCCACGTAGAAACTCAGAAACCTTAGGAGAGGAGCTTCTCCGAAGTGTCAGGAGTAAATTTCTCTGCTAGACAAGCCTCTTTGTAGTTTCTGAGAACAGATATGGGAGACCCTGGCTTGTATTTTCAGTTGGAATCCTGTTTCCCTAGAACTCTACTGTGTACAATGAGTTCTCAAATTTTAAGCATTCTTTTCTAACTCAACTCCAGCCAAACCACCATCTCTCCATCTCACTCCTTCCCTATTCACCGTGGCTGCAGTTTCCTAATTTTCCTCTTTCCTAAAAATTCCAATGCCAGTGGGTAGCTATTGCTTATCTGAGTTGCTTGTGTGTTCATGAAGCAAAAACTGTCAGATGTCCCTAGAAAAAGAGGACCTGAAATGTCTCAGTTATAGCTCATCATCTAACTTCTCTTCTCTCCATTGTTCTTCCTGCCTAGGCCCAGCATCCTCTTCCTGACTCCCACCCTCCCCCCAGACTCTCCATTTGTCTTGGGCCATGTTTTCCTCTAGCTCAGCCTGTTTCTATGTGTCACCCTTACAGCACAGTCTTATTTTACATTAGTTTCAAATAACTCTGACACAGTGAAATAAGGAAACGCCTCAAAGCCTATGTGGAAATTGGTGGGAAGAGATGAATGCCAACTGGGGTGCCCTTGGCCTATGAGGGAGTAAGGAATAAACAACTGACTTGAACAGTTGAATTAGCTATTTCACACTATTTCAATTTGTTTTAGTGAATTCTCTTTCTTAGAACACCAAATGGTCCCCTAATGGCCTGAGAGATTTGAAACACTTCCAAAGCATTAACAGTTTTCTGTACTCAGTCTCTGGGAGGTCTGGATTTCAGACCTTATGTTGGTCAAGAGCCAGAGGGTACCAACTTAGCCTGTGCAAACCCTGTAGTAACTCAAATAGGTTTTTTAGCTTGGAGGCCAAGATGTGGTTTCTATCAACATGGTGAATTTGCATCCCTCATTACACATAGCAAACCTATTGCACATAGACAAAAATTCTCCCAGATGTTCTTTCTCACTGTGTGCTTTTTTTATTTCCTTTGTTTTACTCTGTGCACTTTCAGCTCTATTAAAGTGATGTCATCATTTTCTCTTAGATGGCCATCAAGAATTGTATATGGCACCCACTTGTAAAGAAGTGATAGAACACAGAAACAGTCCTTGCACTCTGCATCACAGGGTAATATGAGGTAATATTTTTAAATATTAATCTGTGTTTCTACCCCATTCCACACCCGCCAAATTCTTCCATCTGTACCCTGAAGAACTCTTGCCTTCTTGTAACTACATTGAAATGAGGCCCCACTGGGAAAGCACAAGTGATGGTCAGGAATAACATGAGGGACAGGAAGAGTCTAGGACTAGTTGTTCCCTCACAGAGGCTATAAAAGCATCAAAGACAAATGAAGAGAGAGGAAAAGTAGGCAAAACTTCAGTGATGGGACAAGAGAATTAGAGAAACTTGGATCCTTAAAGAAAATAATTTTCTGGAGCTGTCCATTCTGGTCATCCCTCTTTCTACTCTGAGGGACTCTTGGAAGTGAACTGCGGCTTGGACCTAAGAAACCCTCCAGGTACCTCCCTCCTCCACCTGTTGAGCACAATTCTGAGAGTGAAGATCACACAGAGGTGACAGGAACATGCAGGGCAGAGCTACTACTTCACTCAGTCTTGCACAAGGAAACAATTTGAAGATGCCCAGTGGAGCTGACATCATGAGAAAACACTTTCTTTCCACATTAGCAAATCCACAAATGGGGACCCATGTCTACTACCATCTCTTTGTGGGAAGCCACTGCTGATTATTAATTTTTCCCCCCTCCTCTCTCCCCTTTGCTATCTCCTTCTTCCTTTCTCTACCTGCTCCCCCCAACACACACACACACACACACACACACACAAATTCAAACACACAAAATTCAGAGAACAAATCATCTTCAGTTTTTCTTGACCTAGTTTCTTTCAACCTCATTTAACTTCTCAATATCTGTAGATCAAATATCAATATGCATTTCTACTGCAGATGACACTCCACTTCCAGTGAAGATACATCCTGCCAAGCCCATCATAAGCTGAAAATGTGGTCAGTCAGGAAATGTGTGCCATATCTCTAGCCTACCATGCATACCTGCTTAGTAACACAGAACGCTGTAGAGCCCTTTCTTTCCCCTGTGATAGTATTGCTGGCCAGGAACTGCAGTGCACTGTTGCTACAGAGCCTGACAAGAGGGTGTTATAGGTCCTATCACCAGCCCTGGAAAAGGTCTAAATTCAAGGTACAGTTTCTACTGAATATGTATTGCTTTTGCACCATTGTGAAGTTAAAAAAATATATATATATATAAGTTGAAACATTGTTTAAGTCAGGGATTGTCTGGACATATTTTGTTGGTCAGGTTTCTGTTTCAGAATAACTGAGATAACATCTTAAAAATTGAGAAGATTCATTTTGGATCATGACTTCAGAGGTTTTCATTTCCATAGATGGCTGATCCTTCTGCTCTTGGGCCTGTGCAAGGGAGCACATCACACCAGAGAGCATAAGGGAGAACAACAGACTGCCCACCACACAGCAGGGGAGTGACTGAGAGAGGGAGAGACAAAGGCCCCAAGGTCCCCTTTGGAGTCACACTCCAAAGACCCAAAACCTCCCCCTAGGCTGAGCCTCTTCCAGTAGTACCAAGGGCTAAAGAACGTTCAAGATGCAAATACATAACTATCAATTAAATTTTCATTAAAAGATCAAGGGTGAAAAATAAGAACCAAGAGAGAGTATGTAAAGGTGCAAATTTCCAATGATGAATGTCATTATATCGTATACCTAAAATGTACCAATGATTAGAATGAATAATTGATAATGTGAAATAGGAAGAAAAGGTCCAAAGGGGTAGGGGTAGTGGGAAGGGCGGGGGAAAGGAAAGAAGGAAAAGGAAAAATTATGAGAAATGGAAAAAATGGAAACAAAGTCTTTGTAAATAGGGAAGGGTGGAGGGGGTGAAGGGAGGGCTAGGAATGGGGAAAAAAATAAGAACCAAGATGCATTATGTAAAGGTACAATTCCCAGTGAGAAATGTAATTGTGTTGTATACCTACAATGTACCAATAAAAGAATTTAATAATAAATAAATAAATAAATAAATAAATAAAATTTTTTTTAAAAGATCAGGGATTCCCTTCATAAAATATTCCCTATTCTAAAATGGTTGTTCCTTTTTTGTTTGAAGGGGAGTCATTTTGTTTTTTTGTTATATGGTACTAGGGATCAATCACAGCCTTCATATTAAGTTACAACCCCAGCCTCCTTTTTTATTTTTCATTTTGAGCCAGGACCTCACTAATTCACTAAGCTTCCCAGGATGGGCTTGAACTTGTTGTCCTTCTGCCTCAGCTTCCCAGAGTGCTGGGATTACAGGTCTATGTCACCACACCCGGATTCTGAAATGTATTTTTAAATTTTTGAATAGATAAAGTAAGCAGGGAAGTCATGAGCTATATTTGAATTTCCTTTGACATTAGTTGGTGCCATATGACACAACCAAAGAGAATCTACACTCCAGTCTGAGCTTCTCACTTAGACCATCACAGGTATAATAAAGAATAGTATCTTAAAAAGACTCACACGCATTTAAGGTACATAACAGGAACAGACCTGAATTTCACTTGAGTATCGAAAAGTTCCTGGCCTGGAAGTCCTGGGTCAGTGCCATTAATCTTGTGATGGCCTGTCCACTTACCAAACCTGTCTAGTTCTCACTTCCCTCCTCTTTAAAATGAAGAGGTTAAGCCACACAGTGCAGTCTGTGGCATGCTTTCATTATCCATGAGGACAAGATTTTTTCCCTTTTATCTTTTAGTAAGCATGTGTAGAACTTTTGTTCAGCTGTTTGTTTTGATGCAAATTTCATTTACCCTAACTATGAGAAAACACTTGGTTTGGCTGCTCGTCTGAGGTACAGGGCTCCTCTTCTGCCCATCACAGGTGGAGCACTGTCTGAGATTCCCCATTTGTCCCTCCCCCATCATGTGAGACTCTTCCTTTCCTTCTCTGTCTTTCCCCTCTCCTGCCAGCCCTGCTCCCTCCAGCAGCTCCTTCTGAGTGTGGCCCAGGCCCGGGCAGAGGTGTCCTTGCTCAGCTTTGGCCTTCAGACCTTACTGCATCCCCTGTACCTGTGACAGGAGAGACCCCCAGCTTCAGCTGCTGGTCTCAGATTCACTTGCCTTGCTTTCCAGTGAACGTCTGTTGGCCATGCAGAGATTCTCCTGTTCTCACACCTAACACTAACACACACAGACACACACACACACACACACACACAAGCAACAATCCTGCTCATTTCTGTCCTTTCTCTCCCTTGGAAGCCAGTAATTCATAGCCCTTGTGCCTACTAGTGATTTGTCCCCACCCATTTGTATTTTGAGAAACAGCTTGTTTCCTAATCATGTTAATGTGGTCAGAAGGGGAAAGCGGTGATTCTGCTGTTAAGTTGTTCTATCTCATGTTGTTGGGCAATTTGAGAAGTTTCAAAACTGACACTGCTCCTGGTGTCTCAGTTTCCCAGTGATGTCAAGAGCACATACCATAATTGCTGTTTCGGACCACAGGTGACATTGTCAGGTGTTTGCATGTCTCCGTGTTATTGTTCCTTCCATATTCTAAAAGCAGAGATCAATAAAGTGGAAAAAGGAGGCAGTTAGTGCCTTTTCCAAAATAAATGAGCTCTGATTTTCATAGTCCAGACAGCCTTGGTTGTACAATGAAGCTGCTCATCAAATAAGGTAACATAACCACCTTCTTGAAGACAGTCTGGGAAGCGAGAGGGAGACTTATGTGCCTCTCTCCAGAGCTGCTCAGTTAGCAGTCGGGCCTCACAGTCTGTACCACGTTTCCTCAGCAGCACAGCTGGGCAGTTCCCGTAACACTGCCCCACACACAGATCCTATGAAAAGGCGGCCTGGATGGACTCACCTACCCACTGCGCCTGCCCTCTCTCCTCACCACATCATGCACAAAGCTCTGCTGAAGAATTCAACAGAGGAAGAAAGATCTTTCTCTTTGTATATCCTAAGTAAGATTTTTCTCTTAGTTCAAAAGAAACATCACCTAGGAAGTTAAACCTTCACAGAGTCTTCCCTGGGCCCCCAGTTCCTCACCGCTGTTCTGCGCCTACTGACCCTGCCTCTCTGAATGTCCACCAGCCCTACAGAAAGCCTCACCCCTGCCTGTGGAGATCAGCCTCGGGGGCATCCTGGACTGCAGTTCCTGATGGGCACATATCTGTGCTACAGTGCGTCCTGACCACTCCACACAACTTGGTCTGCATTCAGGCTCTGCAGATATATGCTCCCCAAGCCCCAGTTTATCCAAGGTCTCCCCACCAATGTGAGCCTCTGTTCTGTTGTCTCAGAAGTAACACTGAGTCAAGCAAACAGACCAAGACTCACACACACAAACACACTCTGCCTCTAAGAGCAAATATGAATTCTTATTCAAACATCAAACACCGGAAAGAAGAACCCCGCTGTGCTGCCATGGTGTTCCTCTTTGCATCGCCACACTGAGGATGTGTGATTGCTCCGGCCACCTCACCACTGTTGCTCTCCACCTGCAGACCCACTAAAAACTGAAAACTGCCATCATGAAGACCGATGCCTTGCAAGGTCATTTTCTTAGCTGACCAAGATGCTGCCATGTTGTTGAAACCAGTACTTTTAAGAATATAATCCTGTTCTTAGGCATCCAGTTATATTCAGTGATATGTTAGCAGATCGTAGCACTGCCTCATGAGTGGGAACAACTTGCCTTCCAAAGGTACTCAAGGTACAGGACAAAGTGAGAAAACTTTCCATTCAAATATTGGAGAAATGTCCCTGAAGAAGCCAGGTTTCCCTACTAGCTGGATGCCTGAGTTCAGTGGGTCTTTCCAAGGGCACCACCTAGGTGGTGAGGTACTGAAGTTCTGCTGCCTTCTGAACTTAGCTCACAAAATCCACTTAGGATCCTAGGCCCCCAACCCCACCAAAAGGTGCCAGTGACCCTTTCTATCCCCCTCATGCCTCTTTTGACAATGAGTCACTGAGATGACACTTATATTTCTATTCCAGACCCACAAAATTCTCTCTGCAAAGGCTTTCTGTGCCAAAATAAGGTAGTCACAGCCAAAATATCTAGACAACCCGAAGACAACTGTCTTAGTCCATGCTGTGTTGCTGTAACAGAATATGTGAGACTGGGTTGGTAATAAAGAAAAGAGGCTCATTTGGGCTCACAGTTCTGGAGGGCAGCAAAGTGGCTGTATCTGTTCAATCTCCAATGAGAGCCATGCACTGCTTCATGCATGGAAGAAAAATTAAAGGGGAAGCAAGCGGATATTGCAGAGAAAAAGGAGACAAGAGAGCTGACCTACTTTATAGCAATCAGCTCTTGTGATGATGAACCCACTCAACGGGAAACTACATTAATCCTTTCACGGAGTTGGAGACCTCTTGATCTAATCACTCTTAATTGCTCCACCCTTCTCACATCATTACACTGAGGACTGAGTTTCCAACACATGAACTTTGGAAGACAAGCCACATTCGAGCCATAGCAAGGACAAAGATAATTTTGTTTACATGAAGCTCTCTTGTAAAGACAGCATGAAAAATTGGGGAAGGGTTCCTGTTTGGTATCAAAGAGGTCAGAGTTTAAATCCTTGCCAATTATGGATTGTGTAATCTCAGACTTGGGCTCACTGGGATCCTAGGAGAACACTGTAAAACAAGAATGATGATGGTGATAACATATCTCAAAAGACATGAGTTTTAAATGATGTTGCATCTGTAATGAACTTAATGCATAGGTAAAGGAACAGATATGAACTTGCCTTCTAATACTTCATTGTATGGCCATTGGTAAGGGTTCTCCAGAGGAAAAGAACCAACAGAATATGTAGAATTGTGAGAGGGTATTTATTAATCATCCCACACAATCTGAGACTGAATAGTTCCACAACAACCCGAGACTGAATAGTTCCACAACAACCCCGTTCAGGCGGGAGAGTCAGGGAAACCAGAAGCGGCACAGTCTAAGAAACTGAAAGGCTCAGAACAAAAGAGAAACAGACCCATAATGTATCCCCAGGGCAATGGGAAGGCCTGAAAGTCCCCTGGGAGCTGCTGGTGCAAGTCCACACCAAAGGCTGAAGAATCTGGGATCAACAGCCATGGGCAACAAAAGCAGCAAAAATGAAGCCACTCAAGAAGGGTCCCGAATGTGTTGCCCAGAGCATTCCTCTTTCTCCTCCTTTTGTTCCATCCAGGTCCCAGCTGTTGAATGAGGCTGCCCTCATTTAGCACAAGTCTTCCCCATTCAACTTAGGACCCAAATGCCAGTCCTCTCTGGAAACACCCTCACAGCACACCTAAAAGTGTGATTGACCAATTACCTGCACCTCCTGCAATCTAGTCAAATTGACAACCAAGACTGACCTCACACAAGAAATGCCACATGAGCTTCATTTTCAAACTCAGTTAATCTGATCCCATTAAGTCCTTGCTTGCCACAGGTTGAGAAATTTATTCAGGTTCCATTTTCAGCAACAGTGGACTGAACCAACGTAATAGAAACTTAATAAATAACATCCAAGAGAGAATGAAAATTAGCCTATATTTCTATTTCTGTAAACTAGAATGTTACATAGAAATGTGGGTGTAGATGGCAGAAGAAAGAGAAGAGAAGGGGTTCCTAGAGAAAAAACCCTAGCGTAGTGGTGATCAAGTACGGCAGAAAGTTTGTAGGGCTTTTAAGCTGGGTGTAGCCATCATATTCATAAAATTAACTATGAAGAAACAGCCATGTTCTCATTTCCATATGCACAAAGATTTCTTTATATCTATATTATCTAGACTCCGAGAAGAAAATCCTATTTGAAACCCTCAATGTTTCTTTGTACAGAACATTTTGCAGTTAAGCAAACATACGAAACCATTTAAGGCCATGACATATAAAGATTGCCTGTGACTTTTGGAGACTTTTACATTTTCTTAAGTGTTACCCAACATTTCTCACACCCTTATCCAGATTCTGGGTCTCCTGGGTCATTCCTCCCTGGCCATTAGGCCATTTGGCTTGGTTTCCTTATCTCTGACATCAGACCACTTGCAAAGATTTCTTCCATTATCTGACATTTTCGTCAAGGCAGTTAGCTGTCAACATGGAGTTCAGATGATTTTTTGAAACCACTATCAGGTTAAAGATGTTGTGAGCTGAGTAGGAGACTGACTTCAGAATCAAGCTTATGTTTGCATTGCATTGCAACAGTTACTCTGTGCACAGTTAGTGTGCTAGTGCAATTCTACATCCTTCCCCTCCCGTCTCCTAGACCCTCCTGACACAGAACAGTGCCTCTTTCAGGACTTAGTGCCAGCTGCTCCCAGAGCTCCAGAAAAGACTAAAGATGGAGGCAATACAACTGGGGTCTGCAGGCAGCTCATACATCATAAACTGAGTCACCAACACAGAACAAAGAATGCACAGAAAGAAATAGCTAGTGGTTAGATGTTTTAGGACTTTTTAAGAAAAAGCAAGAATCACAATGAGGGCTGCATTTGATACTGACATTTCTTTATTGATATCATATTGAGGTGTTTGAAAACATTCAGTATTCATACCATTGGAAAAATACTAAAATTCCCTCTTCTAAATAATTCAAAGGAAAAATTTTCATTTTCTTTTACAATGAATTACACAATTTCAAATGTTAGTTCTTCTTTATTTAAATATTACTCTCCAAACGAGATTTATGAAGGGTATGGTTTATTTTAGGGGAGGCTCAAATGTTTTAAAACAATCATGAGAGTATTGTATTTTTTAAATAAAGTATGTTTCTGTTTAAAATCTCATAAACTCTGTTTTTCAATCAGATTTCCTTAGAAGAAAGATATTTTGTTGCTGTAGTAAATGTCATCCTGAAGTAATTCTTTCTTTTTCAGGTTTACACTAAGCACCCAGCTCTGCAGCAATAACACCTTCCCCTCAGAGATGGAAAAGACCCTCTGGTCATGAAAGGCCTCTCTCCTCCTCATCGAGGCTCACTCTAGATTCCTCCCCGAGGCTTCTCCCCCAGTGATTTGTCCAACCTCACAGTTACTCAAGAAATGGTACATCCCTGGCTTCTTTTAAAAGAAGATTCCATAACTTTTCATCATCGCAATTGAGCTTACTTTCCCCCTAAAATTCCCTTTGTCCTCATCAGGCTCAGCTCCATGCTGAGGGAGGTCTCTCACATAGTTCATCCTTGCCTGGCAGCGAAGTCTTTAGCTCTTTTAAATGGCTTTTGTTTGCTTGTTTGTGAGGCCTTTAGCTCCAGCATCCCCACATTAGAGAGGCTCCCCTCTAAATACGCATGCATTGAATTGTTGTATAAGTTCTGGGAAGAAATAAAAAAGACTTTTCCCTGACACTGTCTCTGTTAGTGTGAATGCAATAACAAACCTCTTTCCTTTGGGACATCGTCAGGCATTCTTCTGTGATCCCCAGAATTCTTAATATTCCTAATCATCTTTTTTTCTATATTGGAAAAGAAAGTCATGGACTCAACACATGTTCCTTGAGTGGTGAATATACTCCAAACAGGAAAGACTAAGTGTCTGCCCTCAGAAGCTCACCATGTAGAATGAGAAGAGTTGAGGAATGCAGGTAGAGAGCAGCTATGAAGCAAAACGGAGCTGGTGAGGGGCTCTCAAGGGGCAGAGTGCCACTCTAGAGGGGGTTGTGAGGGAAAGTTTCTGTAAGATGAGCTGAACAAAGACGTGGTGCAAAGAAACTTTAAAGTCAAGAAACATGAGGTGATAAGATGTGGTACTTAGCATGTGTGGGTCAGTTTATAGCTAACCTAAAATTTTCCTTTTGAGTAAAGAAAAACATCTGTTTTTTTGAGTTTTGTTTTCTTCTTCCCCAGTGGTGTCACTACAT
This sequence comes from Heterocephalus glaber, assembly GCF_000247695.1. Next base: position 8,977,965 of record NW_004624809.1, read on the forward strand.
CTTTCAAATGCAACAAAAGACTTCTTTTGCTCAAGTGAAGGCTAAATGTGTGTCATTATATTACAAAGCTGTGCTCATAGGGCTTAGGTACCGTACAACCTGCCCATCTGACTAAGAGCCAAAGAGCTGTCGGTCGAGAAAAGAATCGTAGAAGTCATTTCTGGAAGCAGCATCTTGGTGCTCCATCACAACCGAAGACGTTGTGGAATACAGGACTTAACAGGGCAGCAGCTTAATATCTCCTTCAATCCTGCTGGACAGCTCTGCTGCACTGAGTTGGCTGTCATATGGCTGCCATCACATGACGGGTGGCTTGGTGTTCTCCGATGCTGAAACATCCAAGATGTTGTCTTCCACTCATGTGTCCAGGACCTCAGCGCTCCTCTCTGGGGCCTCCCTTTCCCGTGGCCCCTTAGCCTTCAGGGCCCTCTCATGTGGCTTTGCTCTCCAGCAGTACAGTCAGATGCCTTACGTGCTTACTGGCTTCCAAAGAACTTTTGGTTGAGGCCTTGCTAGACAACATCATTTAGCTCACATTCCATTGGTCAAGTGGAGGTATAGACCACCTACTAATGAGGGTTGGGCTGTCTTTGGAGACAAGCTACCACCTCAAGAGATCATATATGACTTGCTCAAGTCATCCATTCAGTTAACAGCTAAAATAGAACTCAAACAATTAGCTTTTTTTGCTCTATTTTCCCTTTAAACCTGAGCTCAGCCAAAATCCTGATTTAAATCCAAAGTAATAATTACATGAAGGCCAATGACACATAAAGCTGTTAACTTTCTGCCCTTCCTAGCTGGGCTCTCCCCATCTCTAGCCAAGGTCCTCAGCAACGTGCTGTGTTTCCCTTAATCGTGGTGCATATGTATACAATCATGCCCCCAAAGCACTGATTTAACAGAGTTTATAGCTCTCAGACAAGCTCTGGACACTGCCACCAGTTTTTCAAAAAGCAAATGTACATTTTCTTAAAATTAAGATAAGGGAAGAAATCAGGTCCTTTCAGTAAGCATGGCTTTATAACCCTGTGTGGTAGTCATTTTTTCATTAATGTGACAAAATACCTAAGATAAATAAAAGGGACGAAAAGTTTATTTTGGCTCACAGTTTCAGAAGTTTCAGTCCATAGTCCTTTGGCCCTTTGGTTTGGGCCTTTAGTGGCAGAATGAATCATGGTGGGAGCATGCAGCAGAGGAGGCTACTCACCTCATAGCCAATGGCAAGCAAAAGAAAGAGACAGTAAGGGTCAGGGTCCCGATATCCCCTTCAAGAGCATGTCCCCAGTGACCTACTTCCTTCCAGTGGCCTCCACCTCCTAAAGGTGACGCCCCCTCCCAGGAGCACCTTAGGCTGTAGGCCAAGCCTTGAGCACATGCACCTTTGGAAGACATCAACATCCAAACTACAACAACCTGCTCAGACACTATTAAATTATCTAGCAGGAGATAATTGTGTCAATTTTGCTATCTAGTATATAATTGGACCTTGTATGAAATATTTCATAGCATATAGATTTCTGACCAGGAAAAACACAATTTTTCTGGTACATGAAGGAACTCCAAAGGCTTTAGCATTATTTTCCCTGCAGGCATTAATGAGTTATGCATATAACCTAGCAGTTTATTCTAATATTTTTTCCATTAAGTTTATTGGTACATTTTAGGTATACAATACAGTTACATTCATCATGGGTATCTTGTACCTTTACATGATGTATCTTGGTTCTTATTTTTTTCCCATTCCCCTGCCCTCCCTTCACCCCCTCCACCCTTCTCTATTTACAAAGACTTTGTTTTCATTTTTTTCCTTTACTCATATTTTTTTCTTTCCCTTCTTTTCTTTTCCCTACCACTAATATGTATTTTTAAGTGTTTATAAAATATTGATTCCTCAAGTGCTCTTTGAATCAGCTTTTCCATCACACAACTTTGCCCACTACTGAGTTGACTAAATCTCTGACACAAGAACATTCTATGTTTTTATGAGACTAGGTTTTCACCTTTCAAAGTTATACTTTGCCAGGACAAGGGCATTCATGGAACTTCCTTTGGGCTCACAGCTAAGGGTAGTGGTAGCCAACACCAGCCTGGACTATCATGCGGATTTATTCAGAGCAAGTGAACACAGCCCACAGTACTGAATGCCTGGTTTGCCAGTGAAATCTCACCAGAAGTATTCATGGGAGCTTCCCTTCACAGTGCTCATGGCTCTTTCTCTGGAGCTGTGAGCAGCTCAAGGAGCTGCACTTAGATTCAGGTATGATATCACCACTTGGCAGCAAGATGGGCAAAGGAGAAAAGTCAGCCAGCAGAACCTTCTGGAGAAAGACCACCAGTTCTGCCAGTTCAAGCTGGTTTTGGTGTCTGATGGAAGACAGTAACAATTCCTGTGCACACATGTCCTAACCCATGTAAGGGAAGCTCACCAAGCCCAGGAGTGCTCTTCCATGACCTGCCCAGCAGCTGTTCTCAGTTCTCAAGAAGTCTAAGGGATCCAGCATTCTGTCCCTCCACATTATTGAGTTTTTTTCTTCATCTCCTCTACCTCACACACAAGTAAGTAGGTAAAATTTCATGCCACTGATCCAAGAGTATAAGAGATATGATGTGTTAAGTTTTCTGTTATCTGGGCTTAATTTGTAGTGTAAGTTTCTATTATGATTTAGACTGGGTTTGTCCCCCCAAAAGTGCATGTGCTGGAAGCTTGATCTCCAAAGTGAGTGTTGAGGTTGTGGAACCTTAAGGAGGGTGGGCCTGGAGACTAGACAATGGGACTCCCTTTCATGAATGGATTCAAGTCTTTCCAGAGAGCTGGCTCGGAACAGTGAGTTAGATCTTTGGCGCCTGGATTAATCCCCTTCAGGATGAACTGCTGTAATAACTCAGCCTCTCTGTGTCTCCCCCCGGCACACATGTACCGACTTGCCTTCTGCTTTGTGCCATGAATGAAAGTTGAAACCAGAGGCCTAACATATGCTTGTGATATGCTCTTGATCCTCCAGAACTGTAAACTAAAATAAACCTCTTCTCTCTATAAATCACCCAGAATCGGGATTTTGTTATAGCAATGGGAAACGCTCTAAGACAGCCCCTGTTGCGCTGGCTGGTAGAAATGTAACTGGATTCGATTCAGAGCCACTCTATCCCTATCTCCAGGGGTGCAGGTGCAATCCAAGAGGATGTGTGGGTACCAGAGCACCACATGTGGCTGGTGCTTGCTGTCCTTGTCTGTGCTGGCATCTGTTGGAATGAGTGTGACTGCTGACCCTGGATCCCCAGCTTTTGGTCCACCCTGGGTCCTTGTCAGTCAGCTAAGTCGTGAGCTCCATGGAGCTCACAGAAGATACTTTTCTTTTGCCCTTGTCAGGACTCTCTGAAGCTAAATGCCTCTGGCCCTCTCTGCCTAGATGTCCCACATAGCCAGTTGTACTCTCTGTTTCTCTTAGTTTAAGAAAAATTACCTACAACTTACAAAGAAGACAAAACATGGTTGCATGTTTTTTAAAATTAGTTGTGGAGCATTACCTAAGATCATGGGTCACCTGATGCTATATGGCAGTGTTTCTCAACTGCATGTTCCCTAATGCCCTCCAATGTACATTTTAATTTAATTTTAATTCATTAATTTAAACTTATTAATTTACAACTGGTTGATTTTACACTCTTATTCACAACAGCATTGTTCACAATAACTACAACAGGAAAGCAACACTTGTGTTCACTGACAGATGATAGATAAGCAAAATGTGTATCTACACAGTGGAAGTTGTGCTGCCTTAAACAGGAAGGAAATTCTGACACAAGCCACAACACAGATGAACATGGAGGACATTATGCTAAGATAAATGACACCGTCACAGAAAGGCAAGTTCCACGTGATTTCATTTATATGGGCACTAAGAGTGGTCAGAAATCATGAGGACAGGCTGAAGAATGGTCATCTGGGGCTGTGGGGAGTGGAAAATTGAAAGTTGTTTACTGGTAGAGTTTCAGTGTTTCAAGATGAACAGTTATAGAAACAGATGATGGGGATGGTGGCACAACTTAAATTTCATGTTATATACATTTACCACAATACAAAATTGGTGGAACTCTTTAAGGTGAAAGAATTAATTGGTTGATTAATTCATTTAATTTACCCCAATAAAATACAGTAAACAGGAATAAGACTTTTAAGATAGCATTAAGCTTTGAAGAGCCACAAAACACTGTAATGTTTTTTCTCATCCACCAAAAACCAATTTTCATCTGCCAAGGACAATAGCATTCTTAAATTAAAGGTCCTACCCTAGAGGGGAAGGCAACTTTGTTGGACTCACTACTTACTATTAATTAAGGCCCAGACTCTTACAAGAAGATCAATACGCTGCTAATTATTTTTGGTCAGTAAACTTGCAACTTACTTCTATCTAGCAGATTAGATAATCCCATAATATATGGATGTATTTGCTGTAAGGATACATTAATCTGTTACCCTTATGCTTCCCTTTCAATTAGCTTTACCATCCATTTGGTTCCCTCACTAATGATTTAAATTAATTTTTGTCATCCTATGTACATGTACTAAATACATTTACTATGTATTTACATAAGCCATTTTTTAATGAATTTTATCGGTACATTTTAGGTATACAATATAATGACATTCTTCATTGGATATACAAAATATATCTTGATTCTTATTTTTCCCCATTTCCCTGCTGTCTCTTCAACCCCTCCATCCCTCCCTATTTACAAAGACTTTGTTTCCATTCTTTCATTTTCTCATATTAATTCCTTTCCCTTCTTTCCTTTCCCCTACCCCTTCCGCTTCCCCTTCCCCTTTGCACCTTTTCTTCCCATTTCACATTATCTATTATACAAGCCATGTTTTTAACTTGTTAAAAATTATAGTTTGGCCCTGGTCATTTCAAGGAACTAGAAACTATGGACAGATTTACGATAAAAAAAAAAAATACCTGAAGAAAATAGGTATAGAAGGTCTTTATCTCAACATGATAAACCCATTTATGACCAAACCACTGCCAACATCATATTAAATGGAACAAAACAAGGATAAGAAGCACTATAAATATATGTACACAAATAAAGACCAAAATAGAAGACAGATAAATAGGAAGTAGGGGCAAGTTCACATACTTTCCCAAATTACACGTTCCATTGTTTTAAAAATATTTCAATACATATGCTAATTTGTTGCATTTATACTAATAGTTTATCTGTTGAAAAGAGTTTGTGTTATTATCTGCCTCTTTCTTTTTTGTAAGAATCTTTTTGGGTTATGTCTTGTGCTGAGTAACTACTTTGAAGACAACGATGTACAGGGTGTAATAACTATTGTTATTCTCTCATTACTTGGTTTTGCAAATTTGTTTCATTTTTTCATAAAATACAAAGAAAAAATGTTAAGAGAAGAAGCTCATGTCCTCTCTGAACTCAAATTTTCCCTCCCCCAGAAGGACTCAGCCCCTATGGAGGCCTCCAGGAGCAAGAACTCTCATGATTGGCTTCTGACCTTCTCCACTGTCATTTTGGTCCTCATTCTTGGGAATCTTTGTCTTGGGGAGTTGGAGATAAGAAGAATAATTGACTTTTATTGGAAAAGATTCTCCCAGCTGTCCTGTAAGGCTCAGAATTTATTGCTCAAAAGTCCATGTACTTAGAAATCAAAAGAAGTTGTTGAACCTCAAAAGCAAAGAAACTGAATTTTCCCCTCTCCTGCTTATAATAACCTGTATTCAAGCTGAGATGCCCTGAGGTCTGGTGGGAAAGGGAAAAATCTAGAGGGGAAAAAAGGAATTATCAAGGAGAGGAAAAACCTCAGTAAATATGTAAAGATAAAACCCATGCTGCACACAGACCGGCTCTGCAAGTCACTGTGTGTTGCTGCAGCTGATTTGGATGTTTTAGAGAGGAACAACAGGAAGATCTACAGAGGCGTGAATCTGGAGACCAGGGTTGAGGTACGCGTATACCACGCAGTAAGTCCGAGTCACTTCCTCTCACAGCACTTTCTCTTTCCAATCTTTGTCAACCCAGTGGGGGCCCTGAGAGGTAAACATGATGCCTTCTCTTTCCAATCCTGCTCCATTGTTTCTTTGGGTTTGTTTCACAAGCCAAGAGTGAGCAACATGAAGGACTGTGTCAGAGATGTCTACTCCCCCTTCAGGCTTCTGGAAGTCAGTCTGTGACATCCCCAAAGGTTTCTCTTGCTCACACAGCATTTCTGCCTTTGATCCCTGCCTTTTCTGTCCCACCACTTGCCAGTCCCTTCCATGAGTCCCAGGCTCATCTTCGTCCTTCTCCACAGGACTCTGCCATCATTAAACTACCAGGGACTTTTCCACTTCACTGAGAATATAGTTCACAATGCGAATTCAGTGTTCCCTTTCCCCGGATGTTCTGATGTTTTCTGTTGTGTTTTGTTTTGTTTTTGTTTCTTTATCCCACCTTTTCCTGGTGAAGCTTTGGAAGCCAGTGCAGAGTACTTTGAGCATTCTTGAACAAGTGAGAATGCCAGGGTGGGATGTGGTAGCTAAGCAGAGAAAACTCTACAGCCTACCCAATGATAAGGTCAGGAGGAAGTACAGGTGTCCAGGAAGGTGATGTGTGGCTTCAGATCCCCCAAGAGACACAACAATGTTTGTCAAGTCATAAGTCTGGGAAAGCATTTTCTTTTTTTTAATTGATTAAGTGTATTGGTACAGTTTAGGTATACATAATGATCACATTCACCACGGGGAATTTGTACCTGTCCATGATCTATCTTGATTCTTTTTTTCATCCCATCACCCTCCCTCCCTTCAACACCTCTTCCTCTCCTTTTTTACAAAAGGTTTGTTTCCCTTTTTCTCCTTTTCTCATTTTCTTTTCCTTTCCCTTCTTTCTTTTCCCCTTCTTCCATCCCCAGTTCCTCTACCCATTTGAATATTTTTCCTATTTCACATTATCTATTATACATTTTGATCCTCATTTACGCTTTCAGTGTCTCACACCAGAGAAATAATGTGGTATTTACACGTGCGTGTCCTATTTATTTCTCTTAAGAGTGTGGTCTCAAGGTGCATCCATCTACCTAGAAATATCTCAAGATTATCCTTCTTTATGCCACAGTAGTATTCTAAAAACACATCTTTATTCATTCATCGGTTGATGGGCATTTGGGCTATTTCCAAGATTTAGCTATTACAAATTGTGCTACTATAAACATGAGTGTACATGTATCACTGTGCTATGATTCTTTTAATTCTCTTGGAAAGATACCAAGAAGGGGAATAGCAGGGTCAAACGGAACTTTAGTTTTAGTTTTGTGAGGAATCTCCACATTGATTTCTACAGTGGTTGCGCCAGTCTGCACTCCCACCAACAGTGAATAACGGATTCCTTTTCCCCACAATCCCCGCCAGCATTTGTTATTGATTTCTTGATGATAGCCATTCTTTCTGGAGTGAGATGGAACCTTAGTGTTGTTTTAATTTGCATCTCTCAGATGACCAGTGATGTTGAACGTTTTTTCATATATTTATTTGCTGTTTTAATGTCTTCATCTGAGAAGTGTCTGTTCATTTCAGATGGCCATTTTTGGATTGGGTCTTATATTGGGGGGCTCTGATTTTTTGAGTTCTTTATGTATTCTAGATATCAGTCCTTTGTCTGAAGAACAGCTGGCAAAATTTTTTCCCACACTATGGTTTGTCTCTTCACTCTGTTGGTGGTTTCTCTTGCTGTGCAGAAGCTGTTTAATAAGATGAGATCCCAGATCAACAGATCAACAGATTCTCTGAGTTCAACAGATTCTCTGTAGTATTTCCTGTCTGGTCTGGGTTTTGTTCATTAAGTCTTCGCCTAAATCAATGTCCTCAAGGGTTTACCTATTCTCTTTGCCAGCAGATTTAGTGTTTCTGTTTTAATATTTAGATCTTTGATCCATTTTTATTTTAGTTTAATTCATGGTGAGAGTTATGCTTCTAGTTTCAATCTTTGGCATGTGGAAAGCCAGTTTTCCAGGATTTATTACAAGAGGCTATCTTTCTGCCAGTGAAGGTGTTTGGTGCCTTTGTCAAAGATAAGGTGGCTAAGTGTGTTTGTGGTTGTTTCTGCATCATCTAATCTGTTCCATTGATCCCTGGGTCTGCTTTTTGCCAATATCATGCTTTTTGTCACAGTAGCTTTGTAGTATAATTTCAGGTCAGGGATTGTGATGCTCAAAGTGTGGTCCTGCATCTGCAGTATCAGCATTACCATGGAGTTTGTTACAAATACGGAATTTCTGAACTCAAACCAGATTTTCTAAATCACAACCTACATTAAAAAAAATCAGTGATTCATAAACACATTAATATTCCAGAAGTACTACTTTAGAGCATATTGATTTAATTTTCAAAAGAAAAAAATTTAGAAACACCTTCCTTCTTACAGTTTTTGAGGTACAAACATACTTAAAATTCTTCCTGGAATTTCACGTACGATGGCCCACAGAGCCCACATATATGCTACTTCTAATTACTGTTTTCTTCATTTGAATTTGTTTTTTCTCATTTTCATTACTTTAGGAAACACTGGAGGAAATTCTGTTGCTAAGGAAACTAAAGGTGTAACACTGTATTCTAGTTTGTTGTGCTCTTTTTATATTCTTCTCCCATTCTTGGATAAAAATGCAAACATCCCACAGTTTTGCTTATTTTTTCCTAGTGTTTCTGTCTTCGCTCTTCCTCTTCCTCTCTCCCACCCTCCCCTACTCTTCTTCCCTCCCCTCATTCTCTCCATCTCCACAAAATCTGATCACAGTGAAGCTCACTTGAAATACTTCTCAGAATTTGTGTTGATGTAGCTCAATTTTCTACTAATGTAGGGTCCGCCTTGTCCTTTTCCTCCTATAACACAGATCCTCCTTGGATTTCTATTTTCTACTCACGTGCTCCACACGTCTCCCACACCGCTCTGTCTAGAGCCCCAGTGCCATTAGGAGCCATGCCCATCAACTCACAAGAAGGAGCTTGAGAGAAGACTGAAGATTCCCAACACCCAAGAGCTTAGTCCATGCTGTCTCCACACAGAGGAGTTTCTCTCGTGCAGTTGTGAGTGTTCTTGTATTCTTCTCCCTATAGCTTGGATATGTGTTGCTAAAGAATATGTCCAGTGCTTGGTAGGGACATGGAGGGCCATACACCATAGCCACACATCTGTGATAATTTATTATAAGCAGCTAATTTAGATAAAAATGAAGATGCAGTTAGAGAGGGAGTGGGACCTCAAGGAAGTCAGCACAGAGGCTAAAACATGTCAAGATTGTGGCTGGAGGTGAATCTGAAAAGAGCCAAGAGAGCCGTGACAGCTAGGTCTGCGTGTCTCCCTGGAGACAAATGACAGCTTGAGATTACACTGTAACTAGCACCACCTGGTCCACTGAGCCCAGCTAGGCATCACACGCATCCCCCATCCCCTCCCAGGAATATCTTTGTCCTTCCCATGTACCTGTGCTACGTGACTCATTTCCCTATTAGATCAGAAAATGGTAGGGGTCAGGATTCTCAGTGTAGGAGTCCAAGGTGACAAGTAAGGGAAGGAGGCTGGATTGACCCATGTGCCAATGGACAGCAGTTGGAGACATCTGAATGAGTTAATGTTTATTTCATGTACATACAGGTACTGTAGGGGTGTGTGTGTGTGCGCACGCGCATTGTATTGCCTTTCTCTGCCAACTGAGATGTCCGTCCTAGAGGCGACAATGAGCCCTCGGTACCACAGAGTACCCTTACCCAACCTTGCCGCTTCACCTCTCCATGGGATCTTCCAACCTCGGCACAGGCTACCCGCCTGTTTGGTCTCTGTGTACCTAATGCCCCCCATTCTATCCCCCAGCACATCCGGAGATGATGTGAATAGGGTTCACTGGCTTATTCAGCATGAAGCTCCCTCTGGGTGAGAACTCTCAGCAGCCTCCACCCTCTCCTCTCAGTCCTAGCATCCGTATTCACGGCCCATGGCAGGCAGAGCTGTATTCAAAGACTCCCTCCAAATTCCCACTGATCTTCTAAGCCATTCATCCTTCTCCTTCTCTTTTTCCTCCTCTTCCCCCTCCTCGTGCTCCTCTTCCTCCTCCCTCTTTCTCTTCCTCGTCTTTGTTGTGCAAGCATGGAAAACCCAGAGCCTTTCCCTTGGAGAGCTGAGATGGAGGGAAATTCAAAGCCTTGCCCTTGACCTGGCAAATACTCCTTTGAAAGTAGTCTTTGTGGTTTCAGAAGAACCTGAAGGTTGCCACTCCAGAGATACCTGGACTCTTAATCTGCATGAGCCCATGATAAACATGATAGGAAGCTAACTTCCATTATTCCAAAGTGTAGCAGGGTCCTGAAGAATAACACAGTGGTACTTTGGCTCACAAACTGAATTTATTTTACAATTTTGGGGAAGATGGCTGCTGTTGTGTTTGTTATCCACTATGCAGTTTGTGAGCAGAAGCAAAATTTTGTTGAATTCTTTTGTTTGAGAACTGAATTGTTTGCAAGCCAAGGCATTTGTGAACTGAGGTACTGCTATATTTCTCTGTTCTTCTCTTTCCAAAACCTCTATATCTCTGAGCTAAAAATAACAGCAAATTTCTTGCTTACAGAAGTCAGGGAACTAACTTTGTAGGCTACTAAAATAACAGGTACAAAATGTAGGCATAAGTGTGCCAAATATCTGAAAACACTCTCAGAGATAAGCACGAAACATAGATGAGACCCAGGATAATTATCTGCTCCGTGTGTAAGTAAATGAGTCAATGAGTCTTATGGACTAGTAGTTTAGCAAGGAGGAGCCTGGTTAGAAAGGGGTGAAGAGTACCATTTTAAAATGGGCAGAATGAGAAATAACATTGGAAGAGAAAAGCTGTATGGATTGACTTGAGAGTGGCTGGATGTTAAAAATACAATAGGTGCAGAAATTTTGGAAGGAAAACCATACCCAGTGACTGTGAAGCTAGAGGCGTGGAGCATGGGGCTGCCACAGTTCTTCTTAGACCTGTGAGCCTGCAGAATATGAAGATGGCCCAACACAGGGTGCTTTAGCTCCGGGGGTAGTACGTGAGCAATCACACCTAGGCTGTGACAGGGTGTTTCCATGGAATATGATATGTGAAGGCACAGATGTCCCTATAGAGTAAAACTCTTTTCGTGCATCTCTCCCATGCACACCCTACTGCGAAGGCAAGCAAGTGCTGCAGAATTCAGAGGCTGAGCAGCAGCTGTCCCCCTGGTAAATTGCTTCTAATGTTCTTTTTCATATAAACTTGTTTTCCAGCTAACTCCCTTTAAATTGTTCTTTGGAGGCTCCTGAGAAAGGAAGAGAAGTATCACATAGATTCACACCAGTCAGAGCCACCTGAAACGTAGAAGACACCAGACCTGTGCACTGATCCTCAGAGGACTTTCCCTGGTCTAAGTGCTGATGTGCTTGCCCACTCCCAAACCTCGCTGGCCTGGATTGGTCCCACCCACACTGGTGAAGATGCTGGATATGAACTCTGCTCAGAAAACTCTACCTGCCTTGCCACACTGTGGGGAGTTGCAGCTTTGAACATGATTCTCCATGCTCTCCTCATGTGCTGCAAATGGGCTTTACCTTGTGCAACAACTGCTTTTTGGTATTCCACTCCAATTCAGTTCCTACCAAGAGGCAGTGACATTTATATTCCCTTCAGGTTCCGTGTGAGTAGAGAAGTCAAGACCCCGCCCAGAGGGAGTGAGAGAAGATAAATCTCTTCTCTGAGGACAAAAAACAATATTCCCTTCTCCACTATTTCAAGACTGGGCTTACAGTTTAAAGAAAAGGCAGGATAACAGAACATGGGAGAATTACATCCCTTTAGTCACATAAAACCACTTCCTCTAAAAACATGATTTGTGTCTTGTTTATTCTCAATCTTAAAGTCATAAATTTGGGGCAATGAAGAAAATAAAGCAACACTCTGGAAAAAAAAAAAAAAAGAATCTAGGGCCAGGGATTCAGCTCAGTGGTTCCACCACCTGCCCTGCAAGTGCAAGATCCCAAGTTCGATCCCTGGTACCAAAAAAAAGAATCTAACCACAACGAATAGGGCCTAATGAATGACCACGCCATATCTAAGGGGAGTGGGGTTCCACATGTTTGAAGAAAGCCATTTATAAACTAAGGTGACTCTGGAGGAGAAAACGGGAAAGGTTTGGGAAACCTTGTTAAGTTTTTCTAGAGACAAAACACACTGCCTTCAAATACTTACATGTTCCCTCTTGATGAAATTGATGGGAACTCTTTTTTTTTAATTCTTTTATTGGTATATCTTTTTATTTATATATTAATTGGTACACTTTAGGCATACAATACATTTACATTTCTCATTGGGAACTGTACCTTTGCATGATGCATCTTGGTTCTTATCTTTTTCCCATTCCCTGCCCTCCCTTCACCCCTCCACCCTTCCCTATTTACAAAGGCTTTGTTTCCATTTTTTCCATTTCTTATCATTTTTCATTTCCCTTCTTTCTTGATATTCTCAGTCACAGTCGGCATCTGGCTCCGTGCTGAGTGAATTAGCCCTCCATGAACTGCAACTAACAGGGTGCAAGCCTTGGGGGACAGCAAAATGGGATCAGAGAAGGAGGGCTCCCCAGATCTCACCACCCCACCCTTCCAGCAGAGACTGCAGAGTCCAGTAGCCATGAAATGAGGTAGCTATTAGGAGACGGGTATGAAAACATAAAATTTTGGAACTCTGAAACACGTATTTTTTAGAATCTGACATATCGAGAGCCAAAAGCTCTCTAAGAATAAGGCCCGTCGTTGATGGGTCAAAGCTTATCACTCCTGGCAGAACATTAAAATCAACTAAGCCTTCTTGAAAAGTACCTCATACAAAGCCCACCTGTAATATTTGCATTTAAATGTTCCGGATTGGGCCCATCACAGCATTTGTACCAGTCCCTCCGATGACTGACAGCACATAAGCTCGGAGCACAAACTGCAGGTGTTTGGAGAGATCTGCCTTCCCAGACATGCATCCCAGACAGACACCACTGCCAGACCTTCTCATGCCACACTTCATTTTAAATTTGAGAACAGAACATCTTTTACTTCACAGTTTGTGGCTTGATGTAAACATTGTAAGCATTCAGGAATTTGTACTTTTGCCTGGAATCCCACAAATATTAAGGAGAGCACAAAACCAACATACCTTCTACAGGAGGTTATGAAGCTCCAAGGAGCATTAGAAGACAAAGCCATCTTCAGAAGCAGGGAGGCAAAGGGTCTGGGGCTAAAGCCAGAGATCAAATGATAGCCAATCTGAGCCACAGTCGGGATCCTCTGAGACCTTATCCAAGGCTTGTCTGAGACTATTTCCTCTGAGCCTCTTGGAATGACAAGCCCCTGGAAAGCCCTAGAATATCAACCAATAGAAAGGGAAACTGAGGCTCATGGAGGAACTGGGTCTTGAATATGGGCCAATATGGGATCAACAGACAGCCCAGGTGTACCCCTGCACTGGGGTCATCCTTCCCTGGCTCCTGACACAGTCTCTTCTACAAGTCCCTTGATTGGGTTAGGTTACATTCATTCCATTGCCTTCATTATCTTGTCTATAAATAAAGGCTATCCTGCCTCCTTCTATAGGTATTCAAGTTGGAGAAGTGTTCCTGGGCCCATTCCCTGCAGTGAAGTGGTAACCCAAGAGGTCCTGGCCTGGCTGTGTGTTCAGGAGGTCACAGCTATGGTTGCCTGTGGGCCCTGGAAGTCTGTGCCCTCTGAATGTGCAGTAAGATCACTCGGTCCCAAGTGGAACACCAGGGGAGCACATCTATATGGGGCCGCACTGGGGAGGGCTGCACCTGGGAGCAGAGACTGCCCTGCCTGCCATGCTTTCATCTCATGCAGCATCTTCTGGCCCTCACAGGTCCAGCAACTCATTCAAACTTTGAGGCTGCTATTCCGCGCTGCTCATACTCTTCTGCATCCACGGTTGGCTGCGCTCCTGAGACAGCAGGGGGATCAGATGATGTGAGAAGGAAAATGCTACAAGCTTGAGAGTGAGGTACATCCTCACCCTCCAGGGCTCCACCCAACTTCCCAAGGCCCTTGCCCAAAGAGCTTGGGTATCTAAATCCATCTTGAATTGTAATCCAATGAAAATGTGTTGTAAGAACCTGCACTGCATATGTAAACATGTCATTTACAGTTTTTCAAAATAAGTTTCCTCTTTCTGAAAATATTCATGGATTGAATTTGAAAAATATTCAAGTTTCAAAATTCTTTTCAAGTTCAAATTTCACAGAGTGAAAAAGAGAACCATCCAATGGCAACTAAATCCACGAGGGAGACAAGACATCACTCATTCAAACGCGATTTAAAACATATTTCATGGCTAATAGACACCGTAAGTCCTTGTCTGAACCATTAACAAATATCTTTTCAGATAGTAAACACCTGATTTTGATATATAAAGCCTCCAAAAGACTATTTTGTTCTTATAGTTCACATGGATTAATCAAGGTTGACTGCCTGATAATATCTGGAATTTCCCCTGACTTTTTCACTTAAATTTCTAGTCCTGACATTGAGAGAAACCAGGGGAAGCTCTTTTTTGGAGCAGGTATGAAGAGAAGCGGTACCTTTCTTTGCATGTACTCTTTGCCCTACTCTGGCCATGGAGGGGAGTTCTCTTTAGAACACTTACTTCAGGATCTGTAGCCAAGGGACGGTTCACATCGCTGACTAGTGCACCCTCAAAAGCAATTCATATCTGAGGTCCAGCTCACACTCACAAAATGCAGAGGCCTGGCACAGCTGTTTTAGTGAGTGAAGTGGATCCCACAGTCCATTTATCTGTGCTGATTTGTGGTTGTTATGATAATGACTGAAATGCATGAATTTCCTAGGACAGTTTGTATATAACCCTAGCTCATTGTCTTCTTCAGCTCTGACTCCTTCTCTTTTTCTCTCTGCCTCTGATTTTTCTCTTGCTGTTATAATTTATTTGAGACATTTTGCCACAAATTGTCTTAAGAGAAAAATTTACTTGGTTGACACAATACTTCCTATAGAAGACTCTAGCATTCAGCAAACTTAATTAGGCTATAGCAACCAAGACTGAAGCCATGACAACAGTAAGCTATAGCCATTGAGTAATGGACTCGGCAACCTGTCTTGGGTATTTAAGCACTTTGGTTTCATGAGGAGGGATCACAGACAAAGTGGGCTGTATATTTCCATTTAGTCACTCTGCGGTAAGCTTGATCATTTTAATGGGGCAAGTGATAGGGTCACTCAGAGTGAGTAATGAGATATATTCAAACAACTGAGGCTTAAATATATATCCAACCACAGAGATTCCCTGGGCCTCCAGGGCCAGCTTTCTCCCCATTGTGGGCACACTGCCTTTGAGTTACAGTTATAAAATGTCTATTTTAAACAGTAACTAGGGGATAATGCTAAACAGCTTCAGGCCACAGCCTAGAAAAATGATTGACAGAGCCACTGCTAGCTCTGCCTTCTAGCCCTGTGCTGGTCTGTAATCCAGCCTTGCTGTTTGAGTGGGGGACATTAGCAGTTTTGCAGGGATTATTAGAGTAGCCATGGAGTAATTCAGAACTCCTGGTGAGACTCTACAAGGAGAAATCAGATTTCAAAAGAAAACAATCGTTAGGAAGCCAGTGAAAGCCTGAGCATTTCCTTGCTGAGCAAAGATCCCGTATATGAAGTTTAGAAATCCATAACTTCCTGAATCCATTTTCCATTGCTATAACTGAAGACCACAAACTAGGTACTTCACAAAGAAACAAGGCTTATTTGGCTCACAATTCTGGAGGCTGCAAAGCCCCAAGGCCTGGTAAAGACCTTCATTTCTGCGTCCTACTCTTGAGGGAAAGCGTAAGGAACAGGCATGCTTCTAGAGCAACCCACCTTGAGATAAGGAGCCCATGCTGGAGACAGGGACCTTAGTCCATGGAAGGAGGCTGTGCCCTTGGACTCACCTCTCCTGGTAGGCCTGCCTCCCCACACTGCTGCAAGGGCATTAAGTTTCCAACAAAACCCAGCTCCATCCCCATTAAAACCTGATGTCAGGGTGCACTAGCAAGATCACATAACTGATGCCCTCTGAGGAGACACCAGATTTGAGATTTCTTACCCAAAATAACTATCACATGTTTCCACACAACTGAAAAACACAGGAAAAGAATCATGGATATAGGAGAGTATTGGATGGGGCCAAACTTTATTACTTTACTTTTAGGGTGATGGGTTCCTGGAAGTTTGTTTCTAGTGAGTCACCTTGTAGTAGATTAATTTTTGCTTGGGAAAGTCACCAAAATGGAAACTTTGAACTATATGTGTACAATGAAAGTTCCACCCAATATTTTGAAAGAAGAGTATAATTGGACTTTTTATCTTGAGAGCCAATTTAATAGGCAAGAGGGATGTTGCAGTGTCTCTTTCTATAACCTTGGACAACCATGACAAAGGGTTGGAAATATCTGTAAACACCCAGGGAATCGTAGGGCCAAATTATCTTGGAATGAAAGTGTCTGGTCTCAGCATGTATCTATTGCCTCACTCTCACTGACAAAGATGCACCTCTGTCCTACCCAGGCAGATCAGTTTTGCTGTTTACTGGTTATGGAGATGGAGCAGAGGTTGCTAAGCTGTGCCTGGGGCCACTTGTGTTTTTAAATAAACCTTATGGAAACAGCTATACCCACTCACTTCTGTATTATCTATGGCTGCTTTTGCACTACAGTGTCAGAGCTGAGCAACTGCAGTATAGATCATAAGACTCCACAAGCCTAAAATATTTACTATCTGCTCCTTTAAGAAACAGTTGGCTCCTGGGAGAAAAAAGATTTCATTGAGTTACTAATTGCATACCCATAACCGGAGGACATATTGATATCTTTAAGAAGGAGCATGCATCAGTAACAGTGGCTGCATGTAGACATTCTTATGGATCAAGCAAACCATCTTCAGCAGAAGCTGAAAGAGTAAATTAAATGGGTGTGCCACAGGATGAGCACCCCTGCACATTTCAGGTTTTTGAAGGTGATTTTTAACTTGGGATCTCCCCCAGTGGTGAGGCACTGGTTTGTCATTTTGCCAGAGAGAAGGAATCCTAAGGACTTCCACTGGCCCTTCCTACCATAAATAGCCACTACCGCAGAACAGAAAACCATTGTAGGAATCTGCTTGCTGACATGCACGTCCATCATGGGTACACTCATGGGGGAATGTATTAATCAGCTTTCCCATTGCTGGGGTGCAATAGCCAACATTCCCAACTTAAAGGACTGAAGAGGTTTAGTTTGGCTCGTGCTCTCCTGGGATTCAAGCCATGGTTGGCTGGCTCCAAGGCAGAAGCATCATGGCAGAAGGGAATGACAAAGCAGCTTAGTTCATGGCAGCTGGGAATCAGAGCAGGAGAGCAGTGCCAGAGAGGAAGAGTAGAGGAGACCAGATAGAGTATCCAAGGCCACACCTCCATAAACCTACCCCTACACACCTACTGGTGTGTTCCAGGAAAACCCTAGGTGGACCCCATAGCCAATCAAGTTGGCGTTTCACCCTAACCACCACATTCCACCCTTTGTCACTTTATACCCAAGCCCTTCTCCTTAAACCATACTTTATCCACAAATAATCCACAAGGTTATAATTCCACTCAGCATGATGCAATGGTCCTGCATACAACTGAAAACTTGACAGGGAACAACCACAATATGTAATTAAGATCTCAGTGAGCCTACAATAATACAGAAGTGGAATTAAAAACTATTCATTTGCCAAACTTCATACACCCTATTCTGCCAATAACATTCTTGGTTTCTAGGAGTTAGCACTGGTTTTACCCAATGTTCAGTAATTGTCAAAATGTTCAAGTACTTTTCTTCTCACAGTCATTCATCCTGACACCGCACACTCTGCCATGATGTCCTGCCTCACCTCAGGCCCATGGCAACCAAACCAGCGAACTACCAACTGAACCCTCTGACACCCTAAGCTATAGGAAACCTTTCCTCCTCCAAGCTGCCCACTCAGTCATTTCAGCACAACAGTGAAAACCTAACACAACAGGCATTTGTAAAAATCAAGTTTTACACACTAATGATGCATCATGTGATATTTTGAGATCTTGCTGGCTGGGGAAGACCATTGTTCCCAGGGCTAGCCAGTTCCTAGAACAAGCAAAAGGCTCAGCTCTCAGAATGCCTTTCAGAGGCAAACCAGTTCATTGGGAGTCTAGAACCCTGAATGTGCCCATTTTATCTAACTTTCACACACCAAGTCAATATTCCCACTAAGTCGACCCAGGTCCAGACACCAGACAGAGACCACCCCTGTATCTCAGAGCCTGTCTACATTATTCAAACAAGGTCAATCCTAGTTGTTGACTCTGCTTCAGCTTTCCTAAGGAAAACCCAATAAAAACTTGGGCCTAAACTCTATTTCCTTCCTTGTGACTAACCCTGGTTGCCTCAGTTACTTTTCTCATTGCTGAGACAAAATACCCAATATCCAAAGTTAAACGAGGTAAGTTTTACTTAGCTCTACTCTACAATTTGTAGAGTTTTCAGTCCATAATTGGCTGGCTCCAAGGTAGGGTGGATGGCAGACAGACATCACAGAGGAGAAACAGTTCATGGCAGGCAGAAGGTAGCAAAGCAACAAGGGGATGACAACAGCTCTTTCTATCCCTTATATCTTATCCACCTACTCAGGGTGGGTGGCACTCACACCCTTAATCCTAATGCCCTTGATCCTAGCATTGCACCATGAATCAATTCCATTATCACACACTCTGAATCAAGCCACCTCTGAAAAAGCACCACTATGGCCACATGAGGTTTGAGGGAAACAGCTAAACCCGAGCCATAACACTGGGGCTTCCTGTGTGTCCTGAGATATAGGGTGTGACCTCTTCCCTCAGAAAACACAAAATAAAAATCTTTAATGGCGTTGGCCTCTTTATGATCGCTGTAGTTAAGAACTAAGCATAAAATAGGGCTGAACCTCCATTCCGGTGGCTCATCAGGCCTCTGTTAAACAGGTTAAGTTTTAACTTATACAAATCAGATAATATTTCAAGTGCTCACCTCTTCATTTCTACAGTTCTACCCAGTGATCAATTGACAATCACCAAAGATTCCTGTGAATCAGAGAATTCTGGATTTAATGCCAGCTCTGTTGTCTAGTGTAGAAACCACATAATCATATTCTGCTTTGCATATTAAAACAGGGAGCACTTCAACATCTTGCTCATGGAGAGGAGACATATAGAACTCTAGAAAAGTGTTGGTACTTCCTTTACCAACATACTTATCAATGGGACATAGCTGGTGTACGCAGATGACACATGATAAA
This sequence comes from Heterocephalus glaber, assembly GCF_000247695.1. Next base: position 8,997,333 of record NW_004624809.1, read on the forward strand.
TGTGCTCCCACTGCTCATCTTCAGAGGGTTTGAATTCTTCCTCTATATAGCACTAACAGAATCCTGCCATTCAAACTTCATTTAACATGGCCACCTTTCAACCCGGACTTCTGACTCTGAAATCAGCAGCCAGTTGGAACTACTTCCCACCACCTAGAACACTGGCTAAGAATAACCAAGTAAATAAACAACTTTATTTAATATACCCTCTTCCTTGAGCTACCTACTTCAGAACTTATTCTTACACCAATTTTCAGACTTTAGAAGGTCTATAACTTGGCAATGGTTAAGTGCTTTTACAGGTATTACTAAATTCACAATGGTCTTACAACTATATCACTAGCTTCAAGAGTCCAGGCCTTGATGTTTAGTTGGATTTTTACAATCTTTAGCCCCTGTGAGAACATATCAAACATTCCAGATCCCCCCGTGTCTTTGAAAATCAGTTGCTTACAGCCATGCCTGGTGCCAATTTAAGCATCATGAAGGGTTCTGTTATGAAAGCAACAATTTCAATTCTGACTGATATAGTTAAGAAGAAAATTATTCAAAAATACTTCACTTCTCCCAGAATTTCAGGAAGGCTGGAGAACAAGGTTATAGGTATGCAATTAGGAATGTTGCCTCAAGTCCCATTGTATATCTGCTGGTGAGGAAGTCTTTACCCACTTCCATCAGACTGGAAGCTGCAGTGCCCCCCTGGGCTCTCCAGTGGACGCCTGCTGGAGCAGCCTGCTGCGACTGTTCCATGAACTCCCAAGCCATCACCTCTGCAAGTCTGCAGTGCATGCCTCTCATCTGTAGACCCCTGGTTATAACCCTGAGGGCTTTCTGCAGGTAAATCTTAAAATTTAATGGAGTTTCTGTAAAAATCAGTAGGACCTACCTGTCCCGAGGCTTGCAATGTGAAGAAATTCCCAAAAATGTAGGAAGTAAGTACAAACGTTGGGCAGCCAAAAAACACAATCCCGGTGCACTGCAGGATGTTTTGCACACAGCCTAGCATAGCACTGTGCACGCAATGGGTGGTTCATAATTGTGCATGGAGAGAGTCAGCGCATTTCCACTCACACTAGAAGACAGTTTCCTTCTTTCTGCTCTACTTTTAGATAACAGCATACCTTTTTTTCCTCTGAGCAAAGTAGGCTGCAATTTGTTTGTTCCTCATGTAGATTCTTCATTTTTTTTACTTTCTTTTTTTACATTATTTTTATTAGTACATGTTTGCAGTACACAACAATTATGTTCTTTATGGGGAGTTGTTAACATGTACGTAACCATCTTTATTCTTATATCCCTTTCCCTCATGTTTTTTAAAGTCTCAGGATCTCAAGCTACAAGGAACTGGAGAGATGGATAAGACCCACTGGCCATTCACAGTGACTGTCTGAAGAATCCCTAATATCTATGAAATCTATCTGTGAAATGGCATCAGAAGAGCTCATTTGTGCATCCACGTCTTAAAGCAAGCCAGTCTACTTCCTGGACATTTCTAATAGTTATTCGATCTTGCTTATGCGTACTGAGTTAAATTTTAGTTTGCTGTAACTCTCACCTGTATGCTAATTGTGCTCTTTAAAGTTACACAGAATAAGCAGTGAGGTGGTCAAGTAGTTAAGGCAATGGACAGCTAAAGTTACACAGAATAAATTTACTTCCTCTTTAATGACTTGTGACTTCAAATACAGAAAGAAAACTTTGATTTCCTCCTCTTCACTAGGCTGAACATCTCTTATCCCCTCCAGCCCTTCTCATGTGATGAATTTGGGAACCTCAGTATTTGTTTGGCACATGCTATGGAACCCCAGTAGACCATCAATATTATACTTCATAAATTGGTTTGAACCAATGTTTGACAGTAGTAATTAAAACTTTTAAAAATATTTTGATCTCCCATTTTTATGTGACTGTAATTATTTTATTTCTAGAGCACTGAAAGTACGGGATTTTATGTATTGTTTCAAGAAGAAACAAGAAACTCTTGAAATGTCTGCACATTCCTTTCCAGGTAAGTTTTATTTATCTGTTCTGGGTTTTACTATATGCTCCAGGCCCAGTGGCCTCTCAAGGAAATCAAATCTGATGTCTCTCTTCCTAAAATAATTTCATAGCTTGAGAACTAAACTGGAACCCGCCCAGGCAACATTTGTAATGACTTCTTGGTCAACATCCACAACAAACTACGTGTTTAACACACCAAAGGAAATGAATAGAGGATGAGGAGAATGGAGTTTTGTGAATGGAAGGCACTAAGAGAAAAGATCTTCTGTCCATCTGGTTTTCTCTTCAAATGTTGGTTTTGAGTGATTCTTGGTTTGCAAAGTTAGAGGAACACAATGAAATTCTTAACATCTGATCAAATGGGGAAAGAAATAATGAGCAACAGTTGGAAGAGAAGATAAAATTTGTTTATTATAACAAAGTTTTATAATTTTATAGTTGACTTCAATGAATCCATGCTTTAAAAAAACCTAACTCCTCTTGAAGATAAATACATCTGAAATAAACAAATCTCTTCAAGTATTTAAAATGAGTTGGTGACCTAAACAGGACATTGAAAGTCTATTCCCAATGATTATCTGGCTTCTAGTCAAGGCGACATTCATGCTTAATTTATAATCACTGGTATTGCTCAAAAAAAAACCATTCATGATGACTCAAAACCAGTCTTTAAAATTTCTGGAGTAAATATATAAACATTTCTGCCACTTCTAAAATATATTACCAGTATCAGGTATCATTTGAAGAGATGTAGATAAATATAAATGATGACACAGATACAGATACAGATCCACATTCATTCATTTAACCTAAGACACAGAGAAAAAGGGTAACTTGTGCAAAGCCACAGAGGAAGTAAGTGAAAGAGCTAAGATTTGAACTCTAGGTGACTGACTCCAGAATTCATGCTGTGAACTGTAATTGTCCCTCCTTATTTGTGGGTTGTGCATCTGCAAATTCAACCAATCGGACAGAAAATATTCACAAAAGAAATTTCATCTGTATTCAATAGAGATAGCCTTTATCTTGTCAGTTTTCCCTAAACAATTCTGTATACCAAATATTTACATAGCATTTACATTGTATTAAATATTATGAGTAACCTAGAGATGACTTACTTAAAGAGCACAGGAGAATGTGCATGGGCCATATTAAACCCTGCACAGTGTTCTATCGGGGACTTGAGCATCCGTGGATCTGGGTGTCTCCCGCATCTGCAGATGCTGAGGGACTATTGATTCGCCCCTCTATCATTGTGGGGTCAAGCAAACCTGGGTAGATGTTACTCCGCAGCAGAGGAGAAGCAGGAGGTTGGATAGCTGTTTCAGAGAAAAATGAAACAATGACTGAAGAAAAATGACTGAAGCATGCCTTACTAAAAAGCAAAAATAGTAAATAATGAGGTGGGAGTTTTGACAGTGCTGTATGAATTGTGTGTGTCATTTTCCTTTCCACACTGCGTGGCCAGGAGAGCAAACAAAAGCTGCACAATAGGCTGCAGCCAGGCTCTCCTGGGGCTAAGACTCACCTTTACTGTTTTCAAGTTGCCAGTTAATGACTTCCAGTTTTTCAGATTGGAGACATATGTCACTCTGAAGCTCCTCACATAGTCATAAAAATTGACAGTAGTTGGTTTATGTCATAAGTTAAATAACAATTTATCAATCTGTATCACTAATTTAGGGTGTCTTTTAGAGATGAACCACAGGTATGTGCCTTGATTTGTCCCAATAGCCAGACCAAAAGGGTACCAGACTGCCATAATAAAATGTATTTGATCTCTTTGCCTGGACTGCAATATACACCCTGATTCCAGAAGATGGGGTGTGCTGCTGGCCAGTGTAAACACCATGGATGCAGGGACCAAGAAGAGTGAGAGCCTGCTCAGTCTGCAAGGGGAATGGATGAACAAATTAGAGGGTTTTCTTTTTGATTTTGCTTTTTGGGGTTTTTCCCCATTAAGTTTTTTGTTACATTTTAGGCATACAATTACATTATTATTTAGGCATACAATTACATTACAAATACAGTTACAGTCATCATTGGGAACTTGTACCCTTACATGATGTATCTTGGTTCTTAATCTTTCCCCCTTCTCCTGCCTTCCCTTCAATGCCTCCACCTTTTCCTATTTACAGAGACTTTGTTTCCACGTTTTCCTTTTCTCATCATTTTTCCCTTCCCTTCTTTCCTTTCCCCTGCCCCTCTGACTTGCCCTTCCCCTTTGCACCTTTTCTTCCTATTTCACATTATCAATTATACATTTTGATCCTTATTTACACTTTTAGGTTCTTATGTCAGAGAAGCTATTTGGTATTTACACATGTGTGTCCTATTTATTTCACTTAAGAGTACGGCCTCAATATACATCTATTTAGCTATTAATGTCTCTAGTTTCTCATTCTTTATGGCTGAGTAGTACTCCATTTTATTAAAAAAAACAAAACCCCCACATCTTCTTTATCCAGTCTCCAGTTGATGGGCAGTTGGGCTACTGTGCCACTATAAAATGTTGGTTATGGGCTTTTCTTTGTCCACAAGAATTATTTTCACCCTCAGAATGGACAATAAGACAGAGAGGAAGATTACAGCTTCAAGTTTAAACCAAAAAAATGGGCCAGAGAGACATCAGCAGTGTGCCCTGCAAGCCTTCTGGTGTATTTGGTTGGCTTGCTCCAAGGGCGGCTGACCAAGTCAGGAAGATTCACGTCTCAGCTCCTGGCTTCCTCCCACTTTATTTTACTAAGGCCACACTGTTCATCTCTGCTGTGTCCCTGGTACCCTCCTTTTATAATGCAAGAAACTAAAATATCTCCTTAGGACAGGCTCAGAATTTTGTAAGAAATTGAACTTATTTAAACTTACTTGATAGTTGAACTCAGTGTCCCTTTTCTCCACTGTATTTAACTCAGATTATTGACAAAGACTAGTTTTAAGTAATTTTGAGAGTACTTTTCTGAAGTCCCCGCTGCAGTCCTAGTATGTACCTCCCACATATTAGTCCTTTAGGGATGTCATAACAAAATGCCTCATACTGGGTAATTTATAAACAACAGAAATTTGCTTTTTAAGTTTTGTTTTTAATTGGCAAGTACTCTTTATATAGATTTAAGGGGTTGAGTGTCATGTTGTTACAGACTAGAGCGTGTTACTCCCTAAACATAATGCTGTGCCTGGGGACCAATACATCCCCCTCTCCCTTCCTTTCTGCCCTTCTCAGCTTCTGTCCCCACTATTCTGTTGTATATATCTAGAGATCAGCTTTTTCAGATTCCATAAATGAGTGAAGTTGAGTGGGATTTGTCTTTCTGTGCCTGCCTTATTTCACCTAACGTAACGTCTTCAGCTTCATCCATGGTACTGCAAATGACAGGACTGTATCCCTTCCAAAGCCTGGAGAGTAGACTATTTGTATCTAGGCATGTTTTCTTTATCAACGCATCTGTTGATAGCACCTTTGGTGGATCTGATGGCTTGGCTATTGGAAGTAGTGCTGCAATAAACATGAAATTGTAGCTGTCTCAACATACTGATTTCATCTGCATAAATAGCTAGTAGTGGGGTTGCTGGATCATAAGGTAGCTCTATTTTTAATTTTTTGAGAAATTTCCATACTGATTTCCATAATGGCTGTACTAACTTATACTCCCACCAGCAGAGCATTAGCATTTCCACCTTTCTACATCCTTGCCAGCAACTATGGATTCATTGCTCAGGATTATGGAGGTTGGAAAGTCCAAGATCAAGACACCAGCAGACTGCAGTCTGGTGAGGCCTCAGAGGTGGCTCCTCTGGGTCCTCCAACGGAGGAGAGGCAGAAGGAGTTGAACCACTTCCTGGGCCTCTTTTCTAAGGATGCTCACTGACAGGAGCTGGACTGTGCAGGTGACCGAGTCCCCCTGAAAGACCCTATCTGCTCACACTGGCACATTGGAGATTAGGTTCAACATATGAACTGTGAAGGACACAAACATAGCAGCACTCCATGAAGTGATTGTTACCAACTGCTCTTTCATATTTCCAGTTGATGCTACTGACTTCACGTTTATTCTGTCAGTACAGCTTTCAGTAAATACCAGACTAGTTGACAATCTGATATTAATCTACAGTGTTTTCCCATTGAAGTATTACAGCCAGATGCTGACATGTGATGATCTAATTAAAAACAAGATATGTTCATATAGATGTAGGTAGAGCAAAAATAAAACTGTAAGTCACTGCCTAATATCTTCAGATATCGTCTTTGGCACTGGAGGAGAATCTTAATTAAGTTTTGCCTCTAAGAAGTTTAATTTTTGTGAGTCCTGGGTGAGTTCAGAATTGCTCAGGGAAAGGAGGAGAACCGCCAGAGCGTTTCAGAATAAATAAAGGAAGGGTTCTTCCTTGAGAATTCTTGGCAGAACTGACTAACTCTAAGAAGAGAAGCAGAGAAGTTTCAGGATAAAAAGACTGCCTGGCCGATCTGACAGCCCTGTCAGCCTGGTGGGGCGCAGCATCGCGTTCGATCCCAGGCCTGACAGGACAGCGTGGCCTGTGGGGCTCTCAGGGGCTCTCACTACCTCACTATTGTGCTGCTCTGGGTGCAGCAGACCGGCTCGGCCTCTGCCTGCTGAGCCGTCGGAGGCTCCTGGGAGCGAAGCGGGGCCTGCAGTACCCAGGGCACAAGCAGCCTTGCGGCCGGGCGGCTGTGCACAGATCGGTCAGCGGAGGGCTTCTCGCAGCGGGGCGACGGGAAGGGCTGTCTTCACTCTCCGCAGTATTTTAAAAAGTGGAAACCCACAGTCTTCGCCAGCGGCCTGGGCGGAACTGCCTTCCAGAGCTGTCCTGCTGTCCCTCGCAGGGTCACAGGAAACTGCCATACACCGTGAGCCCCGGGAAGGGTAACCAGCGAATTCTGAGGGTTCGCAGGTGGAAGAAAGAACTTCCGGGAGCAGAAGAGAGCGCTGAGTTGAGCTGCCCTGCAGGTAGGCGGAGTCTAATAGCTCAATTTTAAGAAAATTGAAGATGAGCGCTGGCAGCCCAGGTGCCTGGGCACCCCGCGCCAGCCCGGCAGCGCTCTCTGCTGGTGGCAGGCGGCACCTCTCTTCCTCCGAAAGGCTCGGGACCCGTGGCCAGCGCCTGGGCTCTGTGGGTTGGCACCGTGGACCCACCTGTCGCTCTCCTGCCCGAGGAGCCAATTATCTCTGCAGACGGGCGTGGCTGCACAGTGACAAGAGTTTTTGAGTAGCCTGCGCCTAATCCTAATCCTTATTTGATGCCGTTTAGCAAAATAATTCTTTTTCAGAAATGCATGTATTGTTCTGGTAGCAGAAGTGCCCGCAACTATTTTCAGCAGAGAAATGTTCATTACATGGACAGCATCGCTTGCAAGAGAAGGCTGAGTGCTAAACATGCGTTTCTAAACAAAGTAGTTATCTATAAATGCTGTGCCAGGTTCCTACCAAGATCAAAGCCCTGCAATACTTGCAAACTGCCCGCTGGGCTTGCAGAAAGCGTGTGCTGGGAGCTGCACAACTGAGGATACAGGAAAACACCCCTCTGGACATCCAGAAAAGAACAAGCAGTCTCCTGACCTACATGCTGGGGACATCCTGAAAATAACAATGCATCTTTGCCTGGATTATTCATTCATAAATGATCAAACTATTTATCAAGTATGCACCAGGCTCTGTGTTAGGTGCTGAGGGTATAGTGACTTAAGAAGTTGAATACTGGGCCAGGGATTTAGCTCAGTGATTTCGCCACCTGCTGCACAAGCTCAAGGACCCAAGTTCGATCCCCGGTACCCCCCCCAAAAAAAAATTTTTGAATACTAATCCTAACATTCACAGAGATAGTAGGGAGGCAAGCCTTAAAATGTAATTACAAGAATTTCTTTGTTTCTTTGTTATTTTGACAAGGGGAACACACACAAAAAACCAAAGTCAGGGAGAATTTCATTAGGGGGATGAAGATAGAGGTCATCCTTAGCTTAGAGGTTTAGTTAAGTAGTTTTCTTCATACTTTGATTGTCATAACTACTGGACTTTCAGAAACTTTCCTCAGGACTTTTGTCATGCAACAGCCCAGGCATCCATGGCCACTTCCAGGACAGCTGCCCAGGGGCCAGGGCACTGCAGCTGAGTCACCTTATCCTGAGAGCCAGCCACAGATTCTTCATGAAGACTCTTCCTCACCAAGAAGAGTTGAAACTGTCGTTGTCCTCCTAATTACACTGTATGTGTTAATAACTAATTAGCCTCATGCTTTATCAGTACTCTATACTCTTAATTGTCATTCCTCCTCATTCCAAAAAGCAAGAATATTCCCTGGGTCCTGGACTCACATATTCAGACCTTGAAAATATCATTTATCTCTCAGCTTTCGGTGAGGGACTTGGAATAGAGCCCTGGATGCCTGCACTAAAGGATCCTAAAGATCTACTGGAGGGCCCATGGAATGGGTGGATTAATTGGTGGGAATTTGGGATTGTCTTCCAGTGTCTGTTCATTCCTTCCCATTTCTACCTCCATTTCCATGCAGGCAGCTGGGCTTTGGTGCTTCCTGCCTTGGGGGAAATTTGTATTGCTGGGTAAAAAAGCTGAAGCTTCTTGAACAAAACCTCCCTTTCTCTCTCCCTCCATCTATCTTTCTTTTGATCTTTCTTTCTGTCTGTCTGTCTGTCTTTTCTTTCAGGAGAGCCTGAGGTTTTTGGAGGTGGAAGGAGGCATTTGAGAAAGGATTGCAGCAGGAATGGGAAAGAAGATGTACCTTTATAAGAACAGAAATGCAGCAAAGGGAAATGAGATGGCCCTGGGTTTGCAGAAGAGAAGAGGGCTGCTGGGGTCGTCCCGCACCCCCACCACCACCCCCCACCCCCACTGGCTACCTTATGTGCCTTGAAAGGCAGGTAAGGGACAAGTACAACAAAGAAATCTGACTCTCAGGAAAAACATTTTCCTGTCCCCAAGCCTGCTTCAGAACTAGTGAGTCCTTGGAATGCAGACCCACTGTGTAGCTGGATGCAAGTATCATAGAGAGTGACATCCCAAATATGAGTTCCATAGAAGATCAACTCCTTCTCAACACAGAGCTCTGCAAGGCTCTGAAGAGGATAAGAAATAAATGCGAATAGTGCTTGAGATTCAATTTTTCTCTAGCAGAGTGGACTAGGGGCTGGGAGTCAGATGTGATTTGATCTTAGATAAATAAAGTTGTATGACAGGCATTTCATGCCTACCTGCCTTAGCAGCCTGAGAGTTTTACCCACTGCACTTAATCTTTTCTTTCCACTCTGTACTTTATGCAGCTAAATAATTAATTTCCTCAATAGCCTATCAATATATCTTTCTTTAATTGTTAATCATGTGTTAATAATTCAGAAATTGACTTGTGACCTCCCCACACTCCTATGATTTTTGCAAGCCTCAGAACTCTTTGAAGAGGGCTGTCACTCGGAGTTCCCCATCAGCTAAGAGCTTCTGTCCTCTCCTGTCTGTAAAAGGCGTGCTTGCCAGTAAGGTCTGAGGGTTAAACGGAAGACAGGGTTCAAGGATTCTGAGGCTGATTCAATTATAGTAAATGGGTATAGGAGAATCAGATATTCATTGTTGAGTTGAGTGCATCTGCCTAGACCTTGGGGATATCTTTCTTCTGTTTTTTTAAACTGGAGATCTTTGTCACTGGAAAAATCCTACGCCTGGGATTTGGTATTACACTAAACTGTTTTACCCAATTTAACTCCCATTTCGAGCAGAACGAGGTGATGATGGGTAATACCATCAAATACAGGCTTCTAGTGGACTCTCCTTCAGCCACCCATGCCATGCTGTGATCCCAAGTGTGACAGAGTTCTTGTCAGGGCTGGAAATCCAGCAGGCTCTTTCTGCTCTGGGCTCTTAATAGATTTCCCATGCAGGGGGGGGGTCTGGGATCCAATCCCACCCACCTCAGCTCAGATGCCTCTTATTCTGGGAAGGGGTGGAGTGCTGGGAATCAAACTCAAAGCCTCACACAGGCTAAGCAAGCACTGTGTCCCTGAGCTACAACCCACCCCATGGCTCTTCAGATGGAAACCATTCTGCCTTCCAGGCCTTTGTCAAGTGCGTAGATGAAACAGTTAAAATGTAATGCACCTTCAAAGATAACAAAACATAATTAGTAAAGCTCCACTTTACAGATAAATTATGAACAAGAGTGTTGCCCAGACCAGTTAGGTGGCTGAAGAGAACAGGAGGGCATGGACACTGTCTCTTCAGTACTTCACAAATGACTGCTCTTTATTTCAACCCCGTGCCCCGAATCCCAGAGCTTGGCTTTTTTTTGCTTGCATCTAATTTCTCTGTGGCATTTTGGGAACCCTCCAGTAACTGTGCATAAGCAGGAAGATTATTTTAAGCTGAAAAATCTCAGTATTCTGCAAACTCTGAATATCATTAATTTCCATATGTTCTGAAGGTTATTAAATGTTTCTCATGTGTCTTTATTCCTGATATCATTTCCTTCTTGCATTCTCTGTTAAGTGGAATGGCATTGCTATCCAGGTAAACCATTCTGTTGCTGTAGCACTCTGCTGATCTTAAATGATATTTGACATTTGGCATCTGGGTTCTACACCCGCTGCATGATTGGCCCCAAGCCAGGCTCAATTTGCTGCTTTCATCAAATTATTTGCCAGCCTTTGAAGATGAGATACACTGTACTACTCATCTGTGATGTCATTGAACTAGGCAGAATTTGAGAAATAAAATACTCTAAATATTAATGATGGGGAGCATTTTTGTCAAACACTAAAGATTACCAAAATTAGTTGTGGCACTCTGCGCTGAAATGAAATGGTGCCTGATTCCAAGGGTCTCTCCAAAAGCTTGACTCTCATCCCCCAAGGACCTGGAGCACTGAAGTTCAGCACCAGCACACATCACAAAAGAAGACCATGTTCTGAGCAGAATGCAGAAGAGATCTAGCAGACTCTGGGTGCGTTCTGAAAATAGTCCAAGATTTCTTGAGACAGACCTAAGCTCTACAGGGACCCTAAATTCTTATACCAAGCCCCTCTGCAAGTGAGAAAAGAGAGGAGTTTCAAGAATCCCTCATGAAGACAGTGCCAAGGAACCACAGAACCATGGCAATACGCTTCAGGGAAAAGCACATGGCCAATCCTTTCAGAGCCTGGGACATAAACCAGCTCAGCCAAAGAAGAAGTGGGCCAGTGCTCAGACTTCCTGCCAGAAAGCTTGTGTCCATGTTTCTGGCAGGGGTAAGATGCAGCTCAGGCGAAGTAAAACTCAAAAGCTAAAAATTATTTTAAGTCTCCTACATGAACCAGCCAGCTCCTTTTCACACTATAAGAAATAGTCACATGAAGAACATTTCTACAATTTAAGAAATATCACCACTAAAAGGGCTCATTAGTTAGTCCCTGCCTATATGCAGGATCTTTGAAATAAGTTTCCATTAAGAGTTAGTGATCTAAAGAGAAAGCTCACCTCCAGATGAACTCACATGTATTCTTTTAGGTATCAAAGTTAAATCCCTCCCTACATTAAATTGTGATTGGCTGGGAATCCACTACTAAAATTAGTGTTAAATTGTAATAGCTATTATTAGCATAGGCTTATCATTTTGTACTTGGCATAAGCTTTAACTTTTAATCCTTCTTAAATGAGTCTAATTACTTATTTTTTATTGTAAGTCATTTCAAAGATGCCTTAGAAATAGGTAGGGTCTATGTAATAAATACATTTTTTAATAAAAAGAGACATGTTGATCCCACTCTACTTTCTGGCTCTGTTGTTTATGCAGATCACAATCAGCTTCCACACACCTGGGCTTGTGAGGGCAGTTGGCCTCACAGGTACTGTCTGTTTGGATGCTGTGGGACCCTGTCCAGCCAGCAAGGGACATGAGAGAGAGAGAGGATCACAGATTCCCACTTAAGCCAGCATGGATGCTTGTTCAAGCAGAGAGCCAGAGAGCAAACAGCCAGGGTGGGACAGGAGCCACCTTGTCTGCATAGGACTTCAGATTCACCCAGTTTAGAAACATTTAAAGACCTGAGGTTGGGTGTATCGAACTGCCCACAGCATGGAATGCATCCAGTGGAGTAATGTTCGTAAATGCAAAGGGGAAAGACACTTTCCTCCACCTCAGTTATGTTCCTGTCACATTTCCTGGATGAAATGACCCGGATTGACAGGCGGATTTACAGATCCTGCCTTCTCCCGCCCCACCTCCCTTCCCTCTCCTTCTCCCTCTGTACCCTTGGACAGAGCCAGTATTCAGTGCGATGAAGCTGCGGGTTTCTATGAGGGCCTAGCAGTCACTCAGCATCCCAGAGAGTCTGGCTGGCTGGTCATGCCAGCATCAGCCACAGCCTTGGTGCCTGGGAAGTGTGTGGAAATGAACTGAGCGGGACTTTTCCAAGAGCACAGGGCGACTGTGAAACCCAACATCAGTCAATAATAAATCCACCATGTCTAAGCCACTAGGATGTTAGTGCCCTATAGGTACCTCCGGCTGGCAGGGGGAAATCAAATACAGCATTAAAGCCAATCAGCAGAGGGGATCTCTTTTGCTAGCACAGATTAAGGCCACTGCCTCATTTTGGTGGTGATTGTTTCTGTTTGCTTTGGGTCCGGGCGCTGGAGGTTGAACCCAGGATCTTGTGCTTGGGAGATACCACTGAGCTACAGGCCCAGCACCCAGGTATTGTTACAATTGTATTTAGATGTGTGTAGATTTCAAGTTGGCCAGTCTAAGGTGCCGTGGACAGACTAAAAGAACAACTGAGCCCCTTAGGCTGAAGCTGTGCAACACAGTGCCAGTGTTTACTCACCTGTAAGGCAGCCTCCAGATGGTTCCCTCATTCCTTGAGTAAGTCAGCTCTTGCACCCCTACCCATGCCCCACCCAGCTAGTGACACAGATGGAATACCTTTTCAGAAGAGGCCTGCCTCTACTCTGGTGATTTAAAACCTCTCACCCAGCACTATCCATGGTAAAATGCAGCACCATCCACCAAGAAGTTGTGAGTGCAATCTCCCTTTAAGGGTACTTAAAGTGGACTGAAATTGAATAATCTTTGCAATTTCCTGTGGCTATTTCCCTTTGGTATAGAATGAAGTCGGAGTGCAGAGTACAGAGAGTGAACAGGAGCCAGAGGACATGGAGTTTGGAGAACAGCCTGCCATCTTCTCCTCTCCTCATAACCACCCACCTTTAAGCCACGAGCAAAAGAGAAGTATTCACAGATAAGCTGAACGATTTCCGTGAATGTGACTCATTTAGATGAAACATATGGAAATTCACTTTGACAAAAATGTAGTGGGGGGGTGCCAGAGGGGGAAAAAATAACCCATTTGACTAGAGTACATCAAAAACAGGGCTTTTTCAGGATACCTCCTCAACACTACTTATACCCTCAATGAATTATTCCACATTTATAAAAAACAGCTTATGCTCTATATAAAGATTTTAAAATTATTATGCTTCTTTTCATTTAGATTCAAAAGACACAGAAGGAAATCTGTACATCTAAAATGTGACTTTCATTCTAGAATTTGGAGTACTGAGTTTTTCCCATTGAGTTAATGACTAATCAAATTAATAGGGATCTGCCAAAGCTCCACTTCTCTTGTTGTATTGTAAATCACCCCTGTGTTACCAAAGCTGGTCTACAGAGCTTTACCTCTTCACTCACTCAACCAGAAGTTACAGACTCGTCATGATGATGTCTACTGGCCCAAATGCTGTGGAATGAAAGAAGCTATTCTTATCTTCAATGTGACACCAGCAAAGTGCACATGAGAAAGCTATTTATACACAGTGTGGTTATTTATATGCAGTGCTGTGCAGGGCACTTCTCTGATTCAGTTACACAAGTCTGACCCACTCTTACTTTGAGGCGCACACAGTGTATGGTGATATGGATAAAGTCACACATCTGAGTAAGGGACATGCACCAAAGCAGCTCGGTACACACAGAGAAAGGCTTTGCACACTGGAGTGAGACGCGCAGTAAGTGCTGGCAGTGCCCCCACCACCTCCATCTCCTTCCACTGACCTCTGCCATCGACTGCCTGTGTCTCCAAGCTGGACAGCTCTTTCCAGAGGCTGCATTTGTAGGCCACCAGTGCTGGAGAATTAACAAGCTGGGGACGGCCCTCTGCCATTGGGAGACAGGCTGAGAACCGGGGGTGCTCTCAGCTGAGACCACAGTGAGACAGTGGCAGGCTGGACTCACTGCAAGGCCCAGAAGAAGAAGGAGGCACTGCCTGGGGGCGGGCGGGGAGAGAAAGAGGCACACCTATCCTACTCCACCCAGGAAAGACAGGGGTCACCCTGGCCTTCCGGGCCGAAGGGCAAAAATGGTGCTGCTGGCCTGGGAAAAGAAATGTGGAACAAAATAAAAGGAGAGGAGAAAAACCAACGAGGTAGGTGAAGATAAAAAGGCACATGGGGTAGGGGTGTAGCTCAGTGCTTAGCAAGGCTCTGGGTTTGATCCAGAGAGAGAAAAAGGGAGGGAAGGAAGGAGGGAAGAAGGAAGAAAAGAAGGGTCACCACCTGACGGCCTGGCTATATTTTATTAAAGCTATCACAAACATTTAGCATTATTCATTTTTTTAAAATTTGGCTAACTACCTGAAATCTCTCCAGCCCCTCATTTGACCTTTCCTTCCATCTAAAATTTTCCTATTCCGGCTTCCAACATCTTCTGATGTATTTTACCTTTCAACTTCCTTCCAATAACAATAACGGCTAACAGAGCAAATTAACTCATTTATTGACACTTCAGTCCACAAAACAACACTAGGAAGTGAATATTATACTAGTTCTCATTTGAAGCCCGGAAGGTTGAGCTTCGCCCGCCCCCGCCCAGGTGCTGAGGTGGTGGACCCAGAATCCCAAAGGCACTGAAGTGTGTGTCTTTAATCGCTATGCCATTGTTCTCTATTATTATCCATAGGACATTGGTTACCATTGTATTTAGATTTTCTTATATTTTTCCTCTGAGATCACTATTTGCTTCCTGGAATATAATAAGCTTTTTGAAGATGATATGGGATTATGTCTTAAGTGTGTATCATTTTCATAATGCTCTTAAAACTTTTTAAATGGAAGAATCTGATGTTCTTACTCAATTTCTCATCTGAATTCACAGCTTATCTCTTGTTACCCCAGTGCCAAGCTTCGTGACACCTGCTACTTTAGTCTTCTCCTAACACTGCCTCAATTGTTCCCCCCAGGATTCCTCAGCACCCTTCCTCAAATCTCCACTCTGTTGTCCCTTCTCAGTGACAGTCCCCTGTGCAATGGCACCACCCTTGTTCTCACTTCTACCTAAGGAGCAAACAGAGAGGGAGAAAAGTGAGTCAGCCCATAAAGCAAGAATGTAATCACCACCATTGTAACTGGCACATTAAAGTTTACAATGCGTCCCCAGTGGAGTATTATCAGGAGCTGATGCTGTAGTTCACACTGTCAGAGAGGCTGGTCTGGTGGTCACAAGGTTAGGAAGCCCATTCCTTGCCATCTTTAAACATGACCATCACAGAACTGTTAAAGTCCCCTTAGTCACCTCCTCCAACAATCCAGTAGTTAGGACTGAGAAATTGTCCGAGTTATCTTAATTGCCTTATTTTTAAATCATCACCATATTATCTCCTGCCCCTAAGGAGAAGGAAGAAGAGTAGCTCTGGGTCAATATCTCTGTGCCACCAAGCATCTCTACTTGGCTGCCACAGCACCCCCAACTTCACACCTGGCTGGCGACCCACATGGCCCCTCTCCTCAGGCTTCCTCTACCTGTAGAGGCTGGAAGTAAAAATACCAACCCTCTGTGCAGCACTTAGTTCAAAGCAATATGATGTAGGCAAAGTCCTGGAGAAGAGGTGCCTCCCCAATGGAAGAGAATATATTTGTTAGGATACAGCCCATCATCCCTTGGTCCTGACTCTACCTTTCTACCTGGAATTCACATGTGATGAAGGATCACAGCACCCATCATTTGTCAACAGGAAACACAAAAAAACACGTAAGTCTACACATCAAAGCAGGTAGCCAGAAAGCTGAAAGTGCCTGTACCCTGCCTGAGTCATCGGGCTATCCTGGGAGGCAGAGACTATGTAGCCCTGAACTTCCTGTGTTGTGAGCCACACGAACACAGAACTGTTTCAGCCACTACAGTAGAGCTTTCTGTTCTTCAAAGCTGCCCACTAATATGCAAACAATGGTTGAACTCACAAAACCCCTCTCAATGCCCCTCTTCCAGTGGCCCTATCTTAGCAGAGGACATTTCCATCCTTCTGATTTATCCTTCACACTTTTCCCTCCTTTGTCTACATCCATTAATTACTGTTCAAATGTTCATCTGCTGGTGGCAATCTGGCCTCCTGCTGCAGACACCACGTGACCACAATGGCTTTCTCGTTCGTTTCTCTACCGTGTGAGGTCCTCCCTGTGACCAGTCTCGATTTCAAAATACTACTATAATCAGATCTACACCAAGACCCCTGCTCTATGGTCTCAATGGCCCTTCATTTGTTCCATGGTCATGGTACAAATACCCTTAACATAGCTTACAGGGCTCTCTGGGGCTTTTCGCCAAGCCTCTGCACCTCAGCTTGTGCTAGTCTTACTCTGCTCTTCAGCTGCCCTAACACCAAGTCTTCAAAAGCGCCCTCCTTCCACCCTCCATGAAGTCGTGGTGTGGACTCTTCCCTCTGGCCGGAAAGCTCTTTTGTTTCCCCACCCTTTGCCAGTTGGCTCTGGGCCAGCTCCTCCTCTTCACTCAGAACACAGCTTTGCTTTGCCGCTGCTCCTTCATTTAACAAAGTCAAAGAAATACCTTCCCCATTTCCAGACTCTCTGCTTGTAATTATGGATCCTTGGTGGGATCATTTGTTTAAAGGTGAGTCCATGGGAACAGATTCTTATTTTTTTATTTTGCTTTTGCATGATATCCTCTGTGCCCAGCACACAGTAGGTGCTCAACAAATCGAGACTGGATGGATGAAAGGCAATTAGTCCACTTGGTCAACAGCCTGACTGACAACACTATTTTACTTAAACAAAACAAAGCCAAGTAATAAAACAATTGAGATAACACGCAGACAACACTGAGCTTTCCTGGGCCACGAATACACGATGAGTTACCAAGCTCGGACCCTCATCAGGGATGTCTGTTTTGGGTCCTGCTGTCTCTGAGGCACAGATGGACGGGCCTGGCATTGGCCATGACACTTTCTCGAGGCAGCTAAAGCCAAACTATGATGATGGTTGCCCTGACTGGGGTATAATCCTGGCTTGTTGGGAACATAAGTGATTTGGAGAACAAACCTGAGTGAGAGTTCCTTCTCCTTCACCCTGAACAACCTTCCAACCCACACATCCCCACCAGCATTGGACAGGGGTGTGATCCAGACAACTGCCTGAGAACAAGGCTGTGTGCAGACTTGCCTCACAACACAGACCCTCCTTGCCTGATGACTCAGAAAAATGGTCAAAGAGAAAACTGAGTAGAGTGGAAAGGATCATTTGATGAAAGATGAAAAAGTATCTTGCATCCAGAAAGCCTGAGTTTTGAAATGATCTAGTCTTTCCTCAGGAAGAGAGCTTTTTCTTTTTTTCCCCTAGTACTGGGGACTGAACCCAGGGCCCATATCCCCAGACCTCTATTTTTTTTTTTTTTTTTGACGCAGGGTCTCACTACGTCACTAAGTTGTCCAGGCTGGACTTGGACTTTTGATCCTCCTGTCTCAGTCTCCAGGGTACTAGGATCACAGGTGTGCACCTCCACGCTCAGCTTTCTCTTCCTTTCTTTACGGATCTCTCAGTCGCTGGTGAACAGGACTCATCTATTCTCACCTCACATCCAACCCATGGTAGCAGGGAGAGGGGAGAGAGATTGTGTGTTGTATCAGAGAGAGAATACACAGATCTGCATGAGGTAGGAATGTGTTGCAGCCTTGAATCTGGGCAAGGATCTTGGTCTAGGGACCCTTCGAGAAGGGTCCATACAGAGTGCAGAAAATGCGGTGAATAACATGTAACATGTGTCTCCACCCACGGCCAAACCCATTGTACACTCTCCATCCTATTGTTTGCAAGATGGCAGCTCTTTAGGAGTCAGAAGGCTTTGTGTGAGTTTTGTGACACAGGCAGGTCATTTGACCTCTCTGATTTACATTCTCTTTCACTGTCCACTTGAATCCAGTTAGAAAATAAAGAGAGAACCCAATACAGAATCATGCTAAGGGTCAATGCTAAGAGATGAGGAGTGTGAAAACTTCTTAGGAATTGCAAAGCTCGCATCCACACTGATTCATTTAATTGGACTTCTCATTCTTCAGACCCTCCTACTGAGATACCATACAGATTTGTGTTTATTCACTGCCAAAGAAGGAAGCTGTTTCTCCTAAGGGCCGCACTTTGAGCGGGAGCGCTTTGAGTTTTCTGAAACTCATACACTTTCCGCTGACTGCTCCATTTCCATGTGAGATTAAGCCCTTCACAGAACTGCTCTTCCCCTATCCCAGCCCATCATGTCTTCAGAGACAAGAGAGCCTCAGGCTACACCCAGAATAATTACAAGTTCTACTCACAAACACTAGCTGCATGTGACAGGGCTTCCAAGAGCTTTTGTAAAAGCCAATTGTGGCCCCAAAAAATGTGATACTGAACTTTTGTGGGTAGAAGCTCAGGGCATCTTGTGTCCAAATCTGTGCTGGAGAATCCTGATTCTGGTGGAGGATGGGGCTCTCCTATAGTTGGGACACAACTACCCTAAGAGTATATGCCCATTCCTGCACTATAGGCAGACAGCTCCCTGTTTACCTACACCCAGCCTCAGGTCTTCATCACCAACAACCTGACAACCCAAGGATAGTCTTAAAGAGTGTCCATATCGGTGCAGGAGGCAATTTTAGCAAACTTTGTGGGGCCCTGACTCTACAGCAGTCAGTGTATGCATATGTGTGGGAGATGTATTAAAATTCTTTCAGCTTACCAAAAAATTTATTGACATTAGCTACCTCTTGCAAAATATTCAGCTTACCCTTTTGGAAAAAGCATGTTGAGAGCTTTCATCATTGTAAAACCCCACTGAATAAACTGGGAAGAGACAGTGGAATGCAGGTATGCTTGTGTTTTGGTTACCTGTCATAAGTTACACAGGCTGATGACCAGAGAGCTTGTTATTTGATGACTGTATTGATTAAAAGACTTCTGACTGAGAGAGTTGGAGGTACAGGATGTTTCTCAACCTTACTCATTCCTGAAGAGCTTTAAGTTTAAGGTTGAAGGATGAGACAACATCTTCCTATTGGATGGTGTCAAGCATGCAGGAGAGGATTCATGGGAAAGCTTCAACCTAAGGTCCACTGGCTGAGCCCAAGAATTAGAATATAACACCCTTTCCAAAATGCCAGAATGAGCCAATCTCTTGTTCATACAGGCGAGGAATCTGAGACACATACAGCAAGCTAAGAGAGATGCTGAGGGGAAACTCAGCCTCAGGTTCTCATGAAAATCTCTGTCCACCGGACAGAGCCAGATTCACCCAGCTGTGGCTAGAAGGGCCCCTTTGCAAGTAAATCCTCACCACTTTGGTCTCCGGCTTCTGCTGGTTCCCTCAGAGCCTCATTTGACACTCTGTCTCTATTCTTTCCCATCCTACTCACTGTCCAGATTCTGGTTTTACCTTTGAACTCAGCTAGGCAGAAGAATACTGTATAAGAATATCCCTCATCACACTCACATGCAGCCAGAGCAACTGTTGCAATACTTCTTACAGAACAGCCAAAGTGCTCACTCTTCACAGCTGATCTTTACTGTCTGAGCATCGGTTTTGTGCAAACAAAGGTCAGAGCACTGCTCTCAGTTTCAGTAATGCATGGGTGTGACGCAGCAAGGCTGATATACCATCACATTTGCAAAGGTGGGATTCAGCACACCCACCATTTCCACCGGCCCCAGGGTTCCAATGAAAGACCAACCAGCCAGGGAGCTGAGTGTCTGATGAGGGGCCAGGAAACCTCATTACTGATAAGGTTAATTTAATCAGTTACTTCTGTTAAGTGCCTGAGTCACTCCCAAAATTTAAAACATAAATACAAAACACAAGGGGGCGGTGTTTCCTGGTGCGTGGAATTCCTCTCGGATCTCTCTGCCCACCCAATTTCCTTCTCCTGAGTCACACACACCTGCACACACCCTGGTGTCAGAAGCAGGAATAACAGTCTGTGTCCTCCTTGGTATGTGTGCAAATCTGGGCATGGCATGCGTGTCTGGGCTGCAGGAAGAGGGCTCTGATCTTGTAACTGGAAACCATTCTCATGCTTGAAGTCCTGCAGAAAAAAGAAAAAGGAAAACCACAGCTTAGCTGTCGAGTAGGAGACAGTCAGTTCCATGGCTAGTGGCCCTCAGCTTGTACTCAGAGACTGCAAGGATGCTGAAGCGGCCCGGCTGCAAACATCTTGGCACAGAGCTGGAGGGGGCCTGGAAGATGAGTGATTCCCTTCTCCTCCTCTTCACCGTCTTTCAGGAAAGTTTCGATAACACCAGGCATTCTAATCAATGACAGAAATGTATACATTTAAGGCCACAGACCTTCAGGAACACAAAGCATGACCATAATTGTAAGTGTTTGAGAATCCAGACCTCTCCAAGAAGAAATCTGAATGTGCCAGCCCACACTGGAGGATGGTCTTCTTATTTAGTACATGTGGCCCCCAGGCTTATGCAAAATTTAAGCCAATTAAACAGTCTGCTCACAGGAGTCCTGGGCCCAGGTGTGGGTAACGGTATTTAGCAGCGCAAACACAATACATGTACATGTCTTCAGTGTAGAAATACGACAGTGTTGGTCACCAGCCACCCTAATAGTTGTTCATAGATGTAAATTAAAATGTAATATTTTGAAATTTTTCCTGGCATAAGACCTTTCTTTTACCAAAATTAATTCCAAATTTAAAGCAATAGATAAATGGCTAAAATAAAAGCAATGGATACATTTAAAGCAATGGACAAGTTGTTATATAATCTGAAGATGAGGATTGTCAAAGGATGATACAAATGACTGTAGTGATAGATTTTACTGCAAAAAAATAAAAAAGGAAAAAAGAAAACAGTAACAACAAAAGTCAGGAACGTACTGAAGGACATACACAAAATCGAAAGCCCATAACCAAAAGAAAGAAATGTTGGCAACCCAGAAAATCGGGGTGAGTGCACTTAATGCACACAAAGCAATTAGAAATCAATGAGGGGGAGGTGATCGCCCCACAGGAAATCAGTCAAAGGACACAGGCAGGCAGTTTACAAGCACAGAGGCTCAAGTGGTTAGTAAAATTTTTTAAAGCACAATGTCCTTAGTAATCAAAAAAATGAGAATTTTTTTTTGTTTATCAAACTGGCAGTTTTAAAGTAAATAATGGAAACTGTTGCTGGAAAGAACCTGGAGAAATCTATCAACTGTGGGCAAGAATGAGAAATTATGCAGATTTTTCCAGGTTGACCATTCAGCATCAGATATCAAAAAGCTAAAACTTACATTTCATTTGACATTGGAATTCCAAATTGAACCTAATGAAATAATTGTTGATAACCCTAAAAATGAAACTATACCATCCATCACAGGGGTGTCTATACGATAGAAATAGTATTGGGTGAATCAACTGATAGACATCTATATAACAGAATGCTAGGCTATTCAAGGTATACTGGAAAAGTGTTCATGGGCAGTTCAATTTTAAGGTTGGTTATAAAACAATATGAGTATATATATATATGTATGAATTCATGTATATATATGTACATATGTAGCAATACTCCTTTAAGTATGATGGGGTACAACAAAATAAACCCACCATGCACCCTAAATCGGAAATACACCAGCCTATCAGTCATCATGGCTAGGGGCACAGTACTCTGTAGTATGGTGGTAGCTCCCTCACAATCTCAGGCCTGACTGGGAGTTGCAACCCGAGGCCACTGCCCACATCACCAAGAGGTGTGGATTCAAAGAACAGCTTCCAGTGAATGCACCACCTCAATACCATTATAAAATTGAAAAATAATGTGTCAAACCCATCTGAGTTATGCGTGCGTGTGTGTGTGTGTGTGTGTATAACTATATACACATAAATGACATACACTCAAGAAGAGGCCAAAAGGATGTAAGACAAAGTATCAGTGATGCCTATATTATTATGGATGACATTTATTTTCTTCTTTTTGCTTGTCCAGAGTTTCTGAGTTTCTTTTAGGGAACATAATTTTTATAACATTTTTTTAAATGCTGGGATTTTTTAAATAACATTTTATAGGCTTAAAGAAAACATAAACAAACCAACAGTCTTATGTTTCTCTCACCAAACTTTCACTCACTACTTCCCAGGATCATGCTGTCTCTCTCTTCCCTGATCTGTGTCCACCTCTGTAAAATAATTCCCTTCACATCATGAAAAAATTACCCGAAACCTCAAGCTCACTTATTCAATTGACTCCCTATCTCTTCCTTATTCAATATTCAATTAACAGCGAATCACTTCACGCCTAGCTATTTTAAAACCTGCTCTGGTTAATCTGTCCTTTTAAATGTCCAGCATCGCTTTGTATTTCTGAGCCTTGTACCTGTCTGAATGCAACAGGATGTTTGTAAACAAGTGACATTGTTCTTGCACACAGAAATGCTCCACCCAGCCTCCAGTGCCCATCCTATAAAGACTAATGAGTGTGCAACAAAACAGAGCAATGCAGACACTTCCAGCTTGCAATGCCATGACCTGCCCCAGAAGAGGGCATGACACAGGCTGGTTGAGAACACCCAAGACAGGAAAAGCAGAGAATCATGTGTGTCCAACCAGTGTGGTACGTGGGCTCTGGCCCTGTGTGGCTTCACGTAGCAGTTTAATTGCTTAGGGCATCGATTGAACCATTTCCAAAACTATGGCATCATGTCTGAGATGACATTTAAACCAATGGTAGGTTACATCTGTTTCAACCCAAAATACGTTATTTTAACAAATCCCTTGAAGTAGGCCATAGCCCAGTGTCACTACAAAGGCATCTTTTATAACTGCGTGTACTGAAGGCATTTAGCCTGTTGCACACTGTTCTGATATCCATTACATCTTATGAATAGTGGATTTCTTTGGTCATTTTCCTCTGGTTCTTGCATACTTTCTTCTCTACCCCCTCTCTCCACACTAATTCCAGTTTGTGGGAGTCACTTACTTATCTCTGCAGTGAGGACTGGCCCTTTCTGCTTTAACCCAAGGGAAGTCAGTCATTTGCAATGCTTTGATCTATTACAACTTTACACATACGTTGTTATTTCAAGGTAAAAAGAGAATCAGAAATCAGAAGAGCAAGAATTGTAAGAGATCACATTCAGGCATCACAAGGGTGGAGATAACTTCTCTAAAGTTTGAAATCACAATGTTCTTCTCAAATGAAAGCCCAAATAACCTCCCTATCCTCTGATCCAAGACAAAAGAGAGAATTGCTAAGTCAAAATGCTGGAGAAGGAACAGGGAAACTGGTCTGCCTACTTGTTACTGACTGAAATGTACAATGGCAAAGTCACTCTGAGCAGCAGTTCCTCATAAAACTGAACACACCTTGGTGTGTGGCCTAACAACTGCAGCCTTGGGCATCTGTGCCAGAGAAATGGGACTCAGGTCCACATGTGACCATTAGTAACACTGGTAGAATCCAAATACTGTAGCTGGACTATACCAGTATCAATTTCCTGGTCTTAATATGGTGCCGAGATGCTGAGACGGAGACAGAGAGACGCTGACAGTGCATGCATGGACAATACAGACCTAAAGAATCAACTCTAGGGTTGAATTTTTTTCTGTTAAGTTTTCTTATCAAATGGAAATGCAAATCTTCTCTCCTAGAGTCCACATTTCCTGAAATTATAAATTATTCCTAACTTTAGGTATTCTATTTTGTGGTGGTTGTCATGGTGATGTTTAAAGAGGGAGAACTGTAAAGTGTTATGTGAAGGATCCTGTTTCTCCAAGAAGCTGGAATAGCAGTTCCCTAGTGGAGAATATACCATCCTCTCCCCACCACTGGGTATGGCTGGCTGCAGCGGTCACTCGCAGACAGAACTGTCAGGGAGCTTACCCCTAATGAAGGACAAGACCCCACAGATAGCACTGGGCCCCTGATATGGAAGAGCCTGCAGTGTTCCCAGCACCGGCTCTCAACAAATCCAATAGGGTTGAGGCCCAGGTGTGCTCAGCAGTGACCTGCTGATGGCATCACCTTTTACCAGCTCTTCTTTCTTTCCTGCCAGCCTCACCCTCATACTACTTCCCAAGTGAACAGCTGGACCCAATTCCTCGTGTCAGGGCTGCTTTGAAAGCTTGCAACTTAAAACTGAAGCTTCGCAGGGAGAAAATGAGGTCTCACCTCACGTCATCAATGACAAATGCAAAGAAGCTGCTACCTCATGAAGATTTCACTGAATATGATTTATTCATTTAAGACTGATGACAAGGCCCTCAGGTACATGCAGGCTCAGGCATTTCTCAGGCTTCTCAGTTTGCCTGGTAATAAACATGGACAGTGACAAAAACAATTGACGTTTAACAACTGATTGTAAAGCCTGGTTCAGAGGAAGCAAATCTCGATTCAGAGCACACTTCTAGAAAACTACAGTCATGCACAGCTAAGGTTTCAGTCAACATGTGTGACAATGGACCCTTGAGATGATGATGGTTACCTGATCTCTGCCTCCAATTTTCACACAGAGACCAAAGATTGGCCCTGTTCAGGGGAAAAGTTGAGCTGGGTAGATGCTGAATCTACTTTGTGCTGGAATCAGCCAGGATGGCCATACTGGCTCTACTGTTTCAACCACCAGCTGTGCCCTGAGCTGTCCCCTCCCCTCCCCTGCTGGTGGCCCCTAGTTCCTCCCCAGCCACGGCTGGTGCATCCCTGGCAGCTGTCTCTGCAGAAATCTGGGCTGAAATTGTACCCATCAAACTGTCAGCCCGAGTCATGCAAATAGATGATCAAAATGCTGCAATTCAGGCTTCACGGCAGCATGTTTCCTTTTTTAAATCGCTTTAAAAAGAAGCCTGTGAAAAGATGCCTGCTCTGCACGGCCCTCCAAGGCAGCTAAAGAATGCAGACCAGTTTTTCTTGGCTGCTCAGTAGCTAGAGCTGGTTGGAGGGGGACACTTCCTCTGGAACTGTTAGGATCAGAAGCATCAGGACCCCAGCAGGGCAGGGGAGAGGGCTCTGGAGAGAATAGCCTTGGGAGGGATGAAGAAGGAGGCGAGGGACCAGGCAGGGGTGAAGCTGCCCATCCCTGGGGCCCTCTTCTTAAGCACAGTCTGCACACCCTCTGTAGGTCAGAGTCCAGACCTGGGTAGGAACTCAACAATGCATTTGGGGAAACCTGGGGGTGTGGAGAGATCAGCTTGAGGGGTTTTGTCCCAAAGCAATGCCAAAACTTCTAAAATATTAGATTCTCTCCTCTGGTCCTTCCAAGTGCATTGGCATTTACAGTGAGGACAGTGGGTGGAGCAGAAGCTGAGGGCTTCTCACCCCAAACAAACGCCTCCTCATTGATGGCCTTGTGATTCAGGATTACTCAGCAACATAAAACCTTGGGAGAAGAAACAGTGGCATCAGCCCAGTCCCCTGCTGCTGCTCCTCTTGCCAAGACCCCCAGCCAGAATGAGTATGCAGTACAAAAGTGCACATACCTATGCAGTAGGCCTGTGACAACCACGTGGCCAGAGACTGGTTAGACACACTTGGCATCTGCACACAGAGGCACACAGAATCTCAGCAGCTGTCTCTCCTTTTCCCCTTGATGTACAGATGGAGAAACTGAAGCCCAAGAAGTCAAGTGACTTTTCTAACATTGCACAGCTTGACAGTGGCAAACAGGGAAGAGGATCTAAAACTGCTTTGATTCTGTCTTTCAGGCTGATTCTGACTGAACAAGCAACAAATCTAGTTGGGAGTGTTTTTCTCTAGAGAAACACAGAAGGTGCTGGAGCACCACAAAGGTTTATGACTCCAAGCTATAAGGCTACCCAAGATGACAATGCCTGGTGCCTACTGAAGGTTTTTAGATAGACCCCCTGTAGTGTAACTCTGACTGCTGATCACAACTATGACCCTCTTCAGCTGGAGGTAGCCAGACTGGTCTTTGCCCTTTGCCCTCCTCTCACAGCAGCTAGTGGTACTTCTTCAGAGGGGGGAATGTTGCAGATAGGTAAGTTAATTAGATATCTTGTAGGCAGTTAGACAGGGCCAGCCCACAAGGAGCCAACATGGAGGACAGTGAAGACACATTCTCTGAAGGCCAGCATTGTAAAAGGAGAGAAACTACCACACCCACGTAGGATGAATAGCAGTTGATTGATATTCTAAACAGGTATCAATCACCTGGGTGGGGGGCCAAGGTCTGATCCCAGCCTCTCCAGGAAATATCCCTGACCCACCCTTACTGAAAATCCCTGTATGCTTGCTGTGTGACTTGCTCCCCTATTTGACCCCCATTTAATCAATATTACCAGGGTGACTGTACTTGTAATCTTATTGGTTGATCATGGTGTGTCCCACCTCATGCCCACCTTGTAAATTTCCATTGGGTCTCATAGTTCTGTCCCACTTTGTACCCACCTCACCACATGGCTTTGCTGTATAAAACATCTTTGAACCATGGGGTGGGCAGGCAACCCACTTTCTGGTCCCCCTTCTGTCTCTCTTAGGCAGAAGCTTTCTTTCTCCCAATAAATCAGAGGAATGGTTTATCTCAGAAGACTCTGGAAATAAAAGATCAGAGAGCACCCACTTTAAAAACAGATGACGTTGGGCATGATAGCACACACTCTCAATCCTAGCATTTTGGGGGGGCTGTATTTGATCTTTTTCTTTTTTTTAATCGCTACATTTTAGGTATACAATATAATGACATTCATCATTGGAAATTTGTACGTTTACATAATCTCTCTTGGTTCTTGTTTTTTCCCCCTTCCCCTGCCTTCCCTTCAACCCCTTTACCCTTCCCTGTTTATAAAGACTTTGTTTCCATTTTTTCCTTTTCTCATATTTTTTCCTTTTCCTTCTTTCCTTTCTCCTGCCTACCCCTCCCACTTCCTTCCCCTTTGCACCTTTTCTTCTTATTTCACATTATCTATTATACATTTTGATCCTTATTTACACTTTCTGTTTCTCACACCAGAGAAACTATAAGGTATTTATGCATGTGTGTCCTATTTATTTCACTTAAGAGTATTGCCTCAATGTGCATCCAGTTAGCTATAAATGTCTCTAATTTCTCATTTTTGATGGCTGAGTAGTACTCCATTTCATTAAAAACACACACACACACATTTTCTTTATCCAGTCTCTAGTTGATGGGCAATTGAGCTGTTTCCAAGCTTTAGCTATTACAAACTATGCCACTATGAACATGGGTGCACATATATCGCTGTGGTATGATTCTTTTAATTCTTTTGGGAAGATCCCCAGTAGTGGAATAGCAGGGTCAAATGGGACTTCCAGTCCTAGTTCTTTGAGGTATCTCCATACTGATTTCCACAGTGGTTGCACCAGTCTACACTCCCACCAGCAGTGGAGCAAGGTTCCTCTTTCCCCACAGCCCCGCCAGCATTTGTTATTAGTTGATTTCATGATAGCAGCCATTCTTTCTGGGGTGAGGTGGAATCTCAGTGTTGTTTTCATTTGCATCTCTGAATGACCAGTGATGTTGAACATTTTTTTTGTACGTTTATTTTCTATTTCTACTTCTTTGTCTAAGAAATGTCTGTTCATTTTAGATGCCCATTTTTGGACTGGGTCTTGAAATTTGGGAGGTCTGATTTTATTAAGTTCTTTATATATTCTAGATAGTAGATCTTTGTCTGAGGAACAGCTGGTAAAAATTTTTTCCTACATTGTTTGGGGTCAACAGGCCCCAGACAAAGACCCACCTGGAAAAGAGCTGCACAGGCTCACAAGTAACACCCAGAGGACTGCCCTGTTACCATAGGTATGTGCTTGCAGACCCCAGCCAGAAGCCCACCCAGACACCAGTGACTGGGATGCACAGCCCCCAGCCACAGGCTCTCCCAGACAACAGCTAAGTAGGAAGGCAGGCCCTAGCCAGAGGCATGCCCAGATACCATCCCAAGTGTGCACAGGCCCTGTCCAGAACCCACCACTTGGACCACAGGACAGCGCAGGGATCCAGAGGGCCACCACTCTGAACCCAGGAATTGGTGCAGTGGTGAGCAGCAGAGGAAAGGCCACTAGGTGGCTTGCTGAGAATTTTAGACCATTGAGTGAGCAAAAAGTTACCTCAACAAAGGTGCAGCAGGCTGCATCTGTTGAAATGAGAAGACAAAGAAACAAGTACAAAACCAGACTTCCAGATCACCTAGGGTAACCCCAAAGGGCAATGAGATGGAACACTCTGATACTCAACCACCTGGACCCCCTGAACTGGCAAAGAAAGAGGATCTGGGAAAAATGAAATCAGAAATGATTTCTCAGATAACAGCAGAGATTGTGCCAATCCCAGCATTCTGGGAGGCTGAGGCAGGAGGATCACAGGTGTCAGCCTAGCCTGGGCAACTTATCAAGGACTTGTCTCAAAATAAGACATAAAACGTGCTGGGAGTATAGCTCAGTGAGAGGTCCCTGAGTTCAATCTCCAGTATCACAAAAGAAGAAAAAAACAGATGGAAACAAATGTTGCAGAGCAGCTTTCCCTTTCTGAAGCACAGCTAGTGGATTGTTAAGGAAACTGCACCACGGGCAATGTCAGGCACAGAGGAGCCTCCAGTTCTCAACCGAGGCCTGGATTTCCTGGGCAGTCTTGTGGCACCAACGACTCTGAAAGCAGGCTCTGCCTTACCCAAGCTGCTGTCTGTCAACAACAGGGCTTTCTGCAGACAGAAGAGGCTCTGAAGAATGCGTGACATGGATGATAATGCTAACCAATAACTCACTTCCTGAGCTCATCTAACACACCCAGCACTGCTAGGACAGCTGTGTGCTTCCCACTTATTTAACCCTCTCAGCAGCTCTGTGCAGATGGAAGTACCATCCTCACAGCTATAGAGGAGCAGCAGAGGCTCTAAGAAGTTGTGTGACCTTTACAGCCATGCTAAGTGTCAGAGCCAACATGGATGCCCGTGCACGTCCCCATTTGGGACTCAACTCGGCTCCTGTGCTGCTGCAGTTCCTCAGACAGTGCTCTAGATTCACCTCTGTCGTGGGCAATTCCCTCACCACAGCCATCCTCAGCAACTCCCAAGGACACACGCAATCTGGCCCTGGCCCCACCCTGGGTGTGTGGCTGTGGGCAAGTGTGCAGCGGAAGGGTGACACAGTGGACCCATGCCACCCAAACCCGGCACGCCCGCTGTTTGTAGAACTGGCCTCTGCCCGGCTACTGGGGGCCACCTCTGAAGCCTTGAGTGCCCTCCAGATGAGAGTGTCTGCTGATAAGCTCTGGGGTCAGCACCCCAGCCCTGCACACTCACATGACTGACCCCCAGGACAACCCTAGATACTAGAGGATGACTAGAATCCCACATCTGACTTCTTCTGGACTCTGTGCTATGAGCCCTTTCTTTCGATGATTGTAATCTGCATCCCTTCGCTCTGACAAATTATAACTGGGAGAATAACACTTTTTTTTTTGGTACCAGGGATTGAACTCAGGACTGTGTACTTGCACAGCAGGTGCTGGAATCACTGAGCTAAATCCCCAGCCCAAGAATAACACTTTTTCTGAGTCTGTGACTCTTTCTAGTCATAAATCATGGAAACGGTGTGTGTTTCATGGCCCCTGATGCAGCCAGCCAACCATCCCGCTGCGGCTGACTTGCACATTGAGTAAGTTGACCAACAGCCTTAGATGTGTTCCAGGGATTCTCCCACTCTGCCTTTAACCCTATTTCACAATTCCCTACTTTTCCCAGTTCCATGTACCTAATTTATGCAGCCCCATCTACAGCAGGGACTTCCCTGCTATAGGTCCCTGAAATGACCCCAGAAAAAGGACTTCTGCTGGCAGGGGAGTACAACTGAGTCTCCAGAAGCCATACTGCAAGATCTGGGGGATCAGCCCTAGCATCTGTCCTCTGTTCCTTCTCCGATATAGAGCTTTGATTCAACTGGGAACCTAGGTGCTTGGGATAGAGAAGAAACTCCGCAGCCTTCTTGGTGGCCAGAGATGTCCGTGTGACCACCTTCCGACAGTCTGGACGTGAAAGCGTGGTGTGAGACTCCTGGGAAAGCCTGGAGAGATGAATGTCCTCTTTCCTTACCCTCTTCCTGCCTGGAGTGGGAACACCAGCAGGAAAGGCAAAGTCTGGGCAAGTTATTTGTCCACAACATGCAGGCCATGTTCTGAGGATGCAGAAAGGGAGGAGGAAGGAGTCTGCTCCCTGGGAATTTCACAGTGCCATCTGCCAGTGAGGAACTGTCTCCTCCACGATTCTGTTTCAGGAGAAACAAAAGGCATCCATCTTGCTGCAGCCACTGTTATTGTGGACATTCTGCCACATGCGGCTGAGCCTGGGCAGACCAACGAACCTTTCACTTAATGAGATGTAGTGGGGCTGTGGTCAGGGCCCATCCATCACCTGCACAAGAAGGCACTCATGATTCATTTGAAAGCTCTATTCAGAATACTATCTTCTCCTATTTCCTATGAATCAAATTACCAACAGAACAATTGAATTTTTCAAGTCCCTCAAAATGTTCTTTTTAGATGTTCTTGGTATTAAATAGTAACAATTTAAATGGCGTCAACAAGACACACAGACGTAACTGTGGTGATAAGTTGCATAAATCTGCAAGGAACAGAACATCACAAGAGCACCCTGGGCTTCACAGAGATGGAGAGACAGCACAAAACACAACTGGACACGTTTGCTCAGGCTTGGACCACCCTGTTACCAGCAGCCACCTACTCAGATTATGAAGCGAGCTGTTCAAACAGCTGACACACAGGACTGGGGGCTCCTCGGGACCTTCATGTCCAACACCCAGGATGAACCTGAGCACCTCAGAAGCAGAAGTGGAGGCCACGCCCCCTCTGTGCCCTCCATCCCCAGTGCTGAGCCCCTGCCAAACTGCACCAGCGCAGGTGCTCCTGTGCAAAGACAAAGCCCTGCCTTTCCCACTGCTGTTCGTATTAGCCACTCTTTGAGTCTTTGATATATGCCAGGCACTGTACCAAACACTTTCCTGTCATCTTCCATAGCTTCTGCAAAATGCTGTGAACTATTACAAGTACTACTGTCATTTACAAATGCAGCCAATGAGCCAGAAGGAAGTTAAATGTCTTGTCCCAAATTCCTCAACTCTCAAGGAGCAGAACAAGGATTTGAACTTAGATTCTGTGTGCTCAGCTCCATTGCACTACTGAGTGGGAAGCATGGCATGGATGGTGATGTCATTAACCTATAATCTACATTATTACTATTACTACTCCCTCTGTGGTTACCGTTATTATTATCAGTTATTACTGCAGACTGAAGAGAAAGGAGGACACCTGAGTTGGGGAGAGACTGTGGTTGTCCCAGGACCGGGCCTGACGTTGTCTGATCCCCAGTGCACAGATGCCGTGGTGGGGTCGTGCTCACAAGCACTCTAGCGCTAACTCTCGGGTTCCTCAGCTTCAGAACCCTGCTCTTCTCATCCCCTGGGCCCTGCCTGCTGTCCGCCACCCGGACTCATGTCACCCTTCCTAGAAGTTTTGCTCCACAGGTCCACAGGAGGCAATGGCTATGAGTGAGGATGCTTTTTAGTTGTATGGTGGTGCCTCAGTTCACGAACACTTCTCTTCCAGAACAATTTGGTTCTTGAACAAAAGCATTAGGCATCTTCCCTGCCAAACACAAAAGCGGCCATCTTCCCCCAAATCATAAAACAAATTAAGTTCATGAACCAAGGCACCACTGTACTTATTGAAATTACAATTAGATATATATTTGGGGGGGGCAACACAAAGAGGCCATATACACATATAAATGATTAGGATAACAATCACTGTAAGCGGGGAGTGAGAAGTTGCTGACTACTAAGATTAACAAGAAAGTAACAAAGTGCTCTGGGTGTGGATCTGGCACAGTACTTGTCATGGATCTGAGCTGGCAATCAGCCTTAAAGACACAAAGGAGTTTCTGGCGGCTCCGCTTTGACTTCACTCTCTGAACGCCGTGGGACTGAAGCTCCAGCTCAGCAGGAGGCGGGACAGCCACTGAAGGACACAGCTCCTTCCCCCGCTGGCGCTGGCCCACACAGTTCACTAGAGGGTCACCAACAGAGGGCTTGGGGCACCTGCCCCCCCCCCGCCTTCTACAGCACCCTGGCTCTACGGTGCCCCCAGCCGGGGGCCTCCTCTGAGGCCTGACTCAGGTCCCCAGGCTCCTGTCTGCACTAGCTCTGAGATGAGACCATGCTGGACAGCACAGGTTCCAAGGCACTGTGAGAAAAACCAGAAAATACAACCAGAGTACACATGGGCGCCCAGGAGCTTCTTCTTCCACCCCACCAAGCCCAGGCTTCCATTCCTGAGCCCACACAGTTACCCACGGTGAGTCAAGGCTGCGGCCTCTGCCCGAGCTTGAGCTGCAGCAGCTCCTGGCCTCACATTTGCACGGCAGGCAGAGACAGAAAAGGAAGGGGAAAGGAGGAGGAAACAAACACAAAGCTGCCTCCACATTCTCGGCACATGGTATTCCATGCTACCTGGGCCACAGGAGAACCCAGAAGAGCCACTCTGATCACGAGGGGCTTCTGTTGAGGCAGAAGGGGAGATGCAGATGATGACTGGGTGGATAATCTGCAATTTCTGTCAGATGTGACAACCAGGAGAACAGCTTCTCAGACCCATCCAGCCTGCACAGTGCTGGGGAGACAGCCTCACACGCCAAGCTCCTTCCCAGCGAGAGCTCCCCGAAAACAGGGCCTAAACAAACACAAGTGTCTGTCCTCGCACACATTGCTTCCCTCCAGACCACCAGCCCTTCAGAGAAGCCACCAAGGACTGTGTATGCCGGGCCTCCTTTCTCAGAGTTGGTAAAGGGTTGATTTGCACAGCTGGAGTCTAGAAAGAACACTCAAGAGCACCCGCTGCATTTGTCTAAGAGCCTGGAGCCACCCATCCCTAAGCAGGCCCAGCCTTGCTCACTTTATTTTGCCAACTACTTGCTGGCCCATAAGTCATGCTTTAAAACTCCTGTGGTTACCATGATCTAGATATTCTTCAAAGCATCCTGGAGCCAACCGAAGAGTCATTTGGTGATAACGTCGAGTCTCTGCTGATCTAGAATGGCCAAAACGCTAGTGGTGAGTGTTGAATGCCTTTACATTCTCTCTGTGTGGTGCATCAGAGAAAGGCCTGTTGTGCCTCTGACTCCAAGAGCCAGTCATCTGGATCTCTGTGCTTTGCTCTGTCTCCCTCAACACAGCTTCAGAGCTGTGGGACTCAGACAAAGGGAGAGATGAGTCACAGGATTTGAAGACCACACGAAGGGAAGTCCGGTGGTAAGCTCGTCTTGTAGCTGTCTCTATGGAGCTCTACATAGTTCCTCTGGGCACCCATTTAGAAGTTAAAACAAATGAGCAAATCTCTGAAGAAAAGGTGTTTCACAGCAGCCTCCCAGGGTGACAGGAAGGTATGTGGGAACTGCCAGCTCAGATTTCAGAAGCCATAGACTGAATGGACAGGAAAATAGAGTCGCTATTGTTAATTATTAACCTGACAAAATAAAACTCAGGACAAACTGTTATGGAAGAAAAAGTAAGACACTTCTTTAAATTTAAATTTTTTGAACTAAAAAATCTTAATCCAAAGATTTAGAATTTAAAACTGTGTTAAGAAGGCACAAAGGCTCCTAATGTGCTCTAAATCAAATTAAAATTGCTGGGCCGGGAATTTAGCTCAGTGGTTCCACCACCTGCTTTGCAAGTGCAAGGACCTGAGTTCAATCCCCAGTACCAAAAAAATAAAAATAATTCATTCTTTCATTCAAATTAAAATTGCCTATAGACAAGTAGGACTTAAGATCACAAGGGCTACTTGGGAAAACAGTAACAGATAACTAAAGTTCTCTTCTTCACTTGCAGGGGTAATATTGTGGACATAACAAGCTACATGCAGAGGAATGATTATAAACATGGTCACAATTCTTTCCCATGCCCTATGTCCACACTCCACGGTGTAACTGTGCAGCCCCATCAGGGGTAGAGTCTGTGTCCCTCCCCTCAGACCGGCACCAGGCTCTCTGGCAACAGAGTATGGCAGGACTGCACGTGTGGTCCCAGTCTGGGCCTCCCTGGAAACCCTCTGGTCCCTGTGTCTCAGAACTGCCTGTGCCAGGAGCAGGGCGAGGCTGCCCAGGGAGGATGAGAGGTCGTGGGTGAGAGCACTGTCCCATCCCAGCTCCAAAGATCCTCGCCAGCAGCTGACCTTTGGATTTGGGAGAGGAGCAGCCAAGCCCACCCAGCCGCCAGCTGGTCCCATGCTAGCCACGGATGCACATGGAAGTTGAGGAACTGAAGAGCACAAGACTGTGGATGATAATAGATGCTTATTGTCTGAAGCAGGCTCAGCAAACTTTCAATCAAGGGCTAGAAAGTATTTTGGCTTCATGGGCCATGCAGGTCCCTGTTACATATCTGCAGCTTTTAAACTCTCTCAAGATGTAAAGTCATTCTTATCTTGGGGTCCTCCAAAGACATGCTGTGAGCCACTGTTTGCCAAGCCCTGTTTGAGGGCCCTGAGCTTTGGTCCACAGCAAAACCACCTAATATACCGTGTGTGGTTTTTACTAGTCCTTAGACAGAGGCAAAATCAGGAGGGCCATTTCCACCATGACTGAAAGCTGACTGCTACCAAAAACAAAAAAGCCATTGATAACCTTGAGTCTCAAAGCTGATTTTCTCAGTTCCTTCAATAAAACAATGGCCATAAAGCTAGTCCTTTGACAAGAAAGGGACATCTGAAATCTGAGTAATGGACAAGAGTATAGGATTCCAGGAGAGGATGCACGGTGTAACCCCAGAGAGTCAGAAGGAACCAGTCACTGCAGGGAGACTGCTGGGCCAGATCGGAGCTGCCTCCCCACAGCAAAGACCAGCAAAGACCTGGGACAGTGAGTGAGCCCTTCCCTTGCATTCATGAACTCATGCAAACCCAAGCCCAAACCCTCCAGCCACCATTCTGTGGTGATATGGACAAAAAAGGCAGGGAGGAGGGACGTGGGGGCATTCCTGAGTCAGGCCTGCAGATGAGAATCAACTGTTTGAAGTACTGGATCTGGCTGCGTTTTCTGGACTGGACTAAATTTAGATTTTCCTTGTTATCCAGTGAGCTGGAAACTTAACCTGAAGATAGATCAGATCAGTTGTAAGAAATGACACATCTGTTAAGTGTTGAATTTTGTTTTCTATAAGATATGCAACTTTATTTGGAAATAAGGTCTTTGCTGATGCAACTAGATTAAGATGAGGTCATCGAGATGGCCCCTAATCCATGACTGGTGTGTTTACAAGAAGAGGAGAAGACAGACACACACAGGAAGAAGAAAGCCACATGTCAAAAGAGGCAGAGCAGATTTCCTATAGCTATGAACCAAGAAATACCAAGAGCTAAGAGAAAAGCCCAAATTAATGGCCCTCCTGGAGCCACCAAGGCAATGTGGCACTGCCAAGACCTTCATTTCTGATTCCGGGCTGCATGACTGCAGGAGAATGCATCTCTGTTGCTTTATACCTGCTTGTGGCGCTCTGTTACAGCAACCCTAGGGAACCGGTACAAAGTCCCCCGAGTTTAAACCATTTACATCTCTTAACTAACACCAGTGACTGCTTCAACACCCCTCACTTCCAAACTTCAAAGTAGTCCCTGAGGGCCCCTTGAATGCTGACAGAGAGGAGAGCACTACCCAGAAGGAGAGCTGAGCCCAGACCTCAGGGAGGATGTAGCCCTGTGGCTCTGAAGACTTCTGCTTGGGCTTTGAAGGAAAGGACTGATAAAAAGAGTGTTTTTGCAAGAACAGCCTAACATTTCAGGGCCTCACCTTCGGGAGTGCATCACACGCACTTGTAGAATGTGGTGGGAACACAGACTTCCAATCCCCACTGTCAAAGATTCGGACACTCCTGACTAGAGAATAAAATTCAAGAACCTGTATCTTAGGGCTGGGAGATAGCTCAGTGGCAGAAGGCCTTGGGTTCAAATTCCTAGCACTGATTAAAAAAAATTTTTTTAACTAACTTTAGCAAGCATATTAAAGCAAATTTGGAGGAAAAAAAAACTTTCTGCAGAAGAAATCATGAAAAGACCCCCAAAATTCAAAGTTGCAGAGAGCTCCTTACCTGTGAGGTCCCTGAGAGAGAAGGGTGGATGAGGAGGAGGAGGGCTTGCTAGGTTACTTCCTAGGTTGCTCTGGCCAAATGAAGAGCTTGGACAAGACTCTGGGGGAAAGGCGCCCCCTGGAGGCCACATTTGGTCTTCCTGGCACCCAGCAAGAGGCACCCAGCCCAGAGCTCAGCCACTCCCACCCCTCCCAGGGACGGTGCAGTGAAGCAACCTACTGTGATCTAGACATTTGAAAACAGCAACCACATTTTATAGCCTTAAATTTCATACAAGAAGAGAAAACCACTACCCAGCTCTGAAAAGCTGAAGCCAGGGTCTTTAATTTTTTCAAAACCATTTCAGAAGAAAGCATGACAAGGAAAACATGGAAACAAAGTCTAGAGAAGGGTGGAGGGGGTGAAGGAAGGGCAGGGGAATGAGGAAAACATAAGAACCAAGATACATCATGTAAAGATACATGATCCCAATGACAAATGTAACTGTATTGTATATCTAAAATGTACCAATAAAATTAATGGGGGAAAAAAAAAAAAAGAAAGCATGACAAAATTGTTGAGCACTGGATTGAACTGGTGGAGGGCAGCCAGGGAAGTCAGGCCATTTGGAAAAAACTCTTTGGAGAGAAAATCTTGGTGTAGTTTAAGAGGAAAAAGCAAAGTAAATTTCAAAATAAGATTTTTTAAATGCATTTGATTTTTTGAAGCAGCCAATATCTACTATAAATACATTGTTCTCTCCTTCACACACCCCCATTCCACTGACTGAGCTACAAAATAGTGAAATAGTGAACCTCAAAATTCAGTCACTGTACCCTGAGGAATCCCTATTGTTTGCAAGCATCTGTGTATCTGTGGTAAAATAATGTTATGAATATCTCTATGGCAAGCCCTTTTAATGTTATCTCCAATCATCTGGACAATCCTACAGGTAGAATTACTAATCACACTTTTCATGCAAACAGCTGAGTAATTAGCTATTTCCTTTCTTGATATCTTCAAGAGAGAGTTAAAGTCATCATATTACAGTGTTATGTGCATACCCATGTAAATAGCAGCACAAATTATGACGGCTAAATCTTGGAAGCAGCCTATATGCCCATCAACAGATGAATGGATGAAGAAAATGTAGTATTTATACACAGTGGAGTACTACTCTGCGATAAAGAAAGATAAACTTTAGACATTCTTAGGTAAATGGATGCACCTTCAGACCATAATGTCAAGTAAAGTAAATCAGACACACAAGCTTCAATATCACATGGTTTCTCTTATATAAGAAACCCAAAGTATAAATAAAGAGCAAAATAAAAGATACTAGGGAGTAGGGAGCTCTTTTACAAATGGAAAAGGGAACAAGAAATGGAGGAGGAGAAGGGGAGAAAAGAGGGATAAAAAAGGGAATTCAAGGAAAGGTGGAAATAGAGCTGAATGGGAAGAGTTCCAAGAGTTAGGAGGAACAGCGGGAGATAGGAGGGGAAGGGGGTGAAAAAAGAATTACAATGTTTTATGTTCATGTACCAATACCCTGTGATAAATGTAATCATTATGTACTGCAAACGTGTACTAATAAAAATAATAAATAAATAAACTCTCTAACACTACATGATCTGAGATTAGGATTAATACTTTCCCAGTGTCAGAACTCAAGGGTAATCTGCTCTAACACTGACTGCTTTGAAGACCTTGGATCATGTTTTAAACCTTATTTTCCATAATAAAGATAAAGCTGGGAATGAGAACATTGCATGAGGGTTCTCATTAGAGTAATAAAAATATTCAAAACCCAGATTGTGGTGGTGGTTGTAAAATTCAGTCAAGCCACTAAAAATCATTATACACTTAAAATGGATCAAATTTATGTCTGCAAATTGTACATCAACAAAATAAAAATAAAATGTGAAAAAGAAATAATATATTAAGACTAAAATAAGAATTATAACAATATGTGTATCTAAGGCAGATGGATTTGGATCGATTTATTTCCCCTTAAATTGGGAATAAAAAGATCTGGAAATAACACAGCAGGGTGGGCCCAGAGCTTTGTCAGACAGACACTGGGTCCTTCGGGCTCCCTCTGTGGCTGAATTTCTCTCCCTAGTATCAGTGCTTTTCCCGTTGGGATTCATAATGGCTCATTAATTTTTCATCCAACCATAACTTGCTTGCAAATCTTTCATGTACACTAATGTGTAAACGACTGGTTCAAATTTAGACAGCTTTCCTTTTAGAGGAATTTCGTAAATTTAAAACTCTAAGTATAACATTTTGTTTGGATGTCCAAGTCATTTCAAAATCCACGAGCCAAATCTTAGCGCACTGTTACCATAACCCAGCATGTGACTGCCGTAAGCCTCCCCGGACAGCTCATCACCCCATTGTGACTCCTCTCACTCTGTTTGCCCCCCGTGTTCCTCTGGCTCCTGCCCCAACTCTTAAAGTCTTCTAGTTCCAATGACCCTGGGAACCTGGAGATGACACC
Source organism: Heterocephalus glaber (assembly GCF_000247695.1). Next base: position 9,036,177 of record NW_004624809.1, read on the forward strand.
CTGCCAGTTCTTGGGCAGTCTGTGGATGATGCATGGCATGTACCATCGCCATCTTCTCCCACTGCTCCGAGCCCTCCACTGTGTCCACCGCTCTCTGGAAATTCGAAGGTCACCACCCCTACTGGGTACTGTGTGCCCCTCTTCAGAGGTCAGGGTCTTGCTCCTACTTCATGGTTCTGACCACAGCTGCCCACCCAGGGAGTGGCCCAGGGAGACTGTGAAGATGAAAGCCATGGGTAGGTGCAGCTGCGTGGTGGTGCACATCAAAGTGGGCAGGGATTCTGCTCCTCCTGAATCAGGGCTACCCTCCAACCCCACCCCATGAGGGAAATTCAGAATTCAGGAAGGCCAACTTGTCGAGACCTTCCCAGAAGGGCCACCTAACAAACTATCTTCCTGTCATAAACAAAGGCTCATCTTGAATCTTGATGGACTTCTCAATATGTTACTAGAGGAAAATTACAACCCAGCCACCTCACAGCTCAACCTGAGGTGGCCTGTCCCACTCCAATGAAGCCTTCGATTGCTCAGCTGTCACAGGCCAGAAAACCAATCTCCCAGGGTTTTAGACCCAGAGCACAGAGCCAGTGCTGGGACAAGGCAGGCAGGGCGCTGCAAAGCTCCGTGTTAGTGAGATTTTTTAAAAGAAATTCCACAGTGACCCAGAAAAGTACAATTAGCAGGCAACTGTGTCAATTAATCTTTAAAAACCAACATATTCCCATGTTGGAAAGCTATCCTGCTTGATGATCTGGTTGGATTTTGTGTTTGCCTTTTTCCTCCTTTGATTTTAATCTCCTGGGCCACCCTCTTAGCCTTGCTTTTCAACAGATTATTCTCTAGCACCTCTTAAGAAAATCAGCCACATTGTTTTTTTCCTCAGTCAAAAGAAGCAATAAAATCTGATTTTATTTATATCTCCCAGGATCCTAAAAGGCCTAAAAACATAAGACTCCAGCACTCCCTGTGACCCTGCGGCCTGGTATCAGGATCTGTTGGGACCATTGTATTCATTTTCACCTGCCTGCTGCACGTGCTACCTAGACCCTGTGCAAACTTCCATTATGGGGATAGCCGAGCCTCCTGTGCTCCTCGCCATTCACTGCTTCTTTCTGTTTGGACAGGTTCACAGTGTATTTTCCTACACAGATTTTAGGCTTTTATTACAACTACTATTACTCTGAAAATGAAACCAGAATTTGCAATTGCACACCATGTTCTAGGAAATGGAATATATACATATGTATGCACATATGTAAACCTGAGGTCAAGCATGGTTCAAAAATATTAATATTTGTCTTGACTCTTTCAAAAAAAGAGATCACATTCATATATCTTTCATTGCAGTATGTTGTCTTATGACTATTCTATTTTATTGCCCATTATTGTTCTCACTACACTTCATTTGTAAAACTTCATCATAGGTATTCATTGTAAGAGAAAAGCATATGTGGGGCTTTGCGTGTTCTGCAATTTCAGGTCTTGGAGTGCAGCCCTGCATAGATGAAGGGGCCTCTGGTAACCCCATGCAGCACTTTTCTGCCAAGACCCTGCCCATCGGGACACCTCTATGAAACGCTGAACACAGCCCCTGTCCTGGCCCCTACCACCTGCACCATGCGCTCTCTAAGGCTGGCCCCAGGTGAAGGCAACTACTCAGCCAACCAGAGAGACTTTGTGCAGCAGGTAGGATGCTCTGGCACCCTGAAGAACACCTTGACACAGCTCCCGGACTTGCACAAGGTGAGAGTCTGGCCGGAGAAATTTCATGAATGGACAAGAACTGCTAGAGAACGAGATAGTCTATGATGATGTGGGGCTGATTCTTCAAAAAGTTGGAGTTTGGGTCAAAGGAGACGAGAGCTGCATTGTAGGGAACAGGGAAAGGGGACGTTACTAGAACCTCTGCAGGGAGTCCTAGTCTCCTGCGAGCCACAACAGCACCAGGAGAATTAACTTATTATACAGGAAAGGGAGAAAAAATGAGACTTGGAGAAGACGCTGAGATTTGAGCCTGATCAATGCTGCTCTGGGCAACAAAGACAAAAGCCCCAGAGCTTGCTGCACCTTTGATTCAGTACATCCGGAGAAACAGATGTAAGAAATGACTCCAGACAGAGAGTTCAGTACCTGGGCAGAAACAAATGAGACAGATGACTTGGGGACAGTGGAAGTCCTAGAACACTGAGGAACTGAGCAGATGGAGATTTGGCTCCTCCCAGGATGTCCTCAGCTGGTGTGATCTGGCCCTGGAGCATCACAGCATCACCAGACCAGTGAGGTCTCAGCTGTGACCAGAGGCCAAAGTGGAACTATGTCTCAAAATGCCATAGTGGCCTGTAGGCAGGAGAACTAGGCCTAATCAAATGATTTTTCCCCAGAATGACGTAGAATTGCTTCTAACGCTGCATGAGAAGGGGTAAAAGACAAAGGGATGAGCATTTGGGGTGTCAGGAGACCCAAGCGGGAACACTTAAAGCCAAGTTGCCACCGGTGGAGGCAGACACAGTTGGCCAGTATGTCCAAACTGCAGGAGGGCAGACTGAGCAGGGCATATCTGAGGTGACCCAGCACTGATAGCCACAGTGGGGTCTGCTATAAGCACAAGGGACGGTGGGGTGAAGGGGTGCCAAGCCCAGAACAGACATTCCAGAGAAGCCCTCCACAAAGCGAGGTGGCCATCCCTGCAAGAGCCCTGGGGAGACACAAATGGCTAGAGCTGACTAAGACCAAGAAGAGACGTATCCTTCTAATGGTGTGAGGCATAGACCTGGGGCCCGAAGGACAGAGTGAACCTGGAAGGGCCGCAGAAAAGAGAGAAAGTACAAAGGGGAGTGACAGAATCAGAGGCAGATGCCAAGTTCTATAACAAACCGGGCTGCCCACCACGGGTTCCGGCAAAAGGGAGCAGTCAAGACCCCTTAACAGGCCAGCTACCATCTCTGCCTGCAGGCCCCACACAGATGCCAGTCGACACCAACCCTAAACATATTCCAACACACAGATCCTGTGTGAGCTTCCCCGTAGCACTCATATGAAACTGCCCTGCCCTCTGCCCTGCACCAGCATCTGCGCCAGGACAGCAGAATTCCAAAGCACGCCTGAACTCCTCGCTACAGCTGCTGGGAACCTCACCTGCTAAGTTGAAACCCTTCCTTGAAGACGAAAACAAAACACTCCAGCCTAAGGAGGTGGAGCCAGGAGCAGGGCAAGACAGAGGAGGAGGCAAAAGCAACTGTCTGGGTCAGGCACCTCGCTTAAGGCAGGCCACAGAAGGTGACCACAAGGTAACCAGTGAGAGCTCTTCGCCCCTCCCTGACGAAGAGCCACAAATTAGGCAGCTCTCATACCTAGGCTGCCCCAGGTCTCCTAACCAGGGGCCTTTCCGGTGGGAGTGGCCGGGCCATACATGGGCCCCACCTGCCCCCAGTTCCCGGGGCAGGAAGGTCTGTTCTGACATCAGACAGTCCGTCAGCAACTGCTGTTCCAGAAACTGCCAGGCTCAATGAGTGGGCTGCATGGAGGGAGCTGGGTAGCGATTAGCTCATCTCTAATTATATGGGATTTACGATTAGACAGCAAGTTTATTTTGAAACACTGCAATAACAAGACGCCAGCAGTGGTGAGGACGAGGAGGCGGAGTTCTAGCTTGGCCTTTAGAATATAATAGCTTGTCGTTACCATGGAAACCAGCTCCCTGGGAGCTTACCGCCACTTTATTCTATAATTATGGGATCTGATAAGGGGGAGGGGGATGGTGGTATATTTTCCCCCTTTATAAATTGTATTCTGGGCCTGAAAATAGAAGAACCTGGAGAACAAAGCCTATTATTAACCACCATCTGCTAAGAGGCGGCTGCACTTCAGCTGCCTAAGGAGCACACCCGAGCAAGTTCCTGCAGATGCAGAATGTCAAGGGTCTGCAGGCTGCAGCCCTGAGCTGGGGGCAGGTGCACTCAAACCTGGCCTGGTGGCTTCGGCAGCAATGGGCCCAAGCTGGTAGACCCCAAGCCCAGGGAGACCACTAGCCACAAGATCTCCTTTCTCCCTCTCTGTCTGCACTCCCTCTCATTCCCCGACTGAAGTCTGGGTAGAATCTCAGCCATGAGACTGGAGGCAAATGTCTTAAGATTTCTGAATCTCAGTTCTTTCTTGGTTGAAGATTTGTTATGAGGATTAAACAAAATAATAAAGATGCAAGGAACATGTTCGATACACTGGAGAGCATGTTGCTCACAACTGGATATCTTGGGAACTGAGCCAAAATGGCTTTGGGAGAAAATCACCCTTCATTTACAAGGCGAACCACACATTTTAAGGTTGAATGATTTTAATCAGTATTTCCACAGTAGACATTGAAAAGAACAGGAATACTCTGTTGTTATAATAATAATGATAACAATAATTATTATCATATCTTTCATTTGTAGAATTTAATAACTTTTATAACTTGTTTTCAGTGTATTTTGTTGAGGTTGTATGTTATTTTAATGGAGTGAGCACTTCTGTGTTGACTCATTTGTAAGGGAGCCCAGACAGTTTGGAAAGCTTTTTTTCTTAAACACCTTTCCATTTTTAAGTGGGTCAAGATCATTAAGAACTGAAGCCGAGCAGTATCAAGTACAACTGTGTATGCTAAGGGCAGGGAGTCAATAAAATCACTAGAAGCTGTTTTCTTCAGCTATTCAAATACTGCACGTAAAAAATTCACCCAATTGCCTTCTAAAAGCAGGAAATGAAAAAGGAGAATAGAGAACGCTCCCTCTACTTGTGACCCCAGTCACCTATTGTCTGCAGTTCATAGTTTGGAAAAGCTGGAGTCACATGGGAGACATCACTGTTACAGTGCTTCTTCTCCTGAGAGTACCACGTGCCCCATCTCTTCTGGAAGCAAGAGGAACGAGTGCCCTGCCAGCATCTACCTTAGGGTCATTATGGCTACAAGTCATAGGAGCCCAAAAGAACAGTGGTCAAGATATGCTCAAAGCCATTTTCCTCTCAAGCTGTCCTCAGCAGGACATCGAGGCAGATGGGGGCTCTGCTCAGGGAGCGTCAGGCACCCAGCTCGCCACTGCCTCCTCCATGACTTGGCCTCATCCTCGTGGTCCAGCATGACAGCTGAAGCACTGACCCACATAACCGCACTCCAGAGAGGTAAAAGAATGAGGGGTGGGGGGCTGGACTGTGAGATTCTTGCTTTTTAAAGGAGGTCATCAGGAGCCATACAACAAGTCTGCTCTCTTGGGCTAGAATTCGGTCACCTTCACCACCAAGGAGGCCAGCTGGAAGACGGAGTCTGTATGTCAGGCAGCCACGACCCCACTCAAAGTCAGAGGTGCCCGGTACAGGTGAAGTGTGCATCACCAGCAGTTATCTTGACTCTGCTTCCCTACCACTTTTCCACAGGTGACTCACCTGAAGTCATTCTCAGATCTGGATTCAACTACCCAGAACCAAGAAGTTTCCACATGGCCTGAGCTAACCTGAGGCCCTGGAACCATGATACCTGAGACATACCATCTTACTCTGATGGGCCACACAGCCATATAACAGGAGAGATGGGGTAGGAAGAACCCAGCCTGCCTGTGAGGTGCTGGCCTCCCTCTAGGGTGCTCCTCTTCCTTTCTCCTGAGGAGACACCATCACTTCAAAGCCCAGGGCTGCCGATAGCCAGGAGCCCAGTGGACTACACAGAAAGTAGGAGTGAGTAGAAAGATGCTGAAAATGAGAGACAAGTAGGACAGGAGAGTGTGCTGGAGCCTCAGGAGGGTCTGAGTCAGGTGCCACAAAGCCATAATAAGCTGGCTTGTTCTCCCCTCCCCCTTCCCTCCCCCCCACAATGTGGTTGCCAACAGCTTTTGAGTTTTCCATTCAGCAGCTTCAGCCACTTGAGAGAGACACTGACCGCATGTCCTCCCTGGTGCAAAGTCAGGGCCATCAGTGAGCGCTGCACTAGCCCAGCTCATCCAGTGATAGCCCCGGGGCCAGGCCAGCTGAACCACAAGGACGGAGTTGGAGCAGAGCAGTTCCTAAACACAGGTAGCCAGCAGACGGGTAGATTAAAACAATGGGTTTCCATGGCAGCAGTCTTGCTCCTAGTTCCAGTGATTGATTTCCGTATTCCAGGAAAGAGTCGAAGAGCAGTTCCTCTGAGCATCACTCACATGGCATGGGTTACTTGGCTCCCAGAGCCCTAGTGTACTGCTTACCTGAAGGAAAAGCTCTCAGCCATGGTCCCAGGGGGCACATGTGACTCCTTGTCCTGGGGAGGGTCGGTGAGCCCCAGGAAGTCTCCTACTGGATTGTGTGTAGACAGGGCAAATGGCACTAATGGGCCAGAATGAGATTTCACCCTGTGGCAAGCAGCCTGGGTATTGGCTCCTCTATGAGGCCAACTTCAGGACCAGGCTGGCTCCACACTGTGCCTCAGTGCAGAAGTGGCAGCAGAATAAAATACAGGGGCTCCGGGCTTGGCAGCAGCATCCTCACTAAGGCTATGGAAAAGACTGGGGCTTTGTTCCCAGAAGATGAGCCTTGTACTTAATCAACCCCTCCCTCTGAGATTCTGTAGCCTCCCCAGTATCCTTCTGTATTAACTCCTCTCCTTAAATCAGCTGGACATGGCCTCTGGGACTCGTGCTAAGACCTCTGGCCCACACATTACCACACGGAGCCTGAGGTGACCTTCATTTGTGAATGTGCCCTATGTCTTCCACTGAACAGAAGGCAATTAGCAAGAGTCAACAGTAATTCGCTACAGATACAATGCCCTATGCCTTGGAACCCTTACAAAGCACAGTGCATATCTGAATTAATAATATAGGTTAATCAGGAAGAGAAGATGTCATTGGCTGAAGTATCCAGATAGAATTCAGGTGAGAGACCATGAAGGTGTGGGTGGTAGAAGGAGACATGTGAAAATAAAATACAAACTGAGCTCACTATTACATCTCCATTTAGGGAGAGAGTCTTGGATGTCATCATATATGTATATAACTCTATTTTCCGCTATCTGTGCCTTTTCTACACCATATCCTATTTGAAATGAACACCCAGGTATCCATGAGCAGAATCCATTGCACTTCATTTTCATAACATAAGCTCTGTAGCTCACAAACTGTGGAAGAACTGATATTTAGGTTACTACATGTAAAAGATTATATGACCCTGTACAGCTGCCACTGTCTAAGTCATTCTCAGAAGTCTCAGAAGCAAGCCTCTGACTCTTTTATTCTCTGGGATCTCTGGTCCAAGGGACTGCCATTTAGAGGAAGGCCACCCCTCCCTTCTGGCTCTTAATAGGATACCTCCCTGCTCCTCAGCTCCTCCCCGAGAAAACAAATGGCCAAACACCCCACTGCTGTTCCCATAGTCATCACTGCACAGAAATGATAGTGATGGATAAAATGAACAAAGAGGGCCAGGGATTTAGCTCAGTGGTTCTGCTGCCTGCTTAGCAAGTGCAAGGACCTGAGTTCAATCCCCAGTACCAAAAAAAAAAAAAAAAAGAACAAAAGACTCAAAAAATTATGACAAAGATACCAACTGCCAACCCCTTGTGACTGTACTCCCTCAAACACGTCCAGTGCCTCTTCCTTGTTCATACTCTTGGGTAGATCTGGCCTTCTGCGATTCCAAAGTCTTGTTTCTAATGGAGGAACGAATAGTTTGAACCCCTACGAAAAACACTTTTATATCACAAGGCATGGAAGTTTCTGAAGTCATATTCAATAAAACCCAAAGAAGTATTACAGGGCACACAAATTTTTCAAAATTGGCATTTCAGTTCTCACAGCCTCCTCCCATGAACTTCCGTTAGCTTTCATCAAAAATCATTAAGGCCGATTCAGTGACTTTGATGCAGTCTGGGTCCCTCTCCACTGAAATTCTCCTAGATGTGTCCCTCATGCTGCAGGGAGCTCCTCTCTCTCGAAACAGTCGGATTAGAGGAGAGCAACAAATGCTGCCTTCTTTAAAGAAGAAATTCCAAGGAATTAAAACACCAAATTCACTTTTCATCTTTTTCTAGTAAGTCTGGAGGCTCTGTCTCTATCCCTGAACAACAGCTTGAGATTAAATTTTTAAAAATAAGTAAATAGCTTTAATTGTAGGACCACTTTGAAAATTAGCTACTAGGTGATAGATTTTGTTGGTTTGCTTTTTTATATATTTTTTAATGTTTTAATCTGGCATAATGTTCAGTTTTCTTTTAAAGCAGCAGAACTTTCAAGTTAAGTAGGAGGTTAGCTCTGGACTTAACGGTTGCAAGCAATATGTTAAATAGTTATGATAGCAAAAAAATGTACAGTTGCAGTAAAACTGGAAATAGAAAACACAGATAATCCACCATTCTCCAGGAGGAATGTATACTAGCCAAAGCATACATGAAACCCCAGAAAAGAACAGCAGGGAAAGAATGTATGCCCTTCCTATCCCTGCAAGTGTCCTCCAGAGAGGCATTAGGCCTCACAGCCTGTAAAGGTGGTGGCCGCTGTCAAAGAAACCACTTTCAGAAATGGCTGTTGTTTGCTTCACACTTAGACTTTAGTGCTAAGTCTAAATAGTTCTGTCTCTTCTTCTGGATGTAAAACAGAATCACACTCTCCACTCCCCTGAGTCCACATAACACACTTTGGAAGGAGAAAGGTGATATATGTCACTTCTGGATCGATGTTTAACCCCAGTATACAAGTGCCCACATTGCTTTTGCCTCCACTGAGATAGCAGGCATTCTCCAGAGAGAGGCTACTCCAACAGCCTGGATGCTGGCTTAACTCTGCAGACCCATGACAGGCACTCAGCAGTACTGAGAGGTATGCCTCTGTGTTAAGGTGCTGACAGCTAGAACTGTTTGTTATTGCAGCATAACTTTATCTATGCTGACACGTACTCATACTCCCTAGTTGGCATTGCCAGATATTCCTCACAAAATATCAGATGTCTGGTGGGTATGAGGGTAAAAAATAACCACTTCGTATTTCAAGAAATCAAAAGTAGGGCAGGGATTTAGCTCAGTAGCACCAAGCCTGCCTCGAAAGCACAAGGCCCTGAGTTCGATGCCCATTACCAAAAAAAAAATGAAAGGTATTTACATTTTATAACATTTGCATTTGAAAAGCTATTCTCTTGTTTTATAATAACTGTATAGAGCAGGGGGTGGCAGAGTTTTCCATAGAGGACCAGTTAGTAAATATTTTAGACCTTCTGGACCATATGGTGTTGGTTGAAGGTGCACACAGAATCAGACGTAAACAATATATGATGAATGTGCATGGCTGTGCTCCAAAAAACTTTATTTACTAAACTAAGTGGGGACCACACTTGACCCATGGCCTGTGGTTTTCAACTCCTGACAGCACTGGTGAGGAAATGAACTTGACACTGTGCTCATTTCCCTTACCATTCAGCCTCATTTATTCACTTACCCTTGCTCATTGCACTAAAAAGTCTTTCTACAACTACGTTCAGTACAGGCATCAAAGCACGAGAATGAAATAGTCTCAGCAATTTCAGAGCTTCTATTAATTAAGTATCTGTGCTGGCCCCACAGGGAAAGAAGTATCATAGTCAAAGTAAGAACTTCATCATAAAAATGGCTTAGGAAGATGGACCTTTATTCCCTAAGTGGAAACCATTAAATTTTTCTGATTTTCATGCATGGCTGGATATTTACCACAGGAAATACATGACAGATACTACTGCCACAATAATGCAATAGGCAAAATCATCCAAATGTACCTTGCATAAGTATTTACTACTTCTTCTTGTAAAATTGTCAACTCACATGCTGGAAAGCAATTGTTCACAGAATGCATACGCAATCATTTTTTTAAAGTCAATTCTTTTTATAAGGGAATTAAGCTCTTTTATAAAAAGAAAGATCCAATTTATTCCTTATTTTACCAGTGGCTACTGTGACTACAGAAATAAGTGAATAAAACAGAGCCAGCTTTCTGGAACATTTGGCTATTCTAGTAGAATGTATGATTGGCACAGAATTCTATCTTCCTCCCTCATCCTGCCATCCATCATTCTCAGCAAGAGTTTACTTCCCCACCCAAATGTCAGTGGGCACAGCTGTGTGACTCACTCCTACCAGAAGCGTGTGGACAGATCAGAAGCATGTCTTTTCTGAGCAGAGGTCTGTAATGACTGCCAGAGAACCCAGCTCCCAGCCTAAAAGTGAACTGTTCCAATCACACTATAATCTGTGCATAAGAATGACTGTTGATGGAAGCCACTAAGATCTTGGAGTTGTTTATTATACAGCATGGACATAGCTACTATTTACTACTTTTTTCTTGCCAGAAATTGTTTCACATTGCTATGTAAGTTTAGTATCCCCACTCTTAATAAACAAAGCCATCAAACTCAATTAAGCCTAAACATTTCATGGAAAGCATTTTCAAAAACTTCTCAACTTTCCCAATTTTTAAATGGTACAGCAAGGTACTTTGAACAACTAATAGATCCTAAATTGCTCCCTGTGGTCCACTGAACGATCACCTGTTGAACATTTTTTCAGTCTGAGGGGTAGAAAACAAACATCTGCTAATTTAAGAGTGAATGTTACAGCTATCCATTAAAATCCTTTAATGAATCTCAAATCAACTAAGTTGACTTCTGACAAAACAATTTAAAGTAAAAATAGAAACCATTAGGGTTTATCACACATAAAAAGGTAAATATTTTTGTAAATATGTATAAGGAAAAAAGGAGACCAAATTATGGGGACAAAATCTAAAAATGAAAATAATTAAGACTACTATGTTTCAGGAGGCTTGTTTTAGTGGAATCAGAAACACTAAGTATTTGGCTAAATTTCAACACTGGATCCTTCTCCAAACTGCACTTAGCCCTTCGTCTTCTTCATTCTGAAATTATACAACATAAAATGCAAAATAAAGACCATAACACATATTATCTAACCAATGCATTTCTAAATTCAATTCCATTAAAATCAGGACCAAGATAGAAATATCTCCAATCACCATTACTTTTCATTAATTTTTAGAAAGGATTTATCTAATATACTAAGGCAAAATGAATGGAATAAATATGAAAAAGGAGGTAATTATTTTTCTTTCCTTGTAGATGACCTTATTGTATTCATAAAACTCACAACTTAATAGAACAAAAAATTAATTTGGTGATGGAGCTAAAACACAAAAAATGTACAAAATTAGTATCTAATCTCTATATCAATAATCAATTCAAAATATAGATGAAAAGCTAAGTAATAACCAAAACTATTCAATAGAAAAAGTGTGATTTTTTTAGTTATAGAATCTAGGTATAAAGGTAAGCCACAAAGTGGAAAAAGATATTTGTAAAACATATATCCAACAAGAAAATTCATATCCAGAAAATATAACAAATTGTTTCAAATCAATAAGAAAAGTGGAATCCGTTTTTTTAAAAAAGATGAAAGACTGAAACTGAAAGGCATTTCATAAAACAAGATTCCCAAATGATTAATGAGCATATGAAAGATACCCAGTATCATCACTCATGAGCTATCCCCCATACTCAGCAGGAAGGCTCAAGTTTTAACCAGTGACAATACTTGGTTGGCAAGAAGATAGAATAACTGGAACTCTAACTACACTGGCAGCAATGTCAACTGGTACAGGTACATCTTGGCATTTTGTTAGGTCGGAACATTTGCATACACCCTGGCCCAGCAGTGTCATCCCTGGCATATATTCAGTGGAAATGTGCTCATAAGAACAGACATGTATAAGATTGGTTCTGGTTTTATTCATAATAGCCAAATCTGGAAATAATCCAGATATTCATAAAATAGAAATGAACAAATGGGAATTAAAATGGTGCAGCAGTTATGGAAAACTGTATGTTAATTGCTTTAAAACTTAAACATAGAATTCCTATCTGGTCCAGCAGTTCTGGGTACATACCCAAAAGTATAGAAAACACAGGTTCAAGTGGGTATTTATACACCCATGTTCACAGCAGCACTGTTCACTGTAGCCAACATGTAGAAGCAATGCAAGTGCCCATCGATAGATGGATAAATAAGGTGCAGAATACACATACAAAGGAATATTATTCATCCCTCATGAGGAATGAAATTCTAGCACATGCTAGCTACAACATGCATGAAGACATTATGCTAAGTGAGAGAAACCAAAAACTAACAGACAAATGTACAATTCCACTCCAATGAGATACCTAGAGTAGTCAAAACTGTACACAGAGAAAGTAGAGAGGTTATACTGAGGGTCAGAAGAAGGGGTAGGTGGGGAGTTAGCATTTAATATGCACAGAGATTAAGATGACAAAGCTGTGAGGACAGGTGGTGGCAGTGGACAGAGCACAGTGCAAATGCATTGACATGAATGCCATGCCCCTGTAGAAGTAAAGGAGCTAGACCACTCTCACATGGAGTCATACTTAATACACTACTCTTTATGTGTTTTTACACAGTATTTGGTTTTTGAAATGAATTCACAATGTGGTATAAAACTGTATGTGTATTCATTCATTTTACTACCACTAACACCTAAGTTGCTCCCAGTATTTTGCTATTATAAACCACGAACATTCTTGTATGTGTCTCCTAATCCACACCTGCTTAATTATGAGACTATTAACAACCTAAACTGCAATAAGCTAAGAACTGAAATAGAGTTTCCACCTAATAGCAAAATTGTTGAGTTATAGGGAATGTTTATATTCACCTTTATAAAGAGTATACTTTAAAAAAAATACTATAACAGGGATATGAGGGTGATCTGGCTACAACATCTGTCACCCCATTTATGGCCAAGGTTGATCCAGATGATCTGGCTGGGGGAGAGGTGTTCCCTTCTCCCCTGCCCACTCCATGTGTGTCCCTCCCAAAGCTGTGGACCCGGTCAGAGAGGACAATCACCCCCTGAGAGAGGGGACAGTTTCCTCGGTCAAGGATATACAAGTAGCTGTGCTCTCCTGCTAAAACCTTCAAACAAGCTCTCAAAAAGTATTATAATAGAATTAAGAGGAACATTTTAGATGACACAATATAGATTCTATGAAACAAGACAGAAAAGATAAAACACAATCCAAATTCATAATCCAAAATTTAACAATAGAAAACAACACAGCCCATATGAGTACAGATGTGAAAATTATAAATAAATCAGACAATTCATATCTAAAAGTAGAAAATAATCAAACACCATTACCAATTTCCTTTATTCTAGGAATGGAAGCAGGAATATGAGGAGAAATGTATATAATTTATAAAATGGGTTAAAACATAAAGACACGTGATTATTCCAATGTCAAAAAATATTTGATAATATTCACAATCTATATCTTTTTATAAAAAATCCTCTTTATGAATCAAAACTAGAAAAAATATTTCTAACATGATGAAAATTGTCTACATTCACTAAATTAGGAATAAGCAAAGTTCACCTGCCTGCACATCCATTACTCAGACTGGTTCTGGGACTTCTAGTCCACATACTGAGCAAAAGAAAATGAGGTATAAATATTAGAAAGGACACAAAGATTAGAAAGGAGAAAACTTACTATTTGCAAACTTGAAAATTATTTTTAACCTAGAAAACATAAGATTAAAAACCTAGTATAGTAAAATTATCTTTAAATCTTACCATAATGGAAACAAACATGGCACCCAGGGGGCCAGTAAAGACTTTACCCTATGTTATTGGGACAGCACCTTTCTGTGATAGAGCAGGAGGCAGAGTGGAAGGCTGGTGGTAATCCTCCATGTTGTATGGAAAGTACTAACTTTAACACAGGCACGGGGAAGCAGTGCCATCATTAGAGCAAGGAGCCGGTTCACCTGACCTTCCTTATCTGCACTCCAGACCAAACTGTCAAATGGAGTACAGATGAAATGGCTAACATTTATAACATTATCTCCTTCTGTTTGTCTTTTTTCTTTCTCCCTTTCTTCTACTAGAGCAGATCTCTGAATTCATTTACTTCAAATGCATCTATAATCTAGCATTATTAGACTAAAATCTTCCATCTAACTGTACACGTACACAGATTCTGCTTTTGCTTCATGCCAGACTTGACACAAAGTCAGCTCTGCAACAAGTCCCTCCCCTTACACCAAAAATATTACTGACAAAATACAATTGGCCAATTATTCAGTGAAATGAAAGAATTTACACCACATGGCACACACCATTTCCCTTGAGCAGGCCTTGTGTAAATGTGCAGCAGGTTTAAGGGTCAGCTGCAGGCTCTGCAGGCCTAGGGCTATGCACCCACTTCTGCTTGGGTCCCTCACCTCCTTTCTCCTTTTCTGCCCTGCAACCTTCCTTGCTCTCTTTTGTCTTCTTTTTTAATTGTTATTATCAGAGAAGCTTGTTTTTATGTCTTTTCATGACTTCTAACCCTCAGCAGGCTTCTTACAGCTTTTCTTGCGGTAAAACCAAGCTCTTCAAATACCTGAAAGTTAACATTACCGCCCAGAAGTGTGAATAGTTTTACCTCATTTACAAAACTCAATTGCTTCTACACATCAGCACTGGTCTATTAGAAAATAAGGAGAAAAAAACTTCTTCCTTCCATATAGCAACTAGAAAAAATGCAGAGGGGAATTATAAACCTTTCCTGAAGTCCAAAAAGGTACAAAAAGTAGAGGAATGCTATTGTCCAGGTTAGAAGCTTTTATATGGCAAAAGTGACAGTCATCCCCAAATTAACATCTACTGGTGAAAATTCCCCATCAAATTTTCATCCAAGGTTTTAAAAAATTTTAAGCAATAAAGTAAATAGAATAATAAAATACATTATCTTGTAAGAGAGAGACCTCTAAGTAAAAAAACCAAACTCTATTATGTAAAATCTCAATAGACTTAACTCAAAAATTTAAACTTTCTGCAAAAGAAAGCTATGAAAAAGTAGAAAAGTAAATGTCAAACTAAAATATATTTACAACATATAAAACAGAAAAAGTCTTAATATATCAGAGTGGGTGTTTTTAATCAATAAAAGAAATGAATAATGAACATGAACAGGTCTCAAATAGCCAATGAAAATATGAAGTATTACTCAACTTCAATAGGAATAAAAAATGCATGTATTCTTAAGGCTTAATTTTCCCTTAACGTTAGGCAAATTCTCATGTACCATCAATAGGCATAAACTTGCATAACTTTTTAAAAATTATTTGCCAGTATACACAAAATCCACAAAATGTGCATAGCACTTGACTTAGCTCTTCTTCCAGGAATTTATTCTAAGCAAATAGTTATGCAAAGAGTATTATTATGCAAACAAAAGAACTTGGCTTTTGTGAATAGTGAAAACTTGAAAAGGTGTAAACATCTGGAAAAGCCCAGGATGGCAGCACCTCACGTGGCTTCTGCTCCAGGGGTCTCAGCAGCAGACCCAAAGCCCTGCTCCACCAGTGTCCTCACTGGGCTCCTGCCTGGAGGCCACCAGGTGCCAGCTCCGCCGAAATCAAAGGAGCAAGATGGATCCACCTAGGTTGATAAAGAAATCCCAAGGGGTTAACAAACTGTGCAACAAACTTGCTGCTGGAAAGATTGAAAGCGGCCCAAAACTGAGGTGGGAAGGCCGGAATCCTCACAATGCAAAAGGACAGCACGACAGAGCAACAAGCACTGGGACTGGGTTCGGTTGTAAAATGCTTGGTTCACATGCACAAGGCCCTGGGCTGGACCCAGAACGAAAAAGGATGGAGAGAGGGGAGCAAAAGGAAGAAACTGAAGACTTCTGTTCAGAAAGTACGGAACAAAGGATCAGCAGCCTTGGGAGAAGCAAGAAAGAAAGCAACCACATCTGCTGGTGGACGCGATTCCCACACCAAGCCTTCCTAGTCCGCTTAGCTCCCGTGCTGGCCAAGCGCTTTGTCAAGATTTTTAGAAGCACCAGAACCAACTGTTCGGAAGGAAACTGACTCAACCCATTTTGCTTTGACTTGTTTTGTTTAACATAATTAGATAAGTGTTCATGCCTCTGCTTAAAAGATGAGATGTAGGGGTAAGGACCGTTCACAGTCCTGCGTGCCGGCCTCTCCTTCCCCAGGCTGGGGGAAGGGCCTCGAATAGGAAGTATGCTTAAATGCAGTCTACAGCCATAACTACCCATGTAGCACGCCTCAGACATTCTAAACTGGGTGTCTCTTACGCTCGCCTTGTTCTTTCTCAACATACCTTTTTGAAGAAAACTCCTTCCTAGTCTTGCCCTCCTTGCCAGGGACACACAGACTCTTGTGGTGCAGTTGTGCACCATGTTTGCTAATATGCTGTGAAATACTGAATTTTTAAAATATGTTGTAAGTGTAATATTGTCACGAGTTAGCAGAATTTTAGAACTGACAATTTACCGATATTTTATCATCTTGATACTTAACACCCTCTTCTTAAGGACAATCTGCCTCCAAATTTTAACTGAAGAGACAGGTAATTTTTTAGAAAGGTTAGTAAGCACTTTTTAAGATGATGAGCATGAGAATTGTGCACTGATTACACTTATTACCTGTGAGCAGATCATTAAAAAACAATAAAATCTTAATTGTAAAAAGAAATATCTATTCCACCTCCTCTGAGATTCACATTCCTCTCATGCACCCTGTTCTCCATCTAATCATTTGGTCATGCAAAAATTCTCTCATTTCACATCTACGGTATGCTTTGTTGGCTCTATATACATCAAATATGTTATTTCCAAAGTCTTCAAAAGCTGTCACTATGAGCAGCATTGAAACAAAATCATGTATCACACAGAGAAAAAGATGGAAACGGAAGAGCACAGCACACACACATTTAACATTTCTGAAGCAAATCAGCTTCACTGGAAGAATGACCACAATTCCAAGTTTTCTTGAGGAGAAACAACTAGGTGTTTAACGGGATACAAGAAAAAAGAAGATACCTGGAAGTGGGTAAAGATCAGAAAAGACAGGAAGATTGCCTTCCTGCAGCAGCAGTGTACCTGCAGGCTGTAGGCTGTGGCTTGGTGTCACCTGAATGTCCCTCAGAGCGCATGTGTGGGAAGCCTGTCCCCAGTGTGGCAGAGCTATAGCACCTTTAAGAGGTGAGGTCTAGGGGCGGCACCTGGGCCACTGGGGCCTCATCCTGGGAGGAGGATATGGTGCCTGGGGGACCCTGGTCAGCTCTAGGTGAGGTAGAAAGTTCCCCAGGTTATTACAGAAGGACCAGCCAGGCCTTACCTCTTGGGCTTGCTGCCTCATCTCGAAATCCCTGGCATGTGCCTACCATCGTGATCCCAGAGCACAGCAACACCAGCCCCATCTCCGTAAGCCTCCAGAACTGTGAGCTGACCTAGTTCTTTTCTTTATAAAGTATCCTGCCTTAGGAAAACCTTAGACTGATGACAAAAACAGACTAAGAGAGTGGAGAAACTGGCAAAGCTGAGAATAGATTAAGGAGACATCGAAGGATCAGGAAGCTGAGTGCAAGGGCACACATGTCACATCTGACTACCAACAAGTCACTGTGCTACAGTTTAACTGGCAGCTATTTCTGCTATCCTTTCTTTCTTAGCAGTACAAAAATTAAAGGGGCATAAACAATTAATGATGTCTTATAATCAAATAGAATGTTACATTTTAGATCTAGAGTGTCCCCCAAAAGTTCTGTGCATTCCTAAGTGGGCTCTGGGAAGGCGACTGGATCACAAGGGTGCTGAGTTCATTCATTGACTGATGTTCTCACCATTTCACACTGCGTGTGCTGAGGGCAGGGCCTGGTCAGAAGAGGTGGTCACTGGGTGTGACCTGCAGGGTGGATTCCCCCCCAGCTCCTCTTCCTCTCTTTGTTCCCTGCTTGCCATGGGTTAAGCATCCCTGTACCATCCTGTTTCCTCCTTGGGGCCAACAATGCACTATGATCTAAAATAAACCTGCCCTCCTTCAAGTGTGGGTGTCAGGTAGTTTGTCTTGCAATGGGCAAGTAACTACTAAGACATTAGACCTCCTTGTTACTATGAAACAATAACCTCAAAGTGCTGAGTCTGTAGGCCAGTGGTGGAGTGCTTATCGAGCATGCATGAGGCCCTGGGCTCAATTCCCAGGCCACAAAACTCATACAACTTGCTTATTTCAAGGGTCTACATCCTAAAACTGACTGCTAACAGAGAGAGTAGGAGCTCGGCCCACGGGTGGGGATAACATGCAACCCTGCCAAGCGTTTCCTATTTTTTCCATTTCTTCATCTGTGCATTTATTTTGTGGAAATCCATCCAGTTAGGTTCTGTGCACACTTCTCAAAGTATGTCATGCTTCAATAATCACTTTAAAATATCAGCGTATAGCATAGTTTACATGGTGTGGCCCCCACTTCTGTAACATAAGTAGTTGTGCATCCCCTCTCACCCCTGTGCACAGTTGTATATGCAGGTACAGACTCCACAATATCAACAATAATTATAGGAAGATGGGTGCTTTTGCTATCCTCTTTATGCCTTTCTGTACCTGAACATTGTTCACAGTGAGTATGTTAGTTCTTTTGCAGTCAAAAGAGAAAGGCAGAAGGACCTATTCTAGTTCTTTGAAGTATATTGTTGGAATATCAATCAGCATTGCATTGCCCTACTGCTCCCAGTCCGCTTCCCGGCCCTCCAGGTTCCATGAAGATGTAGATCACCAGGGCATATGCTTGAGCCAAGCCACAAGCAAACATTCTAGCAAAAAGGGTTAGTGAGGCTCATCCCTAATGTGCTGAACTTGAACTTACTCAACCCTGTGAAAGGGACAGGGAGAGACACAAACAGCCTGAGAGGGCAGACAGTGGCTGAGAACATACCTTCAGCTGAGCAAAGATTTACTGAGAGCTGCTTGTTAGTCCCTGCATTGCAAAGGAAGGAGTACGGGATTTACCAAGTTGGTACTGGGCCTTCTTCCTATTAAATATTGCAGGCTGTTGGGACAGAAAATAGCCAGTTGGGGCAGAGAAGGTGAGCCAATCCCAGCACCCAGGAGGAGGCTCCCCCACCGCCATTCCACGCTCCTAGGGCAGAGAAGGTGAGCCACGTGGGTTCCAGAAGCACCCCCACCCCTGTGGAAATGAGAAGACATGTAAACAAGCCT
This sequence comes from Heterocephalus glaber, assembly GCF_000247695.1. The sequence goes on from NW_004624809.1 coordinate 9,055,240, forward strand.
CTAAAACAGACTTCCAGATCATCTACGGCAACCCCAAAGGGAAATGAGATGGAACAATCTGATACTCAACCACCTGGACTCTCTGAACTGGCAACAAAAGAGGATCTGGAAAAAATG
>NW_004624809.1:9074104-9086011 GCF_000247695.1 Heterocephalus glaber
AATAAATAGGACACACATGTATAAATACCAAATAGTGTGAGAAACTGAAAGTGTAAATAAGGACTAAAAGGTATAATAGATAATGTGAAATAAGAAGAAAAGGGGCAAAGGGGATTGGGAAGTGGGAGGGGTAGGGGAAAGAAAGAAGGGAATGGAATTAATATGAGAAAATGAAAAAATGGAAACAAAGTCTTTATAAGTAGGGAGGGCAGGGGGAAGGGGAAAAATAAGAACCAAGAGAGATTATGTAAAGGTGCAAATTTCCAATGATGAATGTCATTATATTGTATACCTAAATTGTACCAATGATTAGAATGAATAATTGATAATGCGAAATAGGAAGAAAAGGTCCAGAGGGGTAGGGGAATTGGGAGGGGCAGGGGAAAGGAAAATATATGAGAAATGGAAAAAATTGAAACAATGTCTTTGTAAATGGGGAAGGGTGGAGGGGGTGAGGGGAGGGCTGGGAATGGGGAAAAAATAAGAACCAAGATGCGTCATGTAAAGGTACAAGTTCCCAATGAGAAATATAAATGTATTATATACCTAAAATGTACCAATAAAAGAATTTTTTTTAAAAAGGAATGACCTCTGCATTACCAAGCCTTGCATTTCTGACAAGACGTGTGGCCCCCAAAGAGAGGCAGCCAGAGGAAATCACACTAGATTCCTACTAAATAGCTGCATTCTGTTTTCTGAAAGGGTTTCCAAATTAGTCATGGGGGAATGGTTCAGATCTGTGTGTTTTTCCCAACCTTGGAGAACTATTTTTTTCCACTCTCACTACTTCTAGTTCTGACTTCAAAGGGCCAGGGAGGTGAATTGAACTGAAGACAAGCTCCTTTGTCTCCATCAAAAGTGAATTTCACAAAGCAGGGAGCTGCACTCCCCATAGAGCCTACAAATCTCACAGGTGACCATCATGCTCCCTGTCACAGTCATGCCAACAGGGGAGGGGTCCACACTGGCAGGCAGAGGCCCTGCCACTGCCACAGTGTGCTCACAGCAGATGCTCAGATCTTATGTGAATGCCATCTGATCATTACAGAAAGCAGAGCTTGAAAGTTTCTGTCAGTAGATGCAAGGGATTGAGAACCTCATATCAGCAGCTAAGGAAGCAGTATTTTTAAAGATGAGATAAACATAGAATCACTGGGGCATGTTGTTAATTGGAGGCATGGAGTTGTTTTTTTTAATCTTGCACTGGAGATTCTGAGATAACAGGAGGAACGAGGTCATTTGCTGCATTATTCATGTTTTGTTTTCACTGTATTTTTCCTGTCTAAGAAACAAGGAGGTAGCCAAGCCCTTTCTTGGTCGCTGACTAGGGTTGCGAAAAGCAGCAGCTGCCTGGAAACCACTTACCATTTGATTCCCTGAAGCCAGTATGGTGTCCCTGAGAGGGTGTCTGAATTTGGAAGCCTCCGAAGAAGTTCTGACACATGGATGTCATCTTGCACAGTTCATCTTGGAAGTGAAGTCAGGAGGTACTCTGAGATGGAGAAGTGAAGGAGGGAGGACAAAGAAGCCACCTATGAAGTTGGCAGGTTATCAATGGGACAGCAGGGGAATGGGGGAAATGGTGCAAACCATCTCAGTGGAGTCACCGAGGGTCTTGGGTACGTATCCATCCACCAAATCCCATCAAGCATTGGTTAGTGGCTGCTTCTGACAGGATGCATCAACCCACCCTGTGAATAGGAAAGGAGACAGAGTCCCCCGCTTAAAGTGGACCAAGAGAGGTGGAATTCCTGTACCCTTGCAGGTGGACGTGGGCTTCCAATGGGCTCAGGAATAAGGAGGGCAGACTGGACATGGGTCGGAAACCAGTCTCTGCCACAGGGCTGTGCTAAGAGAAGGTAGAGGGGTGAATACTCTTGAGAGCTATGAGAGAAGAAGAAATAGTTTCTAAAATTCAAAGAGCACAAAGTGCTCACGGGTTGGATAGGCAGGATGGCCAAGACCTAAGCTATCCCTGGACCCCAGGAGGTGATGGACCCCACTGTGTTTTCCCAGGAAACTAAGTACTCCTGGTTCCAATGTCTAGCCTTTTAATGTACATGCCATAACTGCCAATCAGAATGGACGCCCAGCCAATCGTCATGGTCACTGAACCAATCAGTATGGACGTGTGGACACTCACTCAGCCAATCAGAACCATTCCTTTCAACAATGGGTTCTGGTGGTATGAGCTGAGGAGCCCTAGCTATGGGCAAACCAGGATCTAAACACAAGCTCAGTGTCAGTGAACTTGGACTTCAGCTCCCAGTCTCACTTCTGCATCCTCTCCTCTCCCTCCTATACTATCTCTTCCAGCAACCCCTTGCCTTCATGTGGTCCAGTGCTCATGGCTCCATAATTCTCACTCACTTTAAAGTTCATTTATAGTCATTTACACCGCAGTATAGATTTAAGATCTTAAAGTAGGTGAACAATGAACTACTTCTAACTGAATCCTCCTCTAATGGGGCCTCTGCCTCTGAAATAACTCCACAGTGGCAGTGCACAAGAATAGGCTAGAAAGCAGACCAATTTTACTTCAGTGATTTAAGAAGACTGCTATTTACCTGTCTTCCCAAATCTGTCACAGCTGTTGGTCCTGTGTCCTTCATATACCAACGTCACGTATCCAACTTTGTTACCAATGCAGCTCCCTCTGGGTACTCCATCCCTCCAACCAACCAATGAATGGTCAGTGGGGAACCAGAAAGTCCTACTTTTACAAGACGGTGCCAGCCAGGTTCCAAAAAACACTGTGTGTGCTCTCAGTGTGTGAGGTTGGGGCCGGAGATGTGGAGGTAGGGCAAGCCTGGGTGTTCTTCACAAGAGTCTCTAACTATGGCCTTTCCTTTAAGTTCTTGCAGCCTCAGCTCTCCTGAGACTGCTTCCCATCTACAGCTACCCACTCTGAGACACCCCCACCATCCATCCTGGATTCTACAGCAGATTTCTCTTCTGAAAATATGGCTCGAAGAAAGCTCTACTCCAGGAGATCCTCCACTGGATTCCCAGTGTCTATTCAGAAGTACCATGCTGTAGAACTACCCCTCAAGGTCAGGTCATTGAACACCTGTTCCAAACTGCAATTCTACCCTTCACCTGGGCTCACAGAGTCCATGGAACAATCCATCCTAACCTCAGGGTGGTAATGCAGCAAACCTCTAACACACCCATATATTCTGTGTATGAGAAGTCAGCCAAGGACACAGGAGGAAAACTTATCTCCTGCTCCACCATGGCAGAGGATGGGGTGGCATCAGGTGGTGCATCAGGAGACTAGGGTCCCTGGTGTGCTGGGCCTGAACTTCAAGGAAGACCAAGACTGCCTCTTGGGTGCCCCTGTATGGCCAATCCTCAGTGTAGCTTCCCCACAACCTGGCAGGTTCAGGGCGGCCAGACTTCGTGCATGGAGGTTCTGGACTCTGTGCATGAGTATGCCTACTCACAAGGCAGAAACCGCACCCCTTTCCTGACCGAGCCTTAGAAGTCCAGTGTATTACTTCACATAAGTCACCACCACACAATGCAGTGGAGGGGTATCTAGTGCCACCTCTCGAGGCAGTAAAGAATGTGACATGGGACATATTGTCTGGATCAAAGTCAAACTATCTCAAACTATCTCAAAGTCAAACTAAACCACTGGCTGAAAGAACCACTGGTAAACATGCCCATACTCTCTCTGGCCCATCCTTCAAAGCCCACCATTAATGCCACCTCCTCCAAGAAGCCAGCACCACAGCCAAGAAAGATCTCCCTGCTCCAGCCACTGAAGCTACTCTCTCAGGTAGCTGCCTGAATCTATCTTGTGCCTTCTGGGTCTGCTCTGTCTTGGCTTCTAATCCCTGGGGAGCATAGCCCACCCCTTCCTGTGCCTCTTTATGTCTGGGTTCACCCTGTCCCACAATACACTGAAACCTCACAAATTTTCTAAGCATGCATCACACAGGGCCTGTGTAATCAGAGCATGTGCGAGGGATGTGTATCAGCAAAACATGACTCTAGTGTTTATCGCCCTTTGATCACTTCTCCAGGCCTGGCCCAGACCCAGCTGGCAAGCTCTGATGAAAGAGCTGGACAACTAACACTGTCACTGATAGTGTCCAGGCTCACCTTTCCACTCATGGCTTCTTCAACATGATGTTCTGAGACTAGATTCCTCAACCCCCCCAGCCAGACACACACCACCCATGGGCTGCACAAGACAGACTGGCACACAGAGCTCTTGGCTGTACAGATTCTGCCATGGGCTCCAGTGGAGTTCCGCATCAGTGTGACATCTTTTCCAACTGGAAAAGATAACTGTGCCAAACATGGCTGTTCTGCCTTCTTGACTGAGGGCAGGAACAATAGCTCAGGAGACAAATCTGGTTCAGCTCCTGTCTGGGTAAAAATGTAACTGGACACAGCCACACTCATTGCTTATTTACTGTCTGTGACTGCTTTCACGTGATCCCGTGGCCCACACATCTTAAACATCCACTATCTGGCCTCTCACAGAGTTCACCCACCCCTGCTCTAGACAGAAGTACAAAACCTCACCGATCTTCAAAGACAGAAATGGGCAGAGGGAAGGAAAGTCGCAGTGGGCATGTGCCACCTCCACCCAACTCAACCAGCTGGTCAGACAGGGGAGTGGCAGGCTCTAGAAAGCCCACAAAGGCAAGGCTCATTCATCACAGGTCAAAGACATCCGGAAACCTGTGCTCCCTAAGGACCACCAGGCCACCCAGGTCTCCACCTCTCCAATCTCCTCCCTTTGGATATGGATAAGATCCTTTCTCCTCCATCAGCCAAGAGCTGAGATTGGAATTCCAGTCAAGGAAAACCCAGAGAAGCAAAATGAGGGTGGGAAGACCTCAGAGCGCTCGGGACTGGCTTGTTTGCACATGGAAGGCCACGCCACTGCTACCAGGCAAGGGCAGCCGCTGTCCGCTCAGCAGGTATCAGGCTCACCCAGGCTCAGCCCTCAGCTTCTCTCCAGCTGGGTTAGGAAGGACAAAAAGACCAGGATCCCAGCATGACATTCGGGTCCACCATACCACGTTCTCATTCTCTGCTGTTCCTTCTCACTGCAGATCCCAGGTGGCACCTCTGTTCCAGGACCCCTTGGGGGCGACCAGTAAACCCAGTCACCAGTGAACCACCCACCCGATGACTCCGTAGGGATAGTACCTTTATCCTCACCCACGCGCAGGAAGAGATGCAGACCCTCCCTGGAGCCCCAGAGATCCTCAGACGTGTTTCCTTTTCAGGTGGCCACTCTGTAGTCTTTTCCTTAAGAATAGATCTTACAGAGTTCTAGTCCACAAGGCTTTCAAAATAATGAGTTCCAAGATGTCATTTGGCACCTTTGTAACCTTGGAAAAATTACTTAAATCTTCTGAGCTTCGGTTTCTGTTTCTAAAAACAGGATATTAATACTAACTTCATATGGTTAAATGATACTAGGGTGACTGTGATTACATGAATGAGGGCTTTGAACAAATGGGAACAGTCACACACACATGGCAAGGGACAACATCCCTTGGGAATAGACCCGTTTCCTCACTTTTATCTCATTTCACTCAGTTTACCCTAATTTATCCATTTATATCTTCTTTTCCCTTTTGATTTCATTCTCAAGGCAATCAAGAATAAGAGATGTGGTTGCACACTGAATTAATTATAAAGAAATTAAAAATTTGGCAGGAAAGTCCTATATTCCTGTTTCCTATCTTTCTTAGGCCAAAATAAGCACTTATATATGCAGCCAAATGTATAAATGTCCACATACATAAACATTATGTATGTGTACCTATGCATAAAGTAACAAATTTAAAACTTTACCATACTAGGAAAGAGTATCCAAAGACCAACATTAAAGTGTTTGCCACCTTCAGAGAGTCATTTTATCTCATGGCCTCAGTTTTCTCATCTGTAGCAATAAAGAATTTGGACTAGATTCTACCATGTCTGGCCATATTATGGGATATATGGCTTGAGAAAACAGAAGAATCTAAAGTATCTTCTAATTTGAAGCTAATCAGTCATAGATGAGTCAAAGTTATTAGCAGGCTCCCAGAAATCAGAAAAGCATAATGAGCCTCTCTCTGGAGCTTTTAGAAGTGGATATCTATCGAATGAAAGTGCACTGCAGCCCTGGTGGTGGGGCGGGGGGGGGGGGTCCAACCAACTCACCACTATGTGAAGCTGGTGAACTAACATAACACACAGCTGGGAGGAAACTAATAACTGACATTCTTATTCGCACCTCTGGATCAAGACACACCTGATGCTAGCACCACCACATGGATATTTCATTGCGTGGAACGATCAATTCCCTTATATTTTGTTGCCCTTTTACTGAAACTTGGTTCAGTTGTGTTGTTATCACTTCTGAACTAACGAGCCAACTTATCAAATACCCAGGAATCAAGCTTCTGATATTTAGAAATTGACTGCCAACTCAGTATCATCTGACCAGCTCTGTGTCCAGGGATCAGTTGAGCTTAAAAACCAAGCCTCAGCCTACTTTCTGTTGCACTCACCAATGGCACTATTGGGCTCTGCATATAAAACCTTTTTTTTGAGCTGCTATAGAATGCTGGATAACTGAGTATCAAGGCAGACCTTTTTGGTCCAAATTTGAAATCTTTGTCCTATCAAAAGACTTGCATGGAAATGGTCATAGAAGCATTCTTCATGATAGTTCTGAAGGACCCTAGTTAGCAAGACAGACTCCATATTGCTGCTTGACCCACCTGCCTCCCCTTTACACGAACTCAGAAGGAGGAAGCTTAGAAACCTCCCCCGCTTAGAGAGTCCCTTAGAAACAACAATTAATCAACTATTGTTTTACAAATGTTCTAATGACAGGACGTTCCACTCCTGTACCTTTTGCTTGCTTTGCTAGTTCTATCCCAAAAGGGGCCCTAGAAACTGCTGGCCCCAAAGGTATATAAAATATGTTAATTTCCCCCAGTCCGGGCTCAATGGCTCAAGTCCGATGCTCGGCTGGGTCCCGGCCAGTAATAAACTCCTGCGTGGACTTAATGTCGGTCTCTGGTTGGTTCTTTCTTGCTGGGTGCAACAAGTTCCAACCAGAAACAAATCTCCATCAAGGAAATATACTACAGATACACCACAAGACCTAGACTGACCTCCAAAACATCTTGCTAAATTAAGGTGGCAGACACAAAATGCTGAATATTGTATGATACCATTTATATAAAATATCCAGAAAAGGCAAATCTACATAGACAAAGCAGATCACTGGTTGCCTAGGATTTAGGGAGGGAAAAATGGGAATTACATTAAGGACACTTAAGAGATCTTAAGGCGATAGAAAAGTTCAAAAAGTGATGTCTGCGATGGTTGCACAATTTGGTAAGTTTACTTAAAAACATCATTAAACTGTGCACTGGAAATGCATGAATTATACATCCAGGCCTTGTGTTTCCTTTTATGGCTGAATAATGCTCCATTTTATGGTTATACCACATTTTAAAATGTATTCACCAGTTGATGGAGATTTGTTTCTGATTGGAACTACCATGAATAATGTTGCTATGACCATTTCTGTGCAAGTCTTTTAATGAGACAAAGATTTAAAATTTGGACTAAAAAATCTGCCTTGATACTCAATTATTCAGCATTCTGTAGCAGCTTAAGAATGCAAAACATGCCTCAATAAAATATTTTTCAGTTCTAAAATTCACAGGCTTAGGGGCTGATGATGTAGTTCAGCTGTAAAGAAACCTGCTTAGCATTCACAAGGCCAAGGTTTGATCCTCAGCATCAAAAATTAGTTAATTAAAATTCACAAACCTGTACTAAAACATCTTTGGGATACAGTTCTGCCTCCCAGCCTCAGAAAGTCAGATGCAGAAGCTGCAAAAGCTTTTCTCTAATTATTTGGTCTCCAGGTTTGACACCTCTGCCAAGTGTGCATAATCCTGCATATTGGGTCCTGCTTGATGAAACTTTACCAAATTCTCTTCCATCTTCCTCCAGGATCTCATGCGAGGGGAGAGGCAGAATCAGAGCAGCCTCATCCCCGGGCTCCCTCTCCTGATCTCCTGGCGCAGAGCAGGGGCTCAGGATTTGCGGCAAAGCCGGGCCAGGGCGTGTGCAGCTCGTGTGGGGAACACTGGTGGCCCAGTGCCGCAGAGCGCCTCAGAAACAAAGCGCATCAGACCTGCCGGGTTAGGTCTGAAGCACGCCGGGCCACACCCTCGCAGGCGGCGCAAGCCTCCATCCACCTGGGATTACTCTCTGTGCTGCCTTCACCTCCCCAGGGCAGGCCCTTCCTCCATCACCTGTCGACCAGGCCACGTCCTTTGTGACAACCTCAGGGCCACTGTCCCGATCCTCAATCCCCAGCACTTATGGTTGGTTGGTGGTGCGGTCCCTGCTGCCCGGTGCCCGCCCAGCCGGGTGACCACCCTCTTCAGCACCCTCCAGCCTGCCATCTTCTCGCTGTCAGAAGGCGCAGGCCCATCCCCACCCCCACCCCCCCCCCCGCGCCCACCCCCGCCCCTCCGGCGCGCATGCACATTGAGGATTCTGGGGGCCCGAGTGCAGTACAGTTTCACGTCCGGCACCAGACAGAATTCAGTTGACGGCTCTCCAGGCTGCTGCCAAGGTCAGGCGTCTCCATCTCAGAGGAGTGAGAAGCTTGCGATCCAATAGTCCCTCTATCATATATTCGTCCTTCACACCTGTACTCACCCCCTCGTGTCCCTCCTGTGTTAAAAGCCTTTTGGGTGTGACCCAGGCTCTGACTGGCATGGTCTCCCTCGCAGTTCCCCCTTCAGCCCCACCTCAGCCTCCAGGGCCCTGCACCATCACCCCCAGGCCTGGCTCCTGCTCCACCTGCAAGTCTAGACCTCAGCGTCCTGGACATCTCCACAAGAGCACTGCCACAAGAGTCAGGAGCCTGGAGGGCAAGTGTGATCGAGTTGCCCTTTAGAGCCACCCGAAATCTCCCCGGGGCATCAGAGCTCTTTCTGCCGCCTGCCACCACCACCGAGCCTTCCAGCTCCCTTGCGGTCCTCCTCCTTGCGTGCCAGCCACACACACCCCTCGCTCACTGTGCGCCTTCCAGCACCGTCTCTCCATGCTCAGTCCCTTTCTCTGAGACCAGCCCCAGGGCCTCTCGAGTGCCCTCTCTGTGTGCTTACTGCAGCCCTGTGTTGTAAACCCAGATGCTAGTGGCTGTCTACGTCTCTGTGACTATTTTGCTCATCCTTGTCGCCTCAGTCCATGCACATAGTGGGTGCCTTAAACACATTTTTTAAATAAAGAAGTATTAAACTTATGTCACATCTAGTTTCATTTTAGAATTAGAGCTGTTGGGCAATCACTTAAAATTCATCAGAGAGATGCAGGGAACATTAATAAGCTACTAAATACTTTAGTGAAAAAATTACTGGACCACACTTTAGAAAAGTCATGGTTTAATAGTCAAAAGATCTGATTATACTATGTAACTGGAAGATCCTTTAGCTCTGTACCCAATTATAACATATTCTCATTTTGACATAATTTATAGTATTTGTGCAATTACTCTGCTCAACAAAACTTTTCCAAATTTTATGACTTTCTTTACCACTATGAAGTATGACTTAAATGTTAATGCTTTAAGAATTCTTTAAAGGAAATTTGAAATTTTAATATTCATCTCAACCTGTTTGATCAAAAAGTATATTACATCAGTATACAAAAGTTAAAACAAACAATGGAATAAAAACAAAAGTGGGAGTCTATATAGTCAGTAAATTACCTGATAGGATGTGTTTCTATATCACAATTTTAGTTAGCAGAAGAAAAACAGGTTCCAAGGTGCTACAGAGTTTGGCAGTTTTACAGTAATCTTTAAATCTCAGTGTTTCTCAACAACTCATCTCTAAGAAAGTGGCAGTGTCAAAAAAAAAAAAAAAATGCAGATCAGTGAGTGCCAGCAACTCAGCTTCTCCAGGACAAAGTGTCTAGAGTCTGGAAAACAACAGTAGCTTAGTTATCAAAGTGAGAGGAGGTCATCTCAGAACCAGGAGGGAACTGAACAAAAGGAGAGGATTAATGCATAAGAAATAAAAGAGAGGGGCTGCCTTGCAAACCACACCACCAGAGAGTGGCTGGCCAGCCGGCTGGAGACAAGGCGAAACAACAAACTTCACTCATGGAACCAGACAGGCACTTCAGGATTGAGAGGGTTGCCAGCAGTTGGAACTGGCAAGGAAAACACAGAATACTGCTTCCAGAGTGACCTTCCACGGTCAACAGTGGGTGAGTGACCCCAGGACAGCACCTGCCACCACAGCCATGGAGGAGCTGGCGGAATGCCACACAGGGAAGTCTCGGTGCTGGAGAGGGTGTCCAAGGGCAGCCTCTTGGCTTCAGGTCACACCCCACCCATCAAGTCTCCAGAGAGCATGGGTGAAGGACATCCATGGGAGTCACGTGGCAGTTGGAAATCAGGCTATGGGGAATCCTGCTGAGGGGTAGGGCTGGTGAGCAAGGACTCAGCTCTGCTCAGCGGCCAAGTTCAGCCTGAATTACACAGGACCAGGACAGGAAGCTCACGTTGGCACCTGTGCCCACTGCAAGGAGACCTGCATCCACCCCATTGTGGGGGCAGACTGCCACCCTAGACTTCCGGAGTAAACAGTTATGTACTGGCTAGAACTGTTTCTTCATCCTAGGCTGAGGAAAAGAGATTTGCCCCCCAAAACAATAGAAAACGCTCATTTATTTTTTTTAAATATTGTGATTTTTTATTTTAAAATATGTGATTTTTATTGAGATTAATTTATTTTAAAATTTTTAAAAATATTTTTCTTCTTTCACTGTTTCCCTCCTCCCATTCATCCCCCCAATTTTATTCCACCATTTTCCCCTTTTTTCATTTGTGAGTATATCTGTTTGTGTGTGTGCTCCTTTTCCTCTTGCCTTTCTCTTCTGATATTGTTTATAGAGGGAAAGGGACTTCTCCCTTGCCCCTTTATATCCCTCCTACTTTTATCCATATATTTTTTTGGTACTAGGGATTGAACTCAGGACCTTGAACTTGTGAGGCAGGCAGCAGAAACACTGAGCTAAATTCTCGGTCCCTCCATTTTTTTTTTTTTTTTGCCAGACTTCTTTCTCCTGCTTCTTATTCCTTCTCAAAATTTCTTTTCTTGACCCCCACTCCCAGTGCAGAGGAGGCTTCTGGACAACCTACCCCCACAACCAGCACAAAGGAGGCTTCCAGGTCAATGTGCTTCAGCTCCCAGTACAGAGTAGGAGGCTTCTGGGCCAATCTAACCCTGCTCCCAGCACAGAGGAGGTGAGCCACACAGGCACCAGCAGCACCCCCCAACCTCCTCCCCCCACTGAAATGAGAAGACAGGTAAATAAGCCTCAGAACCAGACTTTCAGATCACCTACAGCAACCCCAAAGGAAAATGAGATGAAACAATCTGATACTCAACCACCTGGACTCCCTGAACTAGCAACAAAAGAGGATCTGGAAAAAATGAAATCAGAAATAATTTCTCACATATCAGCAAAGATTGTATCCATAGTGCAAGAGATGATTAATAAATCTAGAGAAGACATAGATTTAAAAAAATAGAGGACATGAGGAACATGATGCAAACCCAACATAGGAAACAAATGGAATCCATAAAACAGATACAAACAGATTTCCAGGAGATTAAAAACTCCATTAAAAGTCTACAGAGCAGAATGAGCCAATGTGAGGACAGAATTTCAGATATAGAAGATAAGATTGCAACTAGTGACAAGGGAAAGAAAAATTTCTCAAAAATAGTAAAGGACCACAAGAAATCAATCCAGAAGCTGCTAGATAATACAAAGGAGAATAACATAAGACTGATTGAAGTCAATGAAGAAACAGGAGAGACTGCAGGCAATGTAAAAAAA
>NW_004624809.1:9100251-9131105 GCF_000247695.1 Heterocephalus glaber
AGGACACACATGTGTAAATACCGAATAGTTTCTCTGGTGTGAGAAACTAAAAGGGTAAATAAGAATCAAAATGTATAATTGATATTGTGAAATAGGAAGAAAATGTTTAAAGGAATAGGGGAAGTAGAAGGGGAAGGGGAAAGGAAAGAAGGGAAAAGAGAAAACATGAGAAAAGGAAAAAACATGGAAACAAAGCCTCTCTAAATAGGGAAGGGTGGAGGAAGTGAAGGGAGGGCAGGAGAATGGGGAAAAAATAAGAACCAAGATGCGTACATGTTCCCAATGATGACTGTAACTGTAGTGCATACCTAAAATACACCAATAAACTACATGGAAAAAAATACATAGTTCCAGGTGATGCTGATGCACATGCCAAGATTGAGGCCCCAGAAAATGATCTGTGCATATCATGTCAAAGCTGTTACCCTGAGGTGGTGCTTTACACATACTGGCTGCATTTGGGGGCTGATGTGAAGAATCATTGTGAATTTATTGAAGAATTTTCTCAGGATCATAACAGTATTGGGGTTGCTAGGAAAATCTGAATGCATACTCATACAGTTCAAGTGGCTAAATCCTACACAAGTAAATATAAATAACTGAACCAAAATGAAGTGTACATAATGTTCATTGTACTACTGCTTCAGCTCCTTTCAAAGTTTGAACATTTTCATAATAAAAAAAGATATACAGGAAGAGTTACATTAAATACTTCATATAATCACAATTTATTGTAATAAGAAAAATAAAACTTAAATTAAGGGTATTAGATATAAAGATGCACTACGGTTTGGAAATCTGAGAGAAAGCAGTCTTGGACTGAGGAAGCCCTGTGCTCCAGGTGAGGGCAGGTGTGGCAGGTTGGCCTTCTAACCTCAGGCAGCTTCAGGGAGGCTGAGCAGGAGCAGCGACAACTCCACTGCTGCAGGAAGCCACATGAAGGCAGGATCATTTTTAAAAGAAAGAAATTTAATAAAAACATAAAAACAATTAGCAACCAACCAACTGTTCCTCAGTAGGGGCTGATACAGCATATGAGGCGATTACATCATAATATTATATGGATATAATTTTATACAGAACTAGAGAAGAGGAACTTGAAGTTTCCCAGTGGAATAAATAGATGTCAAGGAGGTAGGATTGGTACAATACCTTGATTTGATCATTACACATTGTATTCATGAATCAAATGGTCCTGCTGTTCCTCATAAAGAGGTACAAATGTTATATATCGATTAAGATTTTTAAAAAGAAGAAATCAAGGGGAAATACCACTTGTATGCATTAACTTCGGCATATGCCCGCGATTGAAGAGGGCAAGTCAGATGTAGACAGAAAGACAGATACAAACAAGGCCAAACTATAGCTCTTGTGGGGCTTTTTGGTTTGTTTTTATTTGGTCTTTAGTTCTTGTTTGCCAGAAACATCTTAAATGACCATTCATAGCTTTTGTAATTAGAAGGGGAAAGCCATTCCCTCCGGGAAGTGGGAAGACACTGCCCTCCTGGCTGGAGCAGACTTGGGGGCCCACAGACAGCTGGAGACAGTCCCTCTGCCCTTGACCAGGCAGGGTGGCCTGAGGAGCTCAGGAGTGTGCAGTCCTGGGGGAGCACACTGAGAGGAGCCCTCCTGGACTGCGGCCTGCCAGGCTAAATTCCATAGCTTGATTGAAATCAAGCCGTCCAGTCTGTCCCTCCACAAATAAATGGAATATTCTGAGCTGACAGCATTTGGAGGAGCACAGCTTGCCTCTTTTCATGAAGAAAAATAAACACTGTGTATTGTAACAACCAAGTCGTGATGGCTCAAACATGCTGGCATGGAGACACAGCCACAGATGTGGGTCAGACAGGGCCAGTGGACAGTGACGAGAACCAGGGAAAGGGCGGGCAGGTGGGGACACAGGGACACTGTGTGGATGTGCCAGCAGGGAGGATGCTCTAGTCTGGGCCTGGCCCTGCCTTCCTGAGGGCACAGTCCACGAGCTGTTTGTTTATGCCAATTGTGACAATCGGTGGTGACCAGTTCCCTCTGTAATGATTCAGGTTCCCTCCTCCCCGGAAACCCTCAGGCCTTTGGGGAACTGGAAGGAGTTTTGACGCACTCACATGTGATCTCCCAGCTCACTCCTACAGCCCTGCTTTTTTAGTTGGCCTCTAGCAGTAGTCCTCACACCAGCAGCGAAAGCATGGCTCGGGAGAAAGGTAGATGCTCAGCAACCAGGCCTGCTGAGGAGGAATGGGCAAGGGCCAGGGACGCACACCAAGTTAATCCACAGCACTGACAGACTTCCCAGAAGTTTCTCAGTAGTCCTCCATCTCTGTGGGGGCAGAACTTGTTGTGTGACCAGGGCAGAGTGGGATGTGGCATTTTAGTCAGACCAACTAGTGGCCTACCAACTACCTCAATAAGCCAGGGTTCTGTCAGGAAGGAAGAAGGGAAGGAAAGGGAATAGAAGGGCACGCTGCAGTTATTTTGTACTCCCTCCTTCCTCTCTGTATCCCTTATAAAGCAAGAGGACTAAAGAGGGTCCCCCAGCCATCTCTGCAATGGCGAGACCAGGGGTTCTGGAGTCATTGGCTCTCCTGCAGGTTGTGTCCAGCTCAGACCTGGTCACTCTCAGGATAAGGGCAGAAGGTAGTTCCACACCCTTGCCCTGCCCCATACAGCCCCACTACCCAGCTTCTTGTCTGCTCTCTTTTCTCATCTTTGAATCACACTCACTTCCTTGAATCTCCACTGGAGATATTACAAGCATGTTCCTGAGCCAGGTCACGTGTCCCCACAGGAGCTGTCTCTGCATGTGGGAAGCAACCACATCGTTCTTCCCTCCCTGGGCTGCAGAGACAATTGTACGATGTTCCCTTCCCCTCTAGAGTCGTGCCCTGGCTTGTCTTTGGTACCCAAGGCTCTGCAGTGACCTTCTCTTATAGAACGCCTCAAGTTTCCCATATAGGGGACCAGCTTATGCTCAACTCTGGAAGCCTCACACAGGACCTCCCCTGGGCCAGCTGGCTCTGCATCATAAGTGGCCCTGAACCCAGTGGCTCTCCATCAGAAACAGAGAAGGAACCTAGGCAAAGGAGAAAAATGGTGAAATGTGATACCAAAGAATACATTCTCAGACCAGGGATGTAGCTCAGGAAAAGAGCACCTGCCTAGTATGTGCAAGGTCCTGGGCTCCCCACCCTAGTACTGTAAAAAAATAAAAATGCAATTCTCTCTCAGAGGCCAGAGATTCCCCAGAGCCTCCCTATAGCCCTTTTCAACAGCTTAAATGATAGTGTCCCTTCCAACAGTTGTTTTGAAACCTAGCCCCGGTGCAACAGTGTTAAGAGGACACTGAAGTCACTAGGGCTCCCCCTTCAGGAGCAGGACTGGCACCTACACAGGAAAGCTTGAGGGAGTCCTCTCCTTCCTTCAGTCCCTTCATCCAGGGAAGGACACAGTGTCCTTCTGCTGAGACTGAGCATAAAGTCTTATCTTAGAAGCAAAAACAAAAAAAAGAAAAAAAAAGAAGCAAAAAGCAGCTCTCACCAGACACCGGTCTGGTTGGCAAGTTGATCTTGGGCTTTTCAGCCTCCTGGGCCATCAGAAATAAATTTCTATACTATTTATAAATTCACCAATCTGTGGTATTTTGTTATAGCAACACAAATGGTAAGAGACCCTTCGTCTGGGATCTAAATTCCAAAAGCAAACCTAGGTTGTCTGGAAACATTGGCCAGGAAAGATTTGACCACCTCTATTACACTATTCACAGCCCAAAGTGGAAAAATGCAATCCCCAGAGCCCTGGGCCAGCACATGGACTACACCCAGGTCTTGCTCACCCGCTAACAGCATGACCATTTCCTGGAGAGAGAGCAGCCTCACTCCCCAAGGGAACAGAAACAAGAAATCACAGTTACAGTCTTTCTCCTTCGAGACATGTTTGTATGACCTGTTTTCTTCTCCCTGCTTTCTCTCCCTTAAAGGCAGTAAGAGAAAATTAGTTCACATTTGTTTGCTGAAAAAAATAAAATGTGGTCATGGAAAAAAAGACAAGTCAAAGGAAAGGAAAGAAGGGAAATCATGTTTGCAATGCAAAAGAAAGAACATGGCGGCCTGAGCCTGAGTGTGGAATGGCCCATGCAGAGCACTGTAATAGCTGTTTTCATTCATTATTTGGCCAACATCTACAATCTTCCGAACTTTGAAATGAGGGGCTTAAAACTCACCTTTTTTTGAATGATCTCAAGTCAGAGAAACAAATACAAACAAGAATTCTTCAGCTGTGGTGTGTGGGAATATCTGGACACTTTTCCCAGCATGTGATATAATTTTTCTTCCAGACTTCGATGTTAAAAATAGCCCCACGGATCCTTTGAACCATTGTCTTCCTCAAGCACAATATGGATTCTGTGTGTGTTTACCACTTTGATGAAACACTTCATGACACAAGACATGCTGACAACCTGTTCCAGGGGCCTGCCTGACAGTCAGCAGGATCCATAGACTTGTTGAATTTACACTAAACAGACGCACTTACACACACACACAACACATGGTGCCTACACGGCAGAGCTGTTCCACAGTCAGCTTGAGGGCTCCATTTTCTTTCTTGACCAGCCAGGATTTTAAGAAGTCGCTATCTTAACTTTTCTAGCTGTCCTTCTACCCACTCAGTCTGCCTGGGTTGTGTCAAGGGAAGAGAAACTGTCTTGAGCCACATATAAAACATAATACAGTTAGTGTACAGAAGTAAGAAAACTTCCTGCACTTTGTATATTGTTTATTAGGACATGAGTGTGTCCAACCCATGGGCTACAGATTGAACGCCATGGAGGTAGACTCAGCTCCTACTCCTGTTCAAGGTGAGCTCTCGGGGCTTGTGCAGATAGAGCAAGGTAGCTTCCTCCATTCTGGGCCTTAGCAAAGCCATTCTCTCCTCATGCCACCTGATAGGAAGCATGTGCTGCTGGAGAGGAAACGGGGCCATTTGCTGTGGTGAATACTTCCCACTAGCATACAGATAGTGCTACGGCTGGGGTATGGTGTGGGCCCAAGGTTCAGGTGCTGCAGGCTTGGTCTTCAGCATGGTGGTGTTGAGAAGGAGGAACCTGTAAGAGGTGCAGCCTAGGAGAAGGCAGTGAGGTCACAGGCTCCACCCTCTAAGTAGGTAAAGTTGTCTCCTAGGAGTGAGTCAGCTCTGCCAGGAGCTGCTTGTTGTAAGAGTGAGCCTGGCTCTGCCTTGTCTCCGGCTTCCTTGTTTGTGCGGGTGCCCTAAAGTGCATGGCTGTGTCCGTTTCCACTTCTCTGTCTCATGTCATGCTGACAGCAGAGAGGCCCTCACCAGGACACTGATACCTATGCTGTGCCGTTTGGACCTTCCAGACACCAGAATCATGAGCCAAATAACCCTCTTGGCTTTCTAATGGACTTAGCCTCAGGTACTGTGTTAGAACAACACAAAACAGACTAAGACAGATGGGAAACTGCCTGTCTTTGAGGTTCACAGTACAGTATTAGAGCTTCTTGATTGGGCTGGAATAGGCTGGCCCAGGTCAATTGTGTGCCCCAAACAATCAAATCAACAGAAACTAGGGCACAAAGACCCATGACTAAGTCTCACAGTCACCTGCTGGCTGCCCCCTGGCTGGGGATCTACACCCAGGACCTTCCTCCTTTAGGACATCTTTGTCCACCCTGTGTCCACAGGAGAGATGACAAGACCAAATGGATCCTCCCTCCAGAGCAGAGGCAGGATGGCCTGAATTCCTCCCCAGACAGACAGTAAGCCCAAGAGTTCAAGGTGGCAGTCACTTCTGCACTTGCCTGCAAGCCTTGGCCATTCCCAATGTGCCAGCCTGTTCAGCTTGTCCTGACTGAAACCAGGCTCCCAGGCAGCAGGAAGTGGTGACCAGCAGAAGAGCTTCTATCCACACACTCTTCTGATCTGGGTAAAGGTAGCTGGATATCCAGCCAAGGATCCCATCCCTCCACACCCAGACAGGCCCCGTCAAGAAGTGGCACAGCTGGGGACCACCGTCACCCCCACCCCCAACCCACTTCTCCCAGGGGACCTGGTGGAGGAAGAGGAACCACAAGTGTGAAGTGGAGGTGGGAGATCTGCCTGTCACAGCCCCTCCTCCCACATGCTGCCTGGATCCTCCATGGATGGTGAGTTTGCTCCTCCTTGGCTTTCTAGTAAGTCATTCACACATTTTCATCCAGGACCTTCAAGGTCTCCGGGCCCAGCAAGGTCCTTTTAACACATAACACTTGCACCCCTCTGTAGTGCAGCCCACAACCCAGAGGTAATAAATAAGGCACGGTTTTTGTCCAGTGACTTTTCCAGTCCTACTGCATTGAACCCCCCTCCTTTCCTTTCTCTGATGACATTCCGTGCTCATACTGTGGATTTAACCTCAAATCAACTGAAGCCTTCTCTTTCCTCCTTCAGGGCCAACTTGAGAGAGTCTCCATAAGTGTGCAGGAAGGGGTCGCAGTCCAGCTCCGAGTCCTTTGCTACATACTGGGGTGGGGCACAGGGAGAGGGAAATGAATACGAAAATTTCTTTTCTTTACTAGGCTCCAACCCAGTATGTGCCCTATTGGATACCTCTGCTTCTTGGACTAAGAATGAGGAACAACATGTAGCCCTGTCTGTGAACTTCTCTGTTGGTTGTGGTGGCTGTTGACACTCCATGGGTGATTCAAGAGGTGCATGTCTGAGGCCCTCAGTTGTCCCTGTGGGATCCCCACATGGGGCAGCTCCTCCAAGTCCCTCTAGTGCTCTCAGCTCGAGTCACCAGGACATATCCACTCCCCGTGGGACAAGTGGCCCACCCATGGGACAGTGCACTCACGTGGATAGTGGAGAAGCTTCTGGAGCCCAGCCAGCTGCCACAGGACCCCTGGACCCACAGAAATTCATGCTTCCCTGCCTCACATTTCCTCCAGGATTGTGGGGTCGAGGGTTTTATCCATTGGTCATCAGTATCCGTAGGTGAGGCCACATTTGGTGAAAACTGCTTGAAAATCCCACCTTCCCCACATTAAAAAGTTAAGAAACTGAAATCACTCCACAAAAATGCCATACCGTGATGGATTTTAAAATGAAGGGAAAGAAGAGGACACAGCCAAGAGGGCCACAGGGTCATGCCATTCCTGCTGAAGAACATCCACATGTGATAAATAGCTCTATGCAAATCTGGACACCAAAACTGGCTGAACTACTTGGGTCCATCTGGGTCAGGCCACTTCCCAGACCACCTGGCTGCCATAAAGGACAGCACTTGGTTGCTCAGGGAGCTCATCTGTTGTGTTTTTATCTCTTTTCTCCCCAAAATTAGGCCAACTATTATTTCACATTATTAACCACCTAGAAAGCCCTAAAATTCAAATCATTCTCAACAAGTTAATGAGGAAAGTATACGTTCCCCATTTTCATACTCTCATAACTCCAAAGAGGAATAAAATAAACTTTCCACATACTTGCAAAAGTAATGAAAAATACTGCTTAGAGGCTGAAGCCAAGCATGACAATGTCTAACCCCAGCAGTATGCGAGCTGGCCATCTTTGTTCATTAAAGTGGTCACATTCAGTGTCATCAGCAATGTGTAGAATTCATTTCATGGTGGCTCGGAAGCTTGCATTTGCTCATTTTCTCTCCTCTTCATTTTCTCCACTTACTCCTCCTGTAGTAAGTGCTAAAAAATGACTACAACTTTAGCAGATTAAAACAACACAAGTTAGTTATCTCAGTTCCTTAAATTCAGACTTTGGGCACATTGTGGCTCCGCTGATTCACTGTGTCGCTGGCAAGGCCAGAATCAAAGTGTCAGGCTCTGGGGATGAACCCACCTCCAAGCTCATTCGTGTTGCTGGCAGGATTCACGTCCATGCGGGACTGAAGTCCCCATTTCCTTGCTGGCCCCTGGCCACTGTCACTTTCTGTTTCTAATAGCTATCCACGTTCTATGGTTCCTGATCTCCCTTCTCCATCTTCAAAAATCTCTTTCTGTCTCATCTTTATGATCAACTCTTCTTCATTGAAGCATTTGTGTGATTACTTGGGGGGCACAGATGGTCCACTTTAATCTGTCTTAAGGCCATCTAATTGTAACTTTAATTCCATCTGCAAAGTTCCTTCACAGTGTCTGATGGAATAACCAAGGACAGGAATCTCAGGGGACATCTTTAGAACCCTGTCTACCACACTTCCATTTCCCTTCCTATTACTAAAATTTCTTGGTTTATTTTTCTTGTCTGTGTAGGTGGAGATCCAAGTAATTCCAGTACAGATTTTCACTTCCCATAAACTCTCCTGACCTGAAACTTACACGAATCTCTGCCACTCATAAAGCACTGAACGTGCAGCTCAAGAGTGTGGGCTGACTCAGCCCTGCCAAACACAACAGATATAACCTTTGTGCACCACCTCTATCTGCCAGAGGCTCTGTTTCCTCCACTGGAAAACAGGGAGGGCACCTACAGCAATTTAAAGAGATGACGCATTTGGAGATGTTTTGTAACTCTTAGCTCCTTTGCACTTGTGTGCACACATGGACATATGCACAAAAACTAGGTTTGGTTCAAAGGTCACATCTTCTTTGAAACCTTCTCCAGCTCCTCCAGGCAGAGTATGATGTTCCCTCTAAAACAGACTTGTCTAATTCCACTATAATTTATTTATTCATTAGACTCCTCTCTCTCCAGGGCAGGAGCTGTGTCTCACTCACTGCATCTCCACAGCACAAAGCACAGCTCATGATGGACAGGTGGTGTAGAGCACCTGCCAGGAGAGAGCAACAGCCTCTCCCATTGCTGTCTCAATGCCACCTCTGACTGGTGATAAGCCTGTACCCAAAGACCAGAGGCTAAGGACATGGACTTTGAAGCATCTCAAAAGAAATGAGCGTCTGTTCTGGAAGACACAAAAGGCTAGTACTAGCTTGGCATTTCTCGGTCTCCTTTTCCTGGTAAAGTACACAAGTCCCACCTACATCTCTCTTTTAGCATTTCTAACCTTTTCACTACCTGCTTCTACCTCATACTACTCATCTCAATTAAAAGTTACACTTTCAACGGCCAAGGATTTAGCTCAGTGGTTTCAGCGCCTGCCTTGCAAGTGCAAGGTCCAGAGTTTGATTCCCGGTACCACAAAAAGAAAAAAAAAATCAAAGGAAAAGTGAATGCACGTGTCAGGATGCACTAGGCTACAATAACAGAAAGCTCCATTGACTATGACTTAAGCAAGAAGTAAAGAACAGGGAGTCCAGGCCTGCTTTGGTGCCAATCCCCATGTCAGTAAGGAGGGTGCTGTTTCTGTTTCACCATTCTCACCCTGTTCATTGTTGGTCCGCACACTTTCCAGACAGTCCTCGTGTTCTCAGGATGTATGCAATTCCAGGCACCACACCCACCCATGAGGAAAGGAAGCATCAATATTGGCAGATGCAGAAAGGGCCTACTTTTGAACTCTTCTCTCTTCCTATCAGGAAGACATAATTCCAGAAGCCCTGCAGCAACCTTTTCTGTAGGGCTCACTGGCTAGAACTGAGCCACATGGTTTCTCCTAACAGAAAAGGAGATGGGCAAGTATTTGGTACAGGAGAACAGGGTAGCAATCACTGGCCTCAATCATTCATAATTCCTCTTGAGATATATTGCCATCCTGAACAAAACTGGAATCGGGTAAGGACAGCAGACAATGACCCCTGTGCCAGCAGCTAAGTGCTGTGCTACCCAGGGATAGCATCACACAATAATGCTGAGACTCAAACTGGTTTCAAAGGGGAAATACAAAATCTTATAAAGAACTATCATCATCATAAAAACACAGAAACAGATCTGACTTTCAGATCAGGAAAAAAAATGATGTGAAAATGGCACCACTTGTTTAAATAACTTGGTGAATAAAAAATTCTTTTTTACAGACAGGCAATTTTTCTCAGGGAATATGGCCAAAGTCACTTTGATGGAACATGCCTTCCCCTCTCCAGACCCAGTGGGTGGTCTTGGGGAGAAATCAGCCCTGCTGGTGGCAAATAGTGTTCATCTCCAGGCCTTTGAGCTCAGGGTACAGAGGAAAGAGCCCAGAGCTGAAATCCTCATTTCCTCCCCAATCAGCCCCACTCATGAGACCAGACCTTTCTCCCATCACTCCGACTCAGCCAACAACTGGAGAGAAGAACCTGAATATAAAAGAAAACATGGGGATCTTGTCCTCACTCAGGGTGAGGGTGACATATCTCCAGGACAGAAGACTGAGAGCACTGAGGAGGGCTATGGGGCATAGGGAGGATAGAGGTGGGGCAGGAACAGAATCCCTGCAGGCTACCCACAGAGGGTTGCACGGGAATGCCTGCCCCCTCACACAGCCCCGGGAAGAGACAAGACAAGTCAAGGGCTCCATTTCTATTTTTTCTCCCTTCCTTCCTAAAGGGCATTAGCACACTTTTTCTGAGCCCCTTGGTAAAGAAACTGATACCTCAACAATCCAAGTACATAACACTAGTACCCAGTGTGCCAGCCTCAGGCCCAGCAGATGCTGCCCACCTAACTGGAGGATCCAGAGGTCAAGCCCCAGCTGGCTTCTTGGTGGGACAAAAAGAGGACAGTCTGCCTTCTGGATTCCATAAAGCGGTAAGACATAGACTCCAAAAAGACATGGCTAAAAAGACACGGCTAAAAAATGGTAGACTGGTAACATATGGGCGTGGGAGCCTCTTTAATATGACAGCATTCTCTCTCCTTCCCTCCTCAGACACTATGTCATCAGTCCTACCTAATCAATCAATCAATCAATCTATCTATCTATCTCCAGCATTTCCTTTCCCAGTCTTCAGTTTTAGTTCCAAGGGATAGTGAGCAAAGTTGAATGTGAGGCTAATAATGATGATGATAAGAATAATAAGCCGAAGTCTAGTGTAAAACACTTTACATTTATTGCTTCAATTAATTCTCATTTCAACATAATGAGGTGGGTGGGACAGTCTTCTGGCAGGTTGGGGGTCAGTCAGCTATCAGTTCAGCAATGCTGGGCAACAAACCAGACTAAAATTCCATGGCTCTCAACAGCAGACAGTGGTTTTCAGGCTAACAAATCTGTATGTCAAAGTTCTTATTTTACTTTGTCAAAGATATATTCGATTTGTATAGATAACAGAAACCATGGAAACCTCTCTAAAATATGTTTTAATAGATAAAGTCGGGCCAAATCATTGAATGACAGCACTGAGGGATTTCAGGATCTTTCTGTTCAAAACTTTTTCTTTATAGACCAAGAAGCTGAAGTCCAAGGAAATGCACCATTTGCCAAAGATAATGAGTATGGCAAATTGAGTAAATAAGCTGAATTTCCTATTCTCTTTACTTCCCCAAGCTGACTCTCCATAGCAAGTAACTACTCAGTATGTTCATCAACTGGGAATTTGCAATTTTGGTGAGAAAAAAGGTATTTGTCAATTTTTATAGGACCTAATAGCCTCAGAGAATTGTTAATCTGTGACAATTTTGCTCTGGCCTAGAATGCTCCACAACTTTCGAAGTCCATATTTTGTACATGCTTGTTAAATTCAAGTGCATGATGCCTTAGATAGAAGCAGTAGTGACTTGTGTTTGCTAAGCAAGTGGGCCTTTTTCCTTCTGAGCCCAGAAACGATGGCCAACAAACTATAATCAGCAGCCCAATGAGGGGGTGGGCCCTGTTTCTGAGAGCCACTGCTTGAGATTTTTGCTTAGAGGCAGCTATGGGCTCGAGCGACATGGAAGTCAGACACAAACTTGTCCTCAGGGAAGGGAGTGAAGAGGCAAGTGGAAGTGAAATCAGAGGTTCGTACCCTTCTATTATGTGTGATCCAGTATGTCCCCCATAAGACTCACGTGTTTAGAGGTGGGGCTTATGAACGGTGACTGGATCATGGGGTACTAATCTCTTCAATGGATTCATCCACTGCTGGGTCATAGCTAAATGTGCCGTGAGGAGGTGGGGTCTTAGTGGAGGAGGTGGCTCACTGGGGGCGTGACCGGGAGGTGCAGGCACTTTCCTTCCCCAGGCCACTCCCTTTCTCTCCTTTCCTCCCTCCCTCCCTCCCTGTCTCCTTCTCGGCAGCTGTGAGTTGAATAGCTTTCTTGCGTGCCCTTTCACCATGCTCTTTCTGCCTTGGAGCCAGACAACCACTGTCTCTCCACAGGACTGCAAGTCATAGCGGATAAGCCCTGGGCCTGACACCCTTTTGCTTTCCTTTCACCTATTCCAGGGTCTTACATACGAGGACTCAGTAAAAATTTGAAAAACAAATGAGCGAATGAATTCTGCAAGTTAAGAAAAGAAAGCTAACAGACATACCTTTTTTTCTGTCTCAAATCTAAGGGCAGCTGGTATTTCTACTCTTGAATAGAACAGAACAATTAAGTCATTCCAGTAACAAGATAGAAAACTTTTCATTCTTTTGGTAGACCCACAAGAAAGGTAAGTACAACTTCTCAGCAGAGGAGAGGAACATCACATACAGTTTGGGGGGGTTAAAATCAGCCCTGAGGTACTTTTCTATGATTTTGCAAAAGAATAAAAATCTTAACCAGCATTTGTGCAGTGACTTGACATTCTGTGCCTTTTAAAATACATGATGTGTCAACATAACCACAGAGCAACAATCAGACAGCTATAAATGGCATGATGGGCAATATAATTGTCAACAGAATATGAAACAAACCTGAAATTAGAGTTGGCTCTGCTCAGCCTGAATGGATGTGTCAGAAGAACATGCACATCAGAAAGGATCTGGTGGGGGGCTCGAGACAAAAATCAGAAAGCAGTGTGACCTCCCAGAGTCACTTAACCTCTCTTCACCTGAATTTCTTCATCTAAAAGGGATAATGGGACTGGATAATGACCTCTGAGAACCCTTTTGGTACTAAAGTTTCTATGCAAAGACAGAAAAATTCTAAAATATTAAATAGGATAAATGAAACTGAACCAAATGGGCCACCACCGAGCTGCTCTACTTATTGAACTGTTATTTTGTGCCAAGTTTTGCCCTAACATGCCAATTAATAAGTAATTAAGTCCACAGAAAAATCCCAAATCTTCATTACTGTTGCCATTTTTCAGATGTGGAAACTCAGGCTTGCCCAAGGCCTTCTAGCTGTTTAAGTAACCAGGGAGCAGGAGATGAACTGAAGTCTGATAAATCTAACATCTGAGCACTTTCAACCAAATCGCCCTTCCTGGGGTTTTGTTTGTTGTTTTGCAGTACTGAGGATTGACTCCAGAGCCTCATGCATCCTAGGCAAGTGCTCTATCACTGAACTATATCCCTTGCCCTTTTTATAGTAAGACAGGATCTTCCTAAGTGGCCCAGGCTGGCCCTGAACTTGTAATTCTCCTGCCTTGGCCTCCAGAGTAGCTGGGGTTATAGATATGTTCATTGAAATGTTCATTAGGCACAATCCCCCACATTGTATTAGTTAGCTTTTTGTTGCTAGGACCAAATACCCAACGAAAACAACTTAAAGGAGGAGGGGGTTATTTTTGCTCTTGTTTTGGTTTCAGACATTTTGGTCCATGGTGGGCTGGTTCCAAGGCATGAACATCATGGCAGACAGAGTGGAGCAAAGCTGCTCACTCCATGGTAGCCAGGAAACAGAAGAAGGAACAGTGAAAAGGAGGAAGGGGCCTGGAACCAGATATAAATCCCAAGGTCATGCCTCCAGAATCCACACAGACACACCCAGGAGTGTGTATTACTAATCTCCTAGGTGGCTTCCAAGTCCATCAAGTGGATGATCAAGATGAACACACACATTCCACTCTTGGTCGATTTCTGGTTCTTTTCAAAGATGGACTCAGGTTATTTAAATCAGTTTCTACCTACCCAGCAATTTGAGAGACTCCAGCACTGGCCTGCCTCTTTTCTGATTTCTCTGAAGAAGGGAAACATACATTTTCCAGGGGTCTCAGGACCCAGTTTCACCAATGAAACCACAAAGTGAAGATATAGGTCTGATAAAGACACAAAACCTGAATTAGCCAGCTCCTAAAGTCTCTTTGAGTTTGTCCTTCTAGTGGTTCTCTAAGTGTCTTTGAGTTCCATGAAGTTTTAGGGATATTTTTGATTCAAATTGAACAGGCAATTTCCAGGCAGTTTTTAGAAATATATAAAGACTGTAGAACATCTTTAGCTTTCTGTCCTCTTTGTAAACACAATGGGAATGGGACAGACTAAATTTTCTGTGTTGTACTGTTTTCCTGCAGGCAATAGTTTACTGCTATTCGTTTGGGTTTTTATAACCTCACAAGCCATAACAGTAATATTTGGTGAATTAATTAAATGAACATTAACTTCCCTGCCCCAAAGCAAACTAATCTTACTTTAGAAAAGTAGCATGAAAGGGCTTTTGAAGGGTCAGATAATTTGAAAGAACGCACAATTAATAAGATTCCTGAATTCCCAAGCTGGAACAACAAAAAAAACCTCCCATGGACTCCTGGGGAACATATGGGTGGTGCTAATAACCTGGCTGGGAAGTTAAATACAAAACCAGTCATTTGAAGACCTACTGTGAACTTATAGCTTTGGATGGTACATACAACCCTACAAATTCCCAGGCAGATAGTTTTGACATGGCATGAGCACTATTTAAATAAAAACATATCAAAGAATATAGGTAAGGTTTGTCTTATGTGTATCTGTACAATGCACTATAAAACACCTTTTCACTTCTCTAAACGTGTAAAATTAAATTTTGTCATTTGCGTGTAAGTTGACATTTGTATTCAACCCAAAATGAGTTCTTTTGGCTTGGGCTGACACCTGCTGAGTCACAGCCCTGTCACTGTATGTGATTCAGCAACTGTTTCAGTCCCTGTGATTCTCCTCTGGAGTCTTGGAGCCTCTGTGTGTGTGAGACTCCAGGTCTTCCCTGTGGGATGATTGGGTGGTATTCCTCAGGGCCCATGGCTAGTCTGGGTAGGAGCCCTGGTGGTGGGTATCCCTCAGTGCATTCCCAGGCAGTTGTCACAGGACATGCTTAACATGGATACTTTCCAAGAGAAGGAATCACTGTCCTTTCAACTTCACTGGTCAGGAATTTCTCATCATTTGGAACCTCTAGACTTGTAAACAAATAGCATAGGGAATATTTATTTTAGAACTATTTAGTTACTATTTTTTTCTTGGTCCATGCATGTTCTCCTAATCTAAGCAACAGGGTACTTCTGTTTCTGTTTCTGTTTTCTCCCTTTTTTAACAACAACAAAAAGTTGATGGTGGATCTAATGGGGTGACTAGGTCATGCAGCAGTTGCGTATCATTCTTTCCCACAAGGAGGCATGTGATGGGGGTATCCCCGAGAAGGTAAACGTGGACAGAGGACAGAGGCCACCCTTAGGGTCTCCACACTCCAAGGTCCAAATATTGCCATCAGCACGCATTCCATTATTTCACAGCATCTTTTCCTTGGGAGTGGCCAGCAATGGGGAGCCTACGGCTCACAGACATTACCCTTAAACGTGTTGGCTATGGAATGCACTCCTGGTCAGATACTGTGAACCCTAAGATAATTTTGCAAAACTCCATGGTGGTTCCCAATAGCTGCTTTCTAATGTCAACTGATTTTCCAACATTTATTAGATGATTTCTGCATTTGTAAAACGGGGGTAATAAATCTATCATAGGGTTGTTGTGAGAATTAATAGGGATACACAAACACACACACAATCATACCTTGGTACTCAAGTGCTTTGAAACTCATTGGGTTTGGTATTTGATACACTCTGATGTGAATTTTGTGCTGGTACTGGTTTCATACTCAGTGTGCAGGCTGCAGCTTGTTAGAATTGATACCCTTTCCAGCCAACACAACTTGTTTGGTACTTGTCATTTTTGGGACTCGTCACACCTTCCAGAACCAATTAATGGTGAGTACTGGGCTCCCAATGGTATCCAGGAATGCTAGCCTTTATTATGACTGCAGCAAAAAGTCATTCTTTTATTCACTCTAAGTATTGGATTGACTGGCATGCTTTGCAGTGGACTTGTGGAAAGGTTTTATGAGTATTTTACGAGTTTTATGGGCTTATCTATAAAGATACAGTAAAATTTCCCCTATCAAGTTCAGTAGAAGTACAGGCAGTGTCATGGCTTGTCTAGATATCCCCTCAAAGCCTCATGTGGTCATAGGTGGGACTTTTCAGAGGTGGCTCCATCTAGAATGTGTGTGCTGGGATTGATTCCTGATGCAATGCTAGGCTCAAGGGCACTAGGATTAAGAGTGTGAGTGCTGCCCGCCTTCAGCAGTCTGGATAAAATAAAAGGGGCAGAAAGATGCTGTTGGGCTCTCTTCCCTCATTGCTTTTGCTGTCTTTGCCTGCCACTCTGCCTTGGAGCCTGACGACTATGGACTGAAACCTCTGTGAACTATAAGCCAAATAAACCTTTCCCCCTTAACTTGTGGTTGTCAGCTATTTTGTCTCAGCAACAAGAGAAAAATATCCAAGACCAGCAGTGTAATGATTAGCCTTGTCAACTGACTGGATTGATCTGCCTAGTTAGGAGAGCACACTTCTGGGTGTGTCTGTGGGGTATTCCCAGAGATGAGTGGCATGTAGGACACCAAACTGTGGGGGAAAGACCTGCCCTGATTGTGAGTGGCACCAACCAGTAGGTCTGCAGACTGGAGAGAAGCAAAAAAGGAAGAGGGAGGAAGTTGGCCTGGGCTTTATGCTTGATTCTGCTTGTGTGGATGTGTCTTTAGCTGCTCCCGTTGCCTGTGGACATCCGACTCCGACTTCTTCAGCCTTCCAACACAGACTCACTCCAGCTACTCTCCAGGGAGCTTCCAGGCCTGCAGCCTTGGACCGGTGCTGCATTGTTGATCTCTCTTGTTCCATGGCTTCCAGCTTCTTAGACTAAGCAGCTACTCTCCCCAAAGTGCAGATGGCCATTCTGGATTATTCTGCCTCTGACCCAGTAAGCCTATCTAAGAAATTCATATATCTACCCCCCATCAGTGCACCTGTGCTTCTAGAGAACCCCAACCAACACTGACAGGACCTTCTCAGAGCTCCTGTCATTGTTAGGATTTTAATTTGGTATCCACAGTAGGCGAGGCACCTGGTCAGAGTGGTTAGGGCAGTTACCTCCTTGCCAGTTCATCATGCACTCAACAAAACTTTAAAGATAATACAAGCTAAATTCAATAATAAGATATTATCTATAAGTTTTGCTAACAAGTCAATCATAAACTGTTTAGGTCATCTTATTCTTGTTTTGTACTATTAAATGGTTATTTACTGCTAACTAAGATTGCATCTGAAAAGATAGGTTATTTGGGGCTTACCTCTAAAATTACTTCTTGGACCATGCCACTTAACATGGTAATGAAGCTACCAGATGAACTAGCTTTCCAATAAAACATAACTTCTCTAAAGGAAATGAAACAACCCTTCACTTTGGACGTCTAAAGTCTATTAGGCAAAATGTACTTTAGGTCATATATACTGAACAAAACTCTTTCCGCTTACCATCATCAAAATAAAGACAGTTATTCCAAGCCTTAAAAGAAACCAAAAGAGACAGATGCACTACACACCTTGAAAACCACTGGATTAGATCAAAACCACTCTGAAGAAATTCTAAACTCCAGCCTTATATTCAAGTTTATTGGACCTCATCACACTGCTACACAGGATAGGCAGATTTTTAGGACTGTGGTACTAAAAGCATCTCAAATATCTTTGGAAATTTGAAAAAAAAAGAGGTCATGGATATGAAAATGAGATATCAATGAATCTGATAGCCAATCAAACTTAATTATACCTCTACTTAGGAAAGTAAGGATTTTAAATTATTTTTAAATTTGTCAATGTATGGTTTATGAAAATAATATATGGTTTATAAAAAAACCATTTCCTAACCATAAAGACTTTCTCTTCAACTTGTGAATATTTAATAAAAGCCATGTTCAGGTTTGTAACATATAGTAAAAGATGTACTTCAATTAAAAAAAAAACTGTACATGGTAAGGGGTTTTTACAATGCTAAAATAATTGAAAATTTGGAGTAATTCTGCACATTTTAGTAACTATAATTGCTTTTCATACCTGACTGCTTTTAATTCCTAATTCTGTAAAATCCAATAAAAATTCATACATGGACATAGTTCCAAAATCTAGTCTCTGAAAAAAGTATAATTATAATATGCAATTGCTTTATATATAAAAATAATTATTTATAATAAATAAGTGCTTAAATAAATAATACTTTGTTAAATTATCCTCCTCTTTCCTAAATTAGGCTTCCAGATTAATAGAACTGGTTCAGTATCATAATCTTTATTTTTTGAGATTAATAGACTCTTTAAAGGAAAAGACCACTTTTTCAATTGCCCCATACTATGTTTTTAAGCCTGGTTCCTAAGACACTAGAGAGAATCTACATGGTGAATGAAATACCATTCAAAAGAAAATTATCAACTGAAAAATGCATAAATCTGTAATACACTTTTATAACTGTTTTCCATTGTAATAAGTTTAAAAAATATTCTAATCTAGGAATAAGTGAGGAAGGAATATACCAAAACCTAAGCACCCAAATCCTGGCAAGAATCTGCTGTTGCAGCATCTTTCAGAGTTTTGTTACAACAGAAAATTAACGCTTAAAGCAATTATCCATAGTCATTGGATTTTCTCTATTTTGTTTAAAGACAAAGTCATTCCTGCAGCAGACTAAAACCTGCAACTCAGGAAGACATCACTGTAGAAAAGATTTCAGTTCATTGCAGCTATCTACAACTCCAATGCCAGTATCAGCAGGCCCTAAGTAAATGCACTTTAGTGAGCCTAACCATTTGGCACACAGTTCACAGATGTGAAATCAGCTCAATATACAAACTCACATTTAACAGCAGATCATTCTTCATGGTGTCTTTAAAGCTTCTTAACAAACCGAGAACAATGAGACACAATTTTACACAAAAGAGCTGTACAAATCTATCCTTTATGATAGGCACAGGTACACCTATACTATCAAAATCTAAACATTAGTAAATTAGGATGTTTTTAAAAGAAACTTTTTATCAAAATGCTCAAATATTGGGTTTTTATAATATCCTCACAAAGTTCTATGCACCAAATAATTGGAGCTGGTTAAAAAGGATGACGAAATAAATACAGTGTTTAATATAGTTTTATTTAATTTGTTAAATGTAGAATGTAATGGTTTCAGGGCAAATTCTGAATTACTTTAGTCACAATCCAACAGTTGACATGATTCTGAAGAACAGCCTTATCTTCAATATCTATCCACCTACACACAAACACATCTATAGAAATCCACATACATATATATTAGTTTTCAGCAACTCTAGAATTTAATTTTATATTCTGATAACTTCAAAATTATCCATTTGATGCACAATATAACCAAAGGTGATAGAAATTCATGCAATGATATTCAGGGTTCTTTTTCAAGGAAATCCATTATTTGATAATTCAATGCTATATAAAGCACACTGAACATCTCAAATAAAACAAGTACCAGTTTTATCATGAATTAGTAATATATTTATTGTCTTGAAACCAAACAGGCCCAAGTTACTTGTCTTTTTGAGTCAGTTCTTTGTAAGCTCATTTCTCTCAAATTTTCTGTCTATTATAAACCAAGACATTTCATTTCTTCTTTGCAATTAATAAGAGATGGCAGAAGGCTCAATGTAAGAAGGTTCGTGATAATTCAGAGTCAGAAAGCACTTCTTCTTGAGCAGAAGGTTCATAATCTCCTGCGTTTTCAGCCAATTCAATGTCTAACTCATCATTACTTTCTGCACTGTAATCAACTTCTTCAAGGAATCGAGGTTCATCTTCGTCCATAACGTAAGTGGTAGGGCTGTAGCCAAAACATACAGAACACACAAGCCTTTGTGAGATTTCAAGGGTCTAATTTAAGATCATCTTATCATATGGCATTAGTTCTAATTCCAATGTAAATAATTTACACTAACTTCATAAGTATTACCCAAATGGATAAAGTAAGCATTCATAACAGCTGAATGCTTCTTGTAAAGACAACAGGGAGTGAGATGCTATGTCTTCAGTTACATCACAGAGTGGCAATGCGCACTGGCTGGACAGAGAAGAGATAACAGCAGACTCGTTGAGACACTTCTCCGAAGGATCTCATCAATTTGCAGGCTATTAGGAATTTCAGAGTTCTATTTTAGTCACTGAAGATCAGGCAACAGATCATTTTAAGAGGGCTTACAAAATCTGTGGTTATCGCATAGGTTCCTTGAGTAACACACTGAAACCTTAAGTCTATAAAGTGATTAGCAGCCATAACACAGCTTATACGCCCATCCCCACAATGTCCACTGGTCTAGAATAAAAATGAAAAGCAAGTGAACCCTCTATACCCAGGTTAATTACTTTCCCTTGGGGTACAGGATACAATATTTGCTTAAAAGCACTAGGTGCTTCTAAATATTTCATTACGTTAGGTTGTCTGGGATTAAGACAACCTTTCCACTAGGTTCTGTAATATTCTTTTTTTGAAAAATCACATTATTTTGATTTCTCCCCATTTGACAGATTTACACACACACACACACACACACACACACACACACACACACCATGCCAAAGAAACACAAAAGAAACAGTTGAAAGTCCCTAAGGTAGTGACCAGACCTACCTTAATTTCATACAAGTGTGTGTCTGGTTCTATTCTACCTATTTCCAAAAAGATTCCCAATAGCTGAAGCAATTAAAAGCTATAAAATCAGACAATGAAAAGCAACAATAATCTATTCAAATGAGCAGAAAGTAGACGGCATTAGGGACCTAAAAATGTGAGAATTCCTGCAAGTGACTATTAAATTCAATTTGGATATGTAGACGTTAAGGTAGGAAGTGGAAGTGAAGGGATTATATGGTTCTAATTTTCTGACAGCAGAAAGCAAAACTCAGATGGAAAAGTATTTTTTTCCTTCTAATGAGCTTTTAATCTTGCTAATTTTTTAAAAAAGAGAAAAATGAATTGGAAAGCCACCTTGGCATACTACGTAGCAAAATTCTTCTTGAAAGTTAAGAGCTCAAAAAAATACAGTAGTCCTAATAGATTAAACTGAACAGCTTGGAGGACTGTGTGAGACTTCACAACATATTTAACACAAAAACAATTTCAGTTTTTGGTTACGCAACTAAAACATTTAATGAGTCCCTTAGGCCTTTATGGGGAGGATTACAAGCAAAGATTATGTGCCTTTGAAAATAACTTTTACTAGCTTTCTTCTTCTTGAAAAATAATTCATTCATTCTTCCTCCTTGACTTTTCAGAGAATACGTGAAAAACTAACCGAAATAAAAGAACAGGAGAGAAGAGGGAAAAGCCAAATCTTTGGCCACACACTTGTTTACCTTCTTGCTGGAGAAGAAATGATAATGAAAATGCACGGAGGAGACATATGTGCTCAAAAGCTGTGTACTGGAACTGGTGCTGGGAAACCAACCAGAACCATGGAGATGCCCGGCCACAGCAGGAAGAGGACAGATCCACATGGTGTGTGGGTGGGTGAGCGACAGCCATGAGATCTAAGGACAGCATGGCCACAGTGCTGCTCCCCCAGCTGGGC
The DNA here is from genome assembly GCF_000247695.1 of Heterocephalus glaber. Next base: position 9,121,873 of record NW_004624809.1, read on the forward strand.
ACAGATCGGTGTACATAAAGTCCATTCAGGTCAGAGCAGGGTCTAATTCTGTACGGGAGACAACATACTAGGAAGTTAATCAATTGAACTCAAGGAACAAGTTTAAAGAGAAAGCTGTGAGTCAGTGAGGAAACAGAACAAAAGAAATACGGTTTAGAAGCAAAGAAAATGCCCAGGATGAAGCCCTAAAAGCTCTGTGAGAGCAAGAAAACTTGGAGCAATCTTGGTGTCAGATGCAGATGTATACTTTTAAGACAGAAGAGCACAACCTCCGGCAAGCTCCTATGAGATTAAGAAGCAATATAACAAGGAAGGTTCAGGGCTCTGGCTGCGGAAAGTGAAATGACCCTGCTGGTTCTTGATTTTGCCTCATGCATCATCCTGTGACGTGAACTCCACTTGTGGCCTCATATATTCCAATAAGAACAAGGAATAAGAGTATAGAACCCATTCCATCCTCCCATTCTAGTCTGATAACACACACTGGCCCTGATACTGATTCCTGTCTCTCCGGGTCCTAAAAAAATCATGCTCCTAGCCTCAGCTTCACCAGGTGCATTACACAGAGCACCTCCAGAAACTGAGGGGCACCCAGTCCTCACTCAGCAACATGAGTGGGGATAAGCACGCATGACAGACAAGGACACTGTGGGGGTAAGTGGGGAAAGACAGACAAAGACAGCGAGGAGAGTCAGGGAAGACAGAGGAAGTCAGGTTAAGGAGCTGGGAGACACCAAGGCAGAAGAAAGGAGAAGGCTGAAGACCGCAATCCCTAACTTCACAGAAATCAGCCTTCACAATGCGCTTCCCATGGCCATTCTCCAGTCCGTTTTTACTTGCTCCCTCTGCTGCACTTCACTGTGGTGAAAGGTCTGATATCCCTCTATTCTGATTTGCTTCATTCTTCTTTTTTGCTTCTCAGTGATGAACATGTGCTTGTCATTCACAGTGTATTCCTCAAAAATATACAATATACAAAATTCAAAAATACACAATACAAAAGCTCTTGGTTAACAGCCTTCTTTATCTGCAAGCTCTCCAAGTGAATGCATTCATTTTCATTTGTGATCTGGTCATTTCTAAATGTAAATGTAAAGCTCAAATACCTCCACTGAACTGAATGGCTTGCTAGATATAGTCACACACTGTCTCATGGTGAAAACTCACTGCTTCACCACTGAGGCTGCTCCTGTTCTGCATGTTCTCAAATCACCCACTCAGGCAGTCATACAAATCAAAATTCTCCATAAGCAAGTTGGCCACCCAATCTCCTCACCACTCCTTGCCCCATGTTTTATATTAAAAATATAAATTTTTAACTGCTTCCTCTGCACAAGCGGTACTTCCTACCTTTCTACTCCTAACTACTCATATTTCTTTCCAAACGTAGCGGCTCAAACACATCTTCTGATGTTGTTCCTTGGTGCCATCTTGTCTCATGTCACCTGCAGTGGGAACCACCCACTTGTGTGTGTGGAACTGTGACTTGCCCTTATGATTGCCTCCTGTGAGCTCTACAAAGGCCTGACACTTTGCAGACATGACATATGTTTGCTGAATGTTTTATGAAAAAGAAATAAGGTTGGCAAAATCATCAACTTTTTTATTACCCCATTCCACTAATTTTACTTTAGTGAAAAAAATTGAAGGAACAAGAGCAATCACAGCAATCATCAATCAGAGCAATCACAGCAAGTCATCTCTTATTAATAATTCCAACACAGATTTCTACCACTTAACAATAAGAGCTGTCTTCGTATACATCACCTCCTATGACTCTCACAGCAATCTTCACCTAAAATAAAGACCTCTAGGTAACCTGGCCTAGAGTCATGAGATAGGGAGTCAATCCTTTTTAAAACTGCAAGAAAAAGAATGTCTAAGCAACATTTCATCATTTCCCCGCACTAGTTTTCTTTCTGTGCCACTACTTCTCTTCCCCTTCACTTTCTTAAATCTACTTCTTTTCTCTCTCTCTCTCCCTCTCTCTCTCTCTCTCCCTTTCTGCTTATCGACAAGGTCTAAGTTGGAGTGTTGAGATTACAGGTATGTGCTACCATGCCCAGCTAAGTTCACTCCTTTTGACCTGTTTTGCTTCAGCTGCCATATATATATATGTATATACACACATACATACATACATACATACACACAGTGGACCCTCGAGTTATGACTGGCCTGACATACAAACAACTAGGGTTATGACCAGAATTTTAGTTTTAACTTACAGTCTTGAGTTACAACCCAAATGCTGGCCACGTGTGCTTCCAGATGGTCTCATCTACAGATTTAATCTTTAAAGAGTTCTGGAAGGAACATGACAACATCCTTTCCTGTGTGGAGTTAGTTGAGAAATCCTGGGCCAGTGTCTCTCTGAGGACACCGAGATCTGCCTGTGTACAGGAGAGAGACTTTGAAGGCTGTGTAGAGGACCCTGAGCCTTCAATTGACCAATCTGAATTACAACTGGCCCTCAAGAATGAATTTAGTTTCATAAGTCGAGGGTCCAGTGTATGTGACATCCTTATATTCTGCATTTTAATTCTTAGGGTATAGGTGACTAAACAAAAAACAATTTCTATAAGGAATTTTCATCCTAAGAAACAATAGCATTTTAGCCCACCACAAATCCAACATGCTCTTTAATGAAAAATATCAAAACCTTTACTCAAAGAGCATTCTAAACCAGGCATGGTAGCGCATGCCTGTAATCCCAGCACTCAAGAGGCTAAGGCAGAAGGATTGGTACAAGTTCAAGGCCGGTGAGACCCTGTCAAAAAAACAAACAACAACAAAAAACAAAAACAAAAGAGCTTTCTCACAGTATGATATCACAATCATGCAGAAAAGGGTTATAACTCTAGCTTATTTCTAAAGAAAACAGAAATAAGTCTGCTCATACAGACTTGGAAAGTTTTCTGGCTGCTCTCATGTTAAACTATTAAACATTACACAAAGCTAACCCTAAAAAATTCACCCTTACCCTCAACTGCATGCTGTCTATTTCTAGTAGAGCTCATTAACTTTCCAAGATGCCTGGATTTGGACCTTCTGCCCTGTCCCACATGAAGGCCTGAGGAAAATAGGCTGCTGTGTGGAGGTGGAAACGAGGGCTCTGGGCCTCTGCTGCTGCACTGACCTTGGGTGATCACTTGGCTCCAAACACAGCCCTCGGGTTACAGCAGAGATAGTGGCATAGCCCCATCCACCTCCTAAAGTCATCTGGCTAAAGTCAGGCGATAGAGGCGGAAGGGTTTACAAACGACTAAGTTATGCAAGTCTAGAATGCTATTTGACAAGAGTGAAACCCACCTTCTTAATGAAAAAGTAAGTCCATCTTTGTCAATTCCTTAAGAGCTCAGGCAATGGTCTTTACCAGGCCATCAGGATAAAAAATATTCTCCCTACCTTTGCAACCCAGAACCCTCTGTACTCTCATAACCTTGGGAATAAGCTACTTGTCAGAAGAGACTACGACAAGGATAACTTACGGAAGAATTTCCAAAACTGTGTCATAACAGAAAACTATTCCATCGCCCCAAACATCAGAAATTTGTGAGCTGTTGATCATGTCTGGCTTTCTTGGTCAGAACTGCAGTGCAAGAAAATCTATCTGCACAAATACTAGAGGATATTTTTATTTATATAGTTTGATGTCTATCTTATGAGATAAATACAACATCTCCTAAATACCACAAAGCAAATAAAATTACCCAGAAAATACAAGTAATAATTTTTAGCAGTAGTACAACATATACGCACACATGAACACACACACAAAGAGCTCAGGTAAAGGTCTAACAGAAAACTTATCTAATTTGAGAAAGGAAATTTTCTAATTTAGTGATATTTTTCTTGAAAAAAAGTACAAACTGTCTCTGTGAAATAGTACATAAGTCACTAAACTGCAACTTACTTTTGCTATTGATCTAAAAAACATTCCTTAGACATAATGACAGTGTTAAATGCTTAACTTACTCAATAATGCACAAGAGTTTCCAAAGCTGAAACCAGTACATTTTATTAATTTTGATTACACACTCGGAGAATATAAGAAATAATCAAAGAACAGGGAAATTGTAGAGTTCAATATGGTTCCAACTCCTGGTTCTGTCAGGAATTACTAGATAGATGACCCAGGGTAAAATTAACTTCCATGAGCCTTAGTTACACACATATATAAAAGGATCACAATACAGTACCATCTGTCTCTGATCATTCTTGGAACACTAGCTTCTCTGAGATAATCAAACCTGACAGAAATTCAGAATGGCCATGTTTATCAGAGGTCCCAAGACCAGCCCAGGATTAGTGATTCGCTGGGAAGACTCAGCACATACATAGTAGCATTCAGTTCATGACTTATTATAGTGAAAGGATACAAAGCAAAGTCAGCAAAGAGAAAAGGTGCGCCGGCCAAAGTCCAGTGTAAACCAAGGCCAAGCAAAGGCAGCTGCTAGAGGCAGAGAAGTCATCAGAGCTTTCGGCAGTTTCGAAGGGCTGCAGGCAAAAATTGGAGTTCAGAGCTGCCAAGTGTCCTGAAAGAAGGGAGTTGCAGAGATATGACCCCCACATTCAACAGTTTTTCCCAGAGGCATGTGACAAATTCTTAAATTGCATAGTACAAGAAGCCAAAAAGTATCATAAACCAGACAGCAGCAAAACAAACAAAACAAAATAAATAAGCCACAAAAATGTTTTGCCAGTCTTGTAGTCCTGAGAAGAGGAGTCGTAGGCCATTCATTAACTGTGACCTCGGGAGGCCTGCAGCTTAGAAAGCAGGAGAAGGGAACCAAAGGTGAACGAAGTTTCACACATTTTGCAACCTTACCTCGAGCTCAGATAATTGGCTCAATGCAGCAGGGCAAGCAGCCCTACTCTGTAAGTGCCTACCTGAGGACAGCTGAGTCCCCTTGGAAGTAAGCTTTACACAGCACCTGGCATCTGAGCAGAGGTCACTGACCTCTGAAAGAAACAGATCCAGGAGGAAAATCCAACAGAAATAGATCCACAGGTGATCCAGAATAGGAGCTATCAGACATGAACTTTAAAATAACTATGATGTCCAAGAAAAGACATGACAGATGAAGAATTTCACCATCTACTTTCTATTTTTTAAAATAATCAACTGGAAAGTCTACAACCAGAAAACATACAGCTGAAATGAGGAACTCAGACAGGCCTAAAACTGTCTTTAGGACAGAGGTAAAAGGAGAATTAATGAAGCAGGTCAGTAGAAAATTTAGGACCACATTTAGCAAAGAGAGTAAAAGGGATCAAAAACTTTTTAAAACGTTCACGTAAACTAACCATGCAGAAGAAAAAACAATGTGGCAGAAGTGATATTTAAAAAGCTAATGTCCAGAGATTTTTAAAAAACAATAAAAGACTAGAGCTAAAAATTTAGGAGGGGTTACAAATTCCAAGTAGAATAAGGATAAAGAAAACCAACCCAGATCCCAGGCTGGGGATTTAGCTCAGTGTTCCACCGCCTACCTCACAAATGCAAGGTCCCGAGTTTGATCCCCAGTACCAATAAATAAATAAATAAATAAATAAATAAATAAATAAATAAAAAAAAAAAAAAAAAAAAGAAAAGAAAACCAACTCTCAGCACTGGTACCAAAATTGCTAAAAACCAGAAACAAGAAAATCCAAAAGGATCCAGAGAAGACATGTAGACATGTTACCTTCCAGGAACCAACAATTTAAGACTGACAGCTGATAACTCAGTAAAAGCAATGGTAATCCAAACTTATTACAGTGATGTCTTCAAAGTGCTAAAGGAAAAACAAGAACCTAGAATTTCTACTGGATATATAGTCCTCTAAAGTGATACTGAAATAAGAAAATTTCCAAATGAACGAAACATAATGAAATAATTTGTTGCCAGCAAACATGCACAGAAAGAAAAATGAAACAGAGTTATTCAGGTGGAAGAAAAATAATCCCAGACAGAAATACAGAAATATAGGAAAAATGAAGAAATACTGAGATTTTTTCCCTCTTTCTCTCTTCTTTTTTGCAGTGCCGGGGATTGAACCCCCAGGGGCTTAGGCATTCTTAGACAAGAGCTCTACCACTGAGCTACTTCCCCAGCACTTTTTATTATTCTGAGACAGGGTCTTGCTAAGTTGCTCAAACTGGTCTTGAACTTGTGATCCTCCTGCCTCAGCCTCCCAAGTAGCTGGGGTTATGGATATGCACTACTGTGCACATGCAGAAAAGTAAACCTTAACAAACATTGACTGCTAAAATAGTAGTAAGCATAATGAGGTTTAAAATACATGTAATGAAGTTAAAACACATGACAACAGTGTAAAAGATGAGAAAGTAAATAGAATGAATGTATCTTAACATCCTAGCACTGCCTGCAAAGGGGCAAGAGTAATAATTTACACTATACTCTAATAAACCAAGGATTCACATTGTAATCTCTTGGATATCAATAGAAGAATAATTAAAAATGAAACAAGCTTTCAAGATAACAAAAAATGGGATAATTAAGAGTAAATACACCAATTACAAGACAAAGATGATGGATTGGGATATAAAATATACAATTATATGGTTCACACAACATTTACATCTTAAATGAGGACACAACAAAACTGAGAATAAAAGGATAGAAAAAGATGCATTATGCAAATACTAACCAAAGAAATGTAGGCAGGGTAGCTATGCTAATATATAACAAAGTAGGCTTTATTTTTGTGTTTGTTTTCCAGTACCAGGAATCGAATTCAGGACCTTGCGCTTGCCAGGCGGGCATAGCACCACTGAGCTAAATCCCCACCCCTGAAAAAGTACACTTTAAAGCAAGGAACCTAACTAAAGGAAGAAACATTCCATAATGATAAAGGGGTCAACCTAACAGAATAACATAATTAAAGAGTACCACATATGTCTACCATATAACCTTAAACTAAAAAGAAAAGTAGACACATTCACATTCATAGGGGAAACTTGAAAATACCTTTCTTAGTACCTGATAGAACAAGACCAAAAAAAAAAATCAGTAACAATATGAAAAATACCAATGACTATGTGGAACATCATATTCAGTAATTATAGATTACATTATTTTCAAATATAAATACATTTACTGAATAAGGATGCTTCTTTATTCTGACATAATCTATTCTTATTTTGAAGCCTCAAACACTCATGAGAGAATTTCACTTTTCCATTAGGCTACCAAGAATATAACTATGTAAGATCATCCAATTCTCTATATACCTAAATCCTAGACTAACAATCTAACTTGATGTCTGTCTATATCTCAAATATAAAGATTACTTCTTTTATAGTGAGCCTCAAAGGTTTCCCTATATGAAAAGTTGGACTTGGTTCCTAAAGGATTTGTGTCAGTTGCAAACTTATTTCCATAGATGATTTCATCTCCTCTGTGCTTGTGACTATAACACTACTTCATCTACTTATCACAAATACAAAAGGTTCAAGATATAAGGTATAAGTATAAGGTATAGGTATAAGCAACTATAACTTTCAGTAGACTAGAGGTTGTGACATGATTTGCAATTACTGAGCATGACTTCTTTGCACAGAAAATGTTTCATTAACAATTACAGCTGTAAGTTTTCTAGGTATTAGCAATCTCTGACTCTCACGATGCAAATGAGACTCATGTATGTGTACTAGAGCCACTGAAAAGGAAGATCTTTTTTAAAAGATTAGCTTGACAAGTACTAAACTGCGCATTAAAAATAAAGTGTATTAATGCCAGAATAAGCTTTATTAGCTAGGTACTAGAAACTACATTAATATTTAGTCACAAATAATCTTATGTTAATTTTCACAGAAGATAAAGTTCTTACATATGTATAAACAAAGACCAGGTTCACATAAAGTGCACACAACAAAAGTTGATATTTCATTGTAGTGTTAATGGTGCACAGCAATTAGTATCTTTGTACTTGTTTTAACAGTATAGTCAATATTGAAATGTTAGAGATAAGACACGAGGGCTTTTAACAAGGAACACCATGATGCTAGCTGGCCAAAGGGCTGCAGTCATTCCTTTATTAAAAATATACTCTTCCTTTATCAAAATATATCACATGAGATTTTTTTAAAAAGTACTAATGCAAGATAAAACTGACTGAGAGACTGGTTTGTTTTAGAATGGTACTACTACAGATGTCATCCAAAAATTTTCTTACTGGTCTATGGTAACAAAAGTATAAAAACTAAAATGAAGCATTCAGAAATTTCTATAACAATTTTACATTGGAATTATATGTCTGCTGAATGTCATAATGTCATAAGATTGCAGCTTTTCACTTAAGAGTATGGTCTTAAGTGAACTAACCTGGACAGACCCCCGCCAGCACACAGGAGGTGAGCCACTCTTGGCACACAAGGGGAGGCTTCCAGGCCACCTTACCACCCCATGAGCACGCAGAAGGTGAGCCATGTGGGTGCCAGCAGCACACCCCCACTCCCGATGAAATGAGAAGACATGTAAACAAGTCTCAAAACCAGGCTTCCAGATCACCTATAGCAACCCCAAAGGGAAATGAGATGGAATATTCTGATACTCAACTACCTGGACTCCCTGAATTGGCAAAAAAAAAGAGGATCTGGAAAAAATGAAATCAGAAATAATTTCTCAGACAACAGCAGAGTTTGTGCTCATAGTACAAGACATGATTAATAAATCTAGAGAGGAGCTCAGAACATGATGGAATTCCAATATAGGAAACAAATGGAATCGATAAAACAGATACAAACAGATTTCCAGATTAAAAACTCCACTGAAAGTCTACACAGCAGAATGAACCAATATGAGGACAGAATTTCAGATATAGAAGATAAGATTGCAATTAGTGACCAGGAAAAGAAAAAATGCTTTAAAATGGTAGGGGACCACAAGAAATCAATACAGCAGCTGCGAGACAATGCAAAGAAGAATACTGTAAGACTGATCGGAGTCAAGAAAGAAACAGGAGAGAGTGCAGATAACATAAAAAAACTGTTCACAGAAGTGATGGCAGAAAATTTCCCAAGCAGGGGAAAAGAACTTGACATACAGATAAGGGAGACATATAGGACTCCAAATAGCCTTGGTCAAATAAAAAAATAAACACATAGGCATATAATTATTAAGATTCCACAAACCCAACAGAAGAACAAAATTCTACAAGCAGTGAGAGAACAGAAACAAATCACATACAAAGGAAAGCCCATCAGAATCACAGCAGACTTCTCAA
>NW_004624809.1:9145832-9156149 GCF_000247695.1 Heterocephalus glaber
TACTTAACTTAAAAGTAAACCATTAAAGTCACTAAAAACAAATATAAGGATATTTTATTGACATCTCATTTAAATATCAACATTAAAAGTCATGAATACTATCACAATTTGGAACAAATAGTAGATATGGAAAATTAATTACATTAATTCTAAACATAGTGTTATTGAAATCTCCCTGTTTTTCCTATACTTAACTATTGTACTGAAGTCCAGTAGTATATTACAACTTAACAGATGAATAAAACAAGTGTATATTACCTAGTTACTTTGCAGTCTGATTCAATTAAGTCATTTTCAAAGTCAAGCAGACTGGAGGGCAGGTTATACTCCAAAGAGGATGTCAGTCTTTTCAAACGCAATAGACCAACACAAAATTTGGCTCCCATCTCTTCTAATTCTCGAGTACCAATCTGTAACCCCTAAAAATAAAGTAATTTTACACATGTAATTAGAAATCAGAAAGTTTGCCTTTCTCTAGCTGTATCTCATTAAAATTATATCTTAATAACATTTAAAAGTTGGCAAGTAAATAGGATATATACTGTTATATGTCTCACCAATATGAATTCAATTATTCTAGGTCATAAAGGAAAACGACTGTCCTAATAGGCTATTTCTAAAATGTCTATTTTATTCAGGCAAATTATTTTTACCAACAAACTGGGAAGAGAAAAATAGATGAACATTTTATGATTCCTGTTTCTCTTCCAGTTCATGAATGAAACCATATTTTCACAAAGCCCTGCTAGTATTTCTTGAAATCCAATATTTTGCTGGCCAGTGTTGAAATACTACAGTTCAATCAAAGATTCAATATGTATGTTTGAACAGTACCTTATAGATACTTGCACTGTATAAGTCAATAAAAAAGTAACTGTCAAAAAAAAATTAAACACATCTAAAATATTAGTATCTAAGGCATTATTAGTCAAGTAATTTTCTATGTTCCGTGTCAATTCAGAATGCCTATTTCAAATGAGAAAGAGGCTAAGAGACGAAGAGAAGGAAGGGGAAAGGGGTGTAAAAAGAACCGAGACACGTACCAACTCTCCACAATGACTGCATTCATGATGTACTGCAAACATGGACTAATGAAATACAAATTTAAAAGAAGAATGCCTATTTTAAATTCTGTTAAAGCAAAAAAATTGTGCCTCAATCTCCTACCCTTTCTAAACCAACAGTTTGCCAATAAGCAATACAGAATTTATCAAAAGCTAAATGTTACCACATAAAAACTTAAAGATGATCTGTTAAGATACTGCTTTTCGGGCTGGAGATTTAGCTCAGTGGTTCCGTCGCTTGCCTCGCAAGCGCAAGGACCTGAGTTTGAGGCCCAGTACCAAAAAAAAGATACTGCTTTTCTAAAATGAACAAAATCCTTACACCAAAAAGCTGTAGTTGCAGATAAAAGCAGATATAATTAAAGAGGAAGTACTATAAAGCAGCTTTTCAGGCTAAATGAGTTCCTACAGCACATGGTAACTAAAGAAAACGAATTATAAAAACTGCTACTCTGTATGAAGTACATGGCTTTACAACAACTAGTTTTAATTTTAAATTTTTTTGGCTTAGACTTTGGCCATTTTCCAAATATTCTAGGAAATATGACCTGACTAGTAGAACACTCATTTGGCCTCTTAATTTAGAAGTTTTCTATATCTGTTTCTAAATTAGGTAAAAGAAAATAAGAGTATTTATAGGCTAAAATTAGTAACATAAAAATGTTAAGTGTGAAGAAAACTGCTTTCTAAAATACTGGTAGTTATATACCTTATTAGCTAACAAGTTTAAAATGTACACAGAGGAGACAAGGAATATATGGAAATTCTCTATACTTTCTACTCAATTTATTGTGAACCTAAAATTTATTTTTAAAACCCTAATAATTTGAATATGAAAAAAATTTGCTTAGTTAAAAACACTACTCTTTCATGGATTTGTTTTCTTTGGTTAAGTTTTGGCTTTTCACCCCTTTGGTAGTACCCAATTCAGGGCTGTGTGCCTTCAAGACAAGTGCTCTCCCGCTGAGCTACACCTCCAGCCTTCTCACAGTTTTAAATCAATGTACACTCTCTTAACTAAATCACAGAAAGAAAAATGAGTATTTATTAGGTACATATGTAAGTTTATACAGTTACATATTAAAAAGAAAACTTTTTATAAAACTGCCTTAATATTTTGTTTCAAAATGTATTTCTTCTTCTGTTTTTTCAGTGGCCAACAAATTTATCAGAATATAAAAATATTTTTGAAAGTCTTATCAGTGGAACACGAATATAAAAGAAAGCACTAATAATACTAAATGATCTCAAGAGGTGTCTGTGTTTCAGCAGCTCTGACTCCAGCACCTCCTTCCCACAGGCTGCTTTCACAGATGCTGCTGCTGCATGAACCACCTCTCCATGAAGCAACTCACAGTCTGTGTCCACAAATCATGCCGTCCAAGGTTCTCCTACGTCACGTACATTCTTATGCAACAGTGACCCTCGGTTCTGTTCCCTTGCACACAAGGCCTGTGAGAGCCTCACAAAAGCTGCCCACTGATACGCTGATGAGGTACAGGGCTGCTGCAGTGGGGCTGGCACTGCCTTTGTCTCACCACCGGTACTAGCATGACATCAGGAAAGATTTCATATTACAATTTGGAAGAAGATACACTGTGATCAATGAAAACATCAGGGAAGTACTGGAACTCCAGCAAATTATCCGTTAGTAAGCCCCAAAAGTGTACATATCGACTGCAAATTAATGAAATTTTCCTCTAGTCTGTTGCATAATGAAAAATCATTACTTAGGTTCTCCTAAACTTTTGACATTAACTATTTTATGTTTGCACTTTTAAAGCTAACCAATTAGATTTTTAATGCCACAAAGTTAAAACCATCTTCAGGAAAGGTACATAAAAATCTCTATGGGATTCAGTATCCTATTTTCCTACAACAAAAAACTAAAAGAAAACAAAAAGTGAAATCTATTTCTGTTAGCATAACGTCTGAAAATCTTTGTGTGCCAAGGCAAGAAAGATAAATATTCATGTTTGCTTATTACCTTGTAAGGTCCAATTCATTGTACAGTAAGTCTTTTATCTTTAAAATTTAAAAAATCCTGAACTATCTAGCACTCGATAGTCCTTAATCTCAAAAGTAAAATAGGGTTGTTTTAACAAAAACCTATGACACTAAAAAACTTAGTACAGAAAAAAATTTAGTGAAGGTATATGAATTTAAAAATCACACACACAAAACTGTAACAGATTAGTTGCTTCATAAGTATAATGTATTTAACTTCAAATGCATAAAACTATCCTGACATCTCATCAATTAAAATGATAGAGAATTTCCATTAATAGTTTCCTACTTGTATAGCACCCTATAAATTACTAATCAGTGTCTAGATGTGTGCTCCAATGTCCTCTCTTAGAACTTAGGAAGGTCAATAGCTCAAACGACCAAGCACTCCCTAAGGACCCTAAGCAAGCTCTTTCTCTCCAGTTTTCATTTTCTGCTAGTCCATGTTTGCAGTGGACAGTGACCGTTTTCCACCTGGGAGCTGGGACTGGCACAGAACACAGTCTGATTCTTTGTTGTCCCCCAGCCCTGCCCTCCCCACCTCTATCTCTTAGTCCCTGTCCTAGGTGCAAAAGACCGAGCTCCCTATTTCCTGTTACCTGCCTTTCATTTTGCTCTTTATTTGTACTTTAGGTTTCTCTTTTATACTTGTGTGTTTGATTTACTTCACCTAACCTTATGGTCTCAAGTGTATCAATTTTCCAATAAATGGCTCAAGTTTAACCTTCTTTGCTTAGAGCAGTACTCTATTGTATGCAAACACCCACATTTTCCTTATCCATTCATCTGCTGATAAACACATGGGCAGCTTCCAAGATTTACCTATTAGAGATTGTGCTGCTATAAGTACGGGTATGCAAAAAACAAAACAAACAAAACCCCATCAGAAACCAGTTTTTAAGACAGAATACATTCAATTCTATTATTGCAATTTCATTTAATTTAAAAAAATAGATGTACATGTAATTTATAATTGAAAATCATGAGTGTAAATGAGAGAAAAGTCCTGTTTACTTTTAAGCCTAGAAGTAACTGTAACGTTATACCTTGTACTTCCCTTGATCACAGCCACACAGGGTGCTCTCCATGGTATAACTTCTCTGCACTCCTATTTCCCGCCAAACCACAACCCGTGCTGTGGACTCTTTAGATTTTTCTACTACAAAGCTACAGCTGCTCATACAAAATGCTGGAGCAATATGGCTCAGTATTTTCGGCAAAGTCTGTAAAAATAAAAATTATAAAATAAACCAAGAGGTTATTTTAATTTAAAATTACTGATGAAAGTACTGTATGGGATGATGTGGCTCTTCTTGCTGTAACTCATACTACTCAAGCACCCAAACAATCCTCTTACTAATTTAGAATTTTCTTGCCCTTCTAAACAAATAGTAACCAGTTAGGAAACACAAGGGAAAGAAAGATAACAACAACCGATAAGCACAATACAGTCATTTAAGAAAACCTTGACTTAAAATATGAAGAAAAACATGTTTAAAATATGAAGAAAATTTAGCCATGAAAGACTGGGAGATTTAACACTGTAAATATCAACCATCCCTAAATTAATGAATCCAAGAGAATCACAATCAAAGCAACCCCCAAATTTTGCAACTTAAATTATTCTCAAGTTCACCTGGAAATGCAAATATAGGAGTACATCCTGGAAAATTCTCAAAAAGAAAAAAAAGGCTATGACTAGAGAAATGATCCAATCTAGGTCATCTAGCTAAAGAAAGATAAATTGTAACATAGCTGGAGGAGCAACTCTAGAGTGAAAACAAGAATAGAATCAAAAGTATTAGAGTTATTGAAGAAAAGACTCATCATTCATTAAATATGGATTGGCACAAGTGGAGAGCTCTTAAATAAGAGTCTGAAGTCTCTCCTCATTAAATCCAGAAGCCATTACAAATAAGTCACCAAATGCTAAGTTTTAAATTACTACATAGCACAAATAAATTAGAAAACACTTATAATACATCTAGAGTTGTTTTAAAAATAATAGCTAGATAGCTAGTAGAAATGCTAAGAAATGAGAAAAGGCTATTTTAAAAGAGATCATAATTGCAAAATATGAAAATATACTCAATGTAATTTATTATAGTTATGTAAACTGCAATAATCAGATATTATTTTGATGTGACAAAGTGGGTAGAATATATAATGATGTGAACTATCATTCAGAGTACAGTATTTGAGAGTATCAATTTATATAATCTTTACAAAGGACAACTTGGCAGGACTAAATAAATAACTACTAACAAGGGACTACTGAACAAATGAATTTGATACAATTAAATTTTATTTGTACAGTGGTACAATAAAAACGAAATGCACAATGGAAGTCTTGTGTGATTGTTAAAAAGACTGAGATCCAGATATGATGATCTAAACAAATGGCCAACAAATATTAGTATATGCCAAAACAAGTCACTGTGTGTTGTATTAAAAGAAAACAAAAATAGACAAAGACTGCATGCTATACATGTAAACATTTATAGAGGAATATATATGAGCTCAGAGGCAGATCTCATAAAATACACAGTAAAACTGACTAGTGTTGAGAATAACTGAGGTGACTTTCACTTACTACTTTATATATTTCTAGAGCACTCCCATTTTTTTATACCAGTCTAATCATTTTTTTTTTTTATTTTGGAAGGAGAAAGAAGAAAGAGGACACCAAAAAAGAAATTCTCTCAAGTTCTGCTAAGAGCCATGGTTCTGTCAAAGAAAGGCATTTTGGGAAACAAGCTGGAGTGCTTGTTTAGGTGTCACCATAGCAGGACAGACACTGATCGAGTGGAAAGCACAGAAGGTTTGAAGTATAAACATGTCACTTCCATCCTAGGCACCTAAGTAGGTGAAGGCCTCAAGCATATTAAATCACCCAGAAGTTTTTAGTTCACTCATTTGTACACTAGCAATGACAATAACTGCCTATATCACAGAACAGTGAGGCAAAAACAAACAAAAACAAACCTCATACAAAAGCTATATGAATAACATAGGCATAGGCAAGGACTTTCTGAACAGAGCCCAATGGCACAAGAAATAATACTGAAAATCAACAGATGGGATCATATCAAATTAAAAAGCTTCTGCACAGCAAAGAAAATCAACACAGTGAAGAAACAACCTACAGAATGGGAAAACATTTTTGCCAGCTATTCATTCCTTGGACAAAGAATTACCATCTAGAATACATAAAGAACTCAAAAAAATTAGAACCCCTGAAATAAAACACTCAATCAAAAATGGGTAACCGTGGGCCGGGAATTTAGTTCAGTGGTTTCGTCACCTGCTGTGCAAACTCAAGGACCCGAGTTTGATTCCCAGTACCAAAAAAAAAAAATGGGCAACCAAAATGAACAGACATTTCTCAGAGGCAGCACAGATAGCCAACAAATACAGTGAAACCTGCACCAGACTTGAGATGTACAGAACTTTAAGTTGATTAATTTATGCTGCTTTAAGCCCCCTTACAGTATTTGTGCTGGTTTTTACAGCAGCAAAAGGAACAAATGCATATGATCATCAAATTGTGGGAAATGCTTCCTTCCCTCCCTCCACCACCCAACAACTCTGAAAATGTAAGATGTTCACTAGGAGGTGAGGAGTCTGAGGAGTCCTAAAGAATCAGAGTCTAACTGTGACTAATGTAATTATGAGACATAGATGGCATGAAACCATTTAAGGGGCAGTTTGAAGTATCAGCCAACATCTCGAGAAATGTATTTTGAGGTGAAAGTGAATTACTTGTTTTGTCTAATCCACAGCACTATTTTATGTTTCCTTTCACAACGAAATCCATACATTTAATCAAATAAAGAAACTTAAGACAATTAATACTGAGAAAACTGAGGTCAAAGATATTTAATTGCTCTCTTACAACGGAGTATGTCTTGTATTTATCTTCCCACATGTCTGCCTGGCATTCTCCCATTAACCCATCTAACATCTTTATTGAGTGGTCACAGTGAATAAGGCACCATGCTACATAGTAACTATTCAGAGTAACTAACAGATGAGATACATTTGGTAGGTTCAGGGAGGTTATTATTCAGTATAAGGAAAATACATTAATCAAATAACATATAAAAAATTTAAAATATGACCCTTAAATTTTATGGAGATATAATTTTATGAATATGTAATATGATTTCTTTCCAAGAGATGAAGAATTCTCTCAAAATGATATGATATGTGAAATATGATAAAGGTGGTGATGGTGGCAATCCAGAGAACAGCACTGCAAGGTTCTGAGTGTTTTCTGTCTAGCTCTGTCCAGTCCTCTGGGCCTCTCACTAATATCGCTTTCATACCTGTTATCTGGGTCTAAATGAATATTTCTCTTCATATCCCTGTTCTTTGCTCATCTAATTCATTTAATGTAGCCTAACCTAATAAGGCTTAAACTCTCCAAAGGTAGTGACAGTAACATTTGTTGAAGGCTGACATATTGGGCATTTTACATATACTCTAGGACTCTCCCTTCATCTTTATTATGAGGTTTCTCTCTTTCTTGGATTTAATTTCCTTATATCTTCTTCCTTTTCAGAATACTCCTTGTTTCTGGCAAGTAGCTTCAAGAAAAATGTTATTTATAAGGCAAATTTTTGAGACTTTCAATGTCTGAGAAGACCTTTTTTTGTTTTCATACTTCCTGATAGGATGAAATATAAAAAACTGATAGGTTGGAAATCTAGCTAAGAACTGTGAAGGATCACTTCACTAAGTTTTTGTTTCCAGTGTTGCTGCTTGCTGAGAAATGTGATGCTATTATGATATGTAATCCTTTGCATGAGGATTTGAAACCTAAGAGAAATTTCTCTTGAGAAAAGGTAATGATTTTCCTATGCATCATCAAAGATCAACTAGGGCAGGAAGATGGGGGGAGGGGTAGATCTCATTCCCAACTACAACAACATTCAAAAATATCTGGGACTAAATCTAAAAAAATAATCATACTTATGCAGAGAAATTTTATGTCTTTAAGAATGAAAAATGCTAAACTGCGTAAGATGGGTGATGTGCATTTCATAGGTAGCAATGCTATACATTATCCTAATAATTCTCTCCAACATAATCTAGGGTCAGTGCTACTCTGATCCACATTCAGAGTGTATCCCCCAAACTGATTCTAGAATTCACAAAGAACAGACAAAAAAGAGTCAAGAAAATATTTTAAGAGTAAGAAAGGAAAATTTAGCCTACCAGATAGCAATACTAATTATAAACTTACCACAATTAAAATGATATGTATGCAAAGAGATAGGAACAATGACGATGATAATGACTGACAGGTTCATAATATATGCATACAATGAATAAACACGGAATATAAATAAATCCACAGAGAAAGGGAGTAATGTCTAGTAAATGGTGCTGGGACAATTGGTAACCTGAGGCAAAATAAGATTATATCTCCATATCTCATATAAAAATAAATTCCAAATACATCAAAAATCTAAACATTAAAAGCAAAACCTTACAATTAAAAATCTGAAACAAAAATGGCAAAATGTCAACATTTATTGAACTTTCATAAATGTTAAATTATATTTTATAGTGTCATATGTTCCAATTTCAGAAGCTCAGGAGCCATCTGTAATAGTTACCCTGTATCCCATGTCTTCCACAACATCACTTGAAGTTGCATTGTCATTGGTATGCCACACTGTCTCTTTGATACTGCAGCCATACATAAACACATTCTTCTTTCGGGAATGGCCATGATAATCACAATAAACCTTGAAAAGACAATGTGTGTTAAAAACTAAAGGTCTTCGCCAGGGATTTAGCTCAGTGGTTCCACCGCCTGCCTGGCAAGTGCAGGATCTTCAATTTAATCCCCGGTCCAAAAAAAAAAAAAAAATTAAAGGTCTTCAAATTTCTATACTGCCAAGTAAAGGTAGTATCAAGCCAATGAACAGTTAGTTCTGTGTTTCTTGGTCTTTTTACTGTCAGGTAATTAGCATTTAATAAGTAATAATATCTAGTTTAGAACACATCTACAATTAATTCTAGAACTGCTAAATTCTTTGAAGGCCTTATACCAAGCTACAAGTTCTACCCTTTCTTTTCTACCTAGTGCTAACCATTTCAAACACAATAAATTCAATTATAATTAAAATCTACAGCCATCATAATCATGGCTTCAGAGGCTTATTAAAACACTGACCTAATTGAACAGAACATGAAAATGATTTCATGAAAAATTATTTTTAAATGTTTAAATTAATTTTCTAAAGTATCATTTTAAAATTTTTAAAAAAGGTTAGATTCCAAAGTCAATTTTATCCTCCACAAAGTTTTTCTTTTTTCAAGGCGGGTTGTAGCTAAGTTGCTCACCCTGGCCTCAAACTCAGTGTGCTTCAGCCTCCCAGGTAGCTGGGATTACAGGAGTGTGCCAGTGCAGTAGGCTCCACAAGGTTTTCCTAGCTTTCCCTACAGGAGATGGAATAACTAATCACTAATACAACAAGAACTATAGTAAAAACTAGTGAGGACAGAATGAGAGCACTGCACATGTGAAGTCCAGTGTCAGCTTGTACCACGCCTGCCACACTTCCCATGTGTGCATGGAGGTATCATTCTCAGAGCTGACAAAAGAACTCAGAAACAAGCTTCTACTAGTTTGACATTTGGAAGATGCATATACTTTGCTAGTGTTCTACAAACACTGAAGTTAAATATTACTAAAACTTATGACCACGAGTTACCAATATTCATAAGCAAAATATCAAAGTAAAAGGCTTATTACAAACAACCAACCTGATAAAATAAGAATTTGAATATACCATATTAATTTGATACCACAATTATCACATAGGATATGCAATACAAAATTTTTTAAAAACTGCTTTTGAGACCTCTGTACCACTGGCCCCAAAGTGCCAAGGAGCAGAGCCCCCTCTGCCCCAGTACTGAGGACGTAAGCCTCTCGGGCTGCCATACCACTGCCCCAGAGTGCCAAGGAGCAGAGCCCCCCCACCCAGTGCTGAGGAGGTGAGCTGCACTAGTGACAGCAGCATCCCCGACCCCCCTGAAATGATAAGACACGTAAAAAAGTCTCAAAACCAGACTTCCAGATCGCCTAAAGCAACCCCAAAGGGAAACGAGATGGAACAATCTGATATTCAACCACCTGGACTCCCTGAACTGCCAACAAAAGAGGATCTGGAAAAAATGAAATCAGAAATAATTTCTCAGATAACAGCAGAGATTATGCCCATAGTGC
>NW_004624809.1:9179779-9194145 GCF_000247695.1 Heterocephalus glaber
GGGGGGGTGTGCTGCTGGCGCCCATGCAGGTCACCTCCTCTGTGCTGGGAGTGGTGGCAAGTTGACCCAGAAGCCTCCTCCTCTGTGCTGGGAGCAGTAGCACATTGGCCTGGAAGCCTCTGCTCTGGGAGTGATGGCACGTCTACCTGGAAGCCTCCCGCTCTGTGCTGGGAGCAGTGACATATCTACTTGGAAGCCTCCTCCTCTGTACTGGGAGCGCGACAAGCCATTTTTAACATGAAATATTTGATGGACTTGTGTTTTGTTCTGATGGTCATTTGGTTTAAAGAATTGCAATCTGTGATTTTCATTTGTGATTCTAATTGAAGCCAGACAACTATTAAAAAGTATAAAACAACATTTTATGAGAACTAGGAAAGTTGAAACACTGACTGGATACCTCTTAATTTTTCTGAGGTACAATAATAGCATTGCAGTTGGATTGTCTTAGAAGCTTTTTGATTTTTAGATACATATTCAAGTATTTCTTGATAAAACACTGTATCTAGAAACTGCTTTAAAAATTCAGTGTGAAAGTAGGGGTGAAGCTAAAAACTCCCTGTGTTGATAACTGCTGAAACTGGCTAATAGGGCACAATTATCCTATTCTCTACATTTATAAATGTGTGAACATCTCCATACTAAAAATACTTTACACATTGCTGACATTGCATTTAAGGATGCTCTATCAATCTCTAAAATTCAAAATCCTCTCAGAAAATCAGGGCTTCTAGGCTATTTATTCATGCACTAATATTTATGAAGTTTTTCAAATTGGTATAGCCTGTATTAATTTAGGCACTGTATCTTGACTAGACATCTAATGACAAGGAATAAGGGATATGCAAAACAAGCTCAAGAGCTGGTCCCAGCAGAAGATGGTGGCACATGCTACAGTTTTAGCACTATGGGAGGCTAAATTGGGAGGATCACAAGTTGGAGCCCAACCTGGGCAACTTATCCAGAGCCTGTCTTCAGAAAAAAATCAAAATGCTGAGGACACAGCTCAGTGCAAAGGCTTTGGGTTCAATCACTAGTATCAACAATGAATGAATGAATGAATAAGCCAATGAACTATTCTAGTCTCCACCAACCTTTTTCCTCAAAATTTGTAACATCTAACTGGAAAGATACAATGGACCCTTGACTTATGAACTCAATTCATTCCCGAGGGCTGGTTGTAAGTCATATTGGTCAACTGAAGGCTCAGACTCCTCTACACAGCCTTCAAAGTCTCTCTCCTGCATACAGGCAGATCTCAGTGTCCTTAGAGAGATACTGGCCCAGGATTTCTTAACACCATACAGGAGAGGTTGTTGTAATGTTCCTATCAGAACTCTTTAAGGTTTAAATTTGTATCTGAGACCATCTAGAAACATGGGAGGCTGGCATTTGGGTCATAACTCAAGACTTTGTTCGTAAGTTAAAACTAAAATTCTGGTCACAACCCAAGTTGTTTGTATGCCAGACCAGTTGTAACTCAAGGGTCCACTGTATTTATACCACCATATAATAGCTACACGGCAGTTCATACATTATAAACCAATAAAATATATATTAGTTTGTATACTGATGAAAGGTAATTTTATTTTATCTTATAGGTAAGACAAATATTAAAGGACACAGCTAATGTGAAAAGTTAAAACACAATGCAAAAATAGCTTTAATTCTTACTATCTGAACTTCAGCCCTCATGAAAGCAACCAGAATAGTGCCTGTTACATAGAAAATGGTTAATGAATGTTTGTTGAATTGAACTAAACCCCAATTCTAGACCTCGAAGTAACCAAAAGAAAAAATAAAAATTTAAACAAAAAACCTTGTCACCTTCTTATATAAACTAGAATAATTTGTGCTATGATCATTCATTTTGTAATGTGAAAAGCCATTCACTGATTTCTATTGTGTACAAGTAATGAAGAATGAAAATACTTCTTTAAAAATATAGTTTTACCCTTTAATAGTCTAAATTATTCTTTGGGGCCTGGGATTTAGCTCAGTGGCACCGTACCAGCCTCACAAGTGCAAGGTCCTGAGTTCAATCCAAGAAGAAGACGAGGAAGAAGAAGAGGAGGAAGAGGAGGAAGAGGAGGAAGAAGAGGAGGAGGAAGAGAAAGAGAAAGAGAAAGAGGAGAAAGAGATAAAGAGGAAGAAGAGGAAGAAAAAATAGTCTAATTCTGCCAAAATCTAATCAAGCACTACCTAGATCATTACTGCTTCAAACTTTGTAAGAAAGATGATTACACAATATTTTGTATCTGTCTACCACCAGAAGAAATATGACATGTATTCAAATACAGATGAATTACATATTACCTTTATTCTTGTTCCTCATTTATTTGCTACTTATTTTGCTAATAAAAATGGTGAAAAAAACCTTACTGAGATAAAGCCCAAGAGACATTTTCATTTTCAGAAAACAACAGCACTTAAAGATTTTTCCAAAGTCATGTCAGAAACTGTTGAAACAGTTTAATTTTATAAGTCACCTTTGTCTAACTGGCAAAGCTGAAAAAGAAGGGATATTAGTGCTAAATAAGCACAACGTTAAAAGTCAAAACCTACTACAAAGAAATTGCTAGGTTTAATAATAAAAGATGAATTGGGAGACAAAATGGATTAAAGAGTGGAAGTTACCTGAAAACAAACTGCATGCAGAAACAGAGCAGAAATGGAAAGCAAGGAATATGAGAATCCTAGAATATTTAGAAGTGCAGTTGAAGAATACAATTATCCAACAGATTAAATAATTCTTAATTTCACTTTTTTCTCTTAGCTTTTTCCAGATCTAAAATTAGGATCCAGGTCAACAAGTACTTATTTCTAACTCACTACATTACAGTACTTACTTTAAGTCAAAGATGAACTGTGTAAGTTGATACAGTGTAACTATGGAACACATCTCCAGTTAAAATAATTTGTAAATTAAAATGAGGCAAATATTTCTGTACTAATACAAAGAAGTGAAAAGAATTATATTTGATACTACAAGAACCTGTAATCCTTAATTTCAGTTTTCATTGAGTGAAGTCTCCAGAGTTTTAAACCTTTTTAAAAAGCTAAAGAAACAAAACTAAGTGGTGAAAACAGAGTTTGTGTGAGTCTGTCTGCCTTCAATACACATTTTATCTCTACACGTCCGATGTGTAGATCTAAAACCCTAAAGAACTCTTCAGAACTACTAACACATATCATTCCAATACAAAGAATGCAGTAATAACTCTACTTTTTACCTTTACAGTGAAATTGAAGCTAGTACCCTCTTTTTGTATGCTGGTATCTCATTATTCTTAGAATACTTACTTATAGTAACAAATGTCAGTTCCCACCCGAATCCACCATGGTCTGGCATTTAATGCTTCCTGAACTGAATACATGAGTGGTTGCATACCTTTGAGAGATAGAAAGAAGTGAAAAAAGTTTTAGAAAGAGAGAATTCTTTTCTGAATTTTTGAGTTAAAAATTAATCTTGCCCTTGCAGAAAGCAGCAAAGTTCAGGAAAGCTAAAATAAGTTACATTTTGGATTTCTAGCATACATTAAAGAAATGAGAAATTTCTAAAACTGTAAGTCAATCAGTTATATAAGCCAAGTATGTGTATGCTTGTACATAATCCCAGCACTCTGGGAAGCTGAGGCAGGAGGATTACAAATTGGAGCCCACTGTAAGCAGTTCAGTGAAGGACTTGGGGATGTAGTTCAGTGTGCAGGCTCTGGATTCAATCTCCAGTAGCACAAATTAATAACTATTATAATGATAATATACTTTTATTTTTTAGTTTGAACTAGGATTATAACTTTAGAATGAAAAGCCATTAAACCTTTTCCATTAAATTTTATAAATGAGATCAATTAAACATAGCATATTCCTTGTAAAATATTACTTGCTACCCTTCTACATAAAAATAGCTGTTTACAGTGAGGAAGGAGACGATTACAAAATCAAATTAAGTACATGGTTTATTTTCTTAGGTATTAAAAAATGCTTTCCATGTGAACTTTAAAATTTTATTTGATTTACTACCATAATGCACTAAATTTCTAATTGGAATTGAATTAAATCCAAGTATTAATTTAGAAAGCCTTACAACTTTTATTGAGATCTGCTGTGACTTTCTTTAAATTCTAATTCAAGGACATAATTTATTAGGACAAGAAATATTTCCTTATTTCCATAGACTTTTGATTTGTAATTATTTCAACAATAAAGAATTATTCTTTTTTGTATTTATCTTACATTTGCACTATCCAATGAACATTAATTTTACTGGTTTTTATTAGTCTCCTGGTTTTTCTAAGTATATAATCACATCCTGTGTCATTTTAAATAATTTATCTCCTCAAAAAATATTTAGTTATTTCATCTTCTACTTTTACTGCATTTAAAGATACCAAGTAATATCAAAAAATGAAAAACATAGTGATTAAGAACAACTCTACTTTATTCATAATTTTAATCAAAATGTGTTGCCATTCAACATTTGCCATTTTTGCAAATCAATTTTATCATGTATAATAAAAATAGCTAACATTGAATAATTTCTATGTGTCAGACACTGCTAGAAGTGTTTTTACATGTATTAAAATAGTCATTAAATCCTCTCAACCACCCTAGTGGTTTGTGCTATTATTATTCCCATACCTTAAAAAGTTTTACTAAAATTCTTGATTTAAAACATTCTAATGTCATTAAGCAGTATTGCTTCTCAACTTTTATAATCGCTTATAAAGACAAAAAATCACCATCATGTTCATGAAACATTTTAACAGTTACATAGTTTGTTACAGAGAAGTATATTAAACATTCAAGCAGATAGTCTACAGATTTCACTGTGATCCAAATCAATAAAAAGTTGAGTAAAAAAATGGATCCTTGAAAATTATGTAATATTCTTCTTAAAACAGAACAATGCAAAACAAAATACCCAGCTAGGTGTGGTAGTCCACACCTGTAATCCCAGCATTCTCAGAGCCAAGGGAGAAGGAAAACAGATTCAAGCTAATCTGGGAAAGTTAGCCTTTTAGCAAGACTTTGCCACAAAAACCAAAACCAAAACCAAATGGGATGCAGTTCAGTGTTAAGGCTCTGGTTCAGTCCTCAGTACTTTGCAAAAAACAAAGGACACCCAGAGAGAAAATTTTAAACTGATAGAGGTTATCTAGAATTGTGCTATCCAATATGGTAGCCACCAGCCATATGTGGCTATTTAAATTTAAATTAATTAAAATTAAATATTGTAAAACTGCTGTTCTTCAGTGGAGCTAGGATCATTTCTAGTGCTTCATGAACTGTAAGTGGGGATCTAAATCAGCATTAAGTTGAAAATTCAATTATTTGTATTATTTAAGATACAGCATGATTAAAAATAAGTACCCAACTTAAGAAGAAAATAACTAAAGGGAAGTAAGAAAATTAATAAAAACAAACAGAAATAAAAAAAATGCAGAAATACCAAAAGTGATTAGGAAAAAGTAGAAATTCTAAACAGGCTATGACTATTGAACGGGAAATTAAAAATGCATTCATGAGTCACCGTACTGAGATGATAGTCCAGCTGAATTACACTTACTCTTTAAAAAGATCACGCTTTTAAAATTTATTCTAAAGGCCAAATAGTACACTCATCGAAAGAAAACCCAACTGAAATGGATTCCTTCATGTACTTCATCAGATACTCCAAATCGTATGGAATTTGATACGGTTTCACATTTGAAGTAGGACTTTATTCTGGTTTTTCTTTTGTTGTTTCATCCTTTTATGGAGAAGGTCCATGGGCCTTTTTCTCCCATGTCCCTAGTAGTTTTTAGTCTCTTCATCACACTGTATCATATCATTTACAAGAATCCATTCCACTTTATTTTAAGCATAATTCCAGAATCCCACTAACTTTCAATTCTAGTTTGGGTGAGCTGTCACCTTTCATCATCTTATTTCTCTTCACTGGACCTGGATCAGTTCCATTTCTTGAATCTCATACTTCTCTTCATTAAATTTCACTCTCAGGTGGCAGTTACAGCACAACCTCAAATATGTTCTCAAAAATGAAATCCTAAGCAGTGATGGTGAACCCTTTCGAGCTCTCAATGGTAACACACAGTTGGCTGCGGCATGGGTGCCATGGGTTCGCCACCCATGTGAGTGAATCCAAAAAAACTCAAGCTTGTTGACTACATCGTTCAAATTCTTTATATCCTTGTTTTTTACTTCTTGATATGTCAAATCCTGAAAGGGATATTTTAGATTATCCTAGCTGTCTATTAATAAACTTCTATTTCTTGGAGCTTTTGCTCTACTTGCACAGGTGCCAATTATAAGTGAATAGTATAAAGGTTTATAGCATCTTCAAGGATTATAAGTAAATACATACTATCTGTCTTTGACCTATTCAATATTTTTTGCCTTAAATTTTTTTTGACATTAATGCTACCACTTTTCATAACACCACTTTAAAATACTAGCACTTTATTTACATTTGCTTACTTCATCTTTGCCCAATTGTTCATTTTCAATCTTTCATTGTGACTGAACTAACACACACATACACATAGGCACAGTACTGGATTATGTAACTCTCAATACCTGACTTTGGGAACATTTCAGCTCATTCACAGTTAGCGAGGACCTACACAGATTTCATTTCCTTTCTACTACTTAACAGATGCTTTTCTTCTTTGTCTTTTTGAGTCTTATTTTTATTGGTTCAGCTGCATTTTCCCACACGTCCTTTTCTTCTTAATACAGAGGTGGGGGCCAGGGATTTAGCTCAATGGTTTCGCCGCCTGCTGCACAAGCGCAAGGCCCAGAGTTTGATCCCCAGTACCAAAAAAAAAAAAAAATACAAAGGTGTTCTGCCCCTCATTTCAGTAACATTTCCCATTCTTTTCATATTTGATGAATTGAAATTTTTCTGACTACATCAAAGTGAATAACTAAGCCATCACAACATGACAAGTTTCACTTCTCCTTAAAACAATATTTTCAATTAACACTTTTTATAAATGCTGAGTCTTGTATCTTGAGATCTTTCTACTAGCTGATTTTCCTCAGAGATGGTTCAGGCAGCATATTTCCTGAGTTCTTATATATACCAAGATGTACTTTGTTGGCAGTGACGAACAAGTGAAAGATTTTACAAAAGATATCCAGTTGTCTTCTAGTTTTACGTGCTACAGGTGAGAAGTCCAATACCAGTCTAACTTCTCCATATGCAGAACAACACAGGATTGAGAGCATACAATCTGCCCTAGACTACCAGGGTTTGAATTCACACTTCAGTAAATACCACAGGAGTGATCTTGGACAGATTATTAAGCACTCCATGTCCCTATTATCTCTTCTGTAAAATGGGGATAATAATTTCATTGGGTTATTTGTTGTGTGAATTAAGAATATCACATGCGTTACCACTTAGAACAAGGCCTGGCCCCTGGTAAATATCTGATGAACATTAGCTGCTGTTGCCATTATCAATATTCCATTCTTTGAGATTGAAAGTGTGTTGATTTTCTTTTTACACTTGAAAGTCAGCAATTTCATGACACATAAAAGAGGCCTGACTTCCTTATCTCTAAACGGTACTCAGTGAGCTGTTTCAATCTCCACAAGATGCAACAAAAGTCACTAACAGCTAAGGCACAAAAAATATTTAAAAATTTCAGGCTGCAGTCAAAAGACACTTTAGATTTATTTAAAGTACTCTAATTTGTTAAAAGACAATGTATTCTTATATTACTTTTTACCTGATAGTATTAAATTCTGGTGAAGGGACTCTATTTGGAAGTTCTGGACAAAACAGGCTGCCCCAGCAAGAATCAATCAAATGAGGCAAATCAGTCAACAGATCAGAATGGACTTAATCTGATACAGAAAGGCCAAATTTGAGTAACTGACTTACTCATTTTTTGCATATTTATATAAAACTGTCCATTTTGTCACTTGATTATAAACCATTAAATGGCCACAGTACCATCCAATGTCATTAACATCTAATAATATCCAAATAAAAGATAAGGTTTTATAAGGACATGGCCAACATTAAGTACAAATATAAAGAAAGTCAAGGTGTTTAGGCCCTAATCATTAATGTACTATGAATCACAAACTCTTAAAATTTTGCTGTTGAAGTTAACATCCTTATTTAACAAATGAGTGCGACAAGAAAAGTTTAAAGTGGAGCACAAATAAATCTGAAGGCATCTATCACAAGCTCCATGTAGTATATGGACTCACTGATTCTACAGAGAGAAAGCACAAGCTTCTAAAATGGCTAGTCTTACAAAAGAGATTTATACTAAGAGAAGGAAGACTGGATTCTTGGACCAAAAGATAATCATTTCACACATCTTCACCAACAAGGCACAAATAAAACCACCAATGATCCACGCCTCAAGCATTAGTAGTAGGCAGAATATAACAAACTTCAAATTACGGATAAGCAAAGCAATGAGCAAAGATACAGTAATCAAATGAAAACATTAAAGTAGGGGTTAGAAACCTTAAATCAACACAGATTTCAGGCCAAAAAATATTAAATGAGATAAAAAAAAGGAACTTCTAAATAACAAACATCAGAATTCATAGTCAAACAACAATTCATAACAATTCTTAGTAAAATAACAATTCATAACAATTTCATATGTATGAACCAGATAAGATCCACTTCCTACATAAAGCAGAAACTGTAGGAGTCACAAAGAGAAATACATAGAAACATGCTATTGACAGTAGACTGAAACACACCACTCTCAGTATTAAGACACAGCAAATGAACATATATATAAATATATATAATATTTATTATATATATTTATATATATTAAAGTATAGAGAGAGAAGAAAGGCTAAAAGACTGAAAATGTGGTTTTGAGTAAAATCTTTTTATTAAGAAAAAGAATGAAACAAATGAAGATCTAATAATTGGAAGGGATTTCAAGTATCAGTGATAATTTTCTGATCATGAAAACTGTACTGCAGTTACACAGAAAAATGCCACTATTTATAGAAAATCCACCCAAATTATTTCAGAGTGGTAGGACACCATCTCAGTTGCTCAACATCTAGACAAAGGCCACAACACCTTTAAGTTTAAAATTAGTTCAAAATAAAATATTTAGAAAAAGCTGATGATCATGAATTGGGGTCTTCTTGACATGTACTCTGTGCGTGTTCCTTTTATGTCCCTACTAGGATCTTCATTTGTAGTTCATCCCACTGCCTCAGTCATTTAATAAATACTGAACACCCACTAAATGTGATGCTCTTGATGTTGACAACAGTCAACAGAGACAGTGCTGCTATCTCAAGGAATTCAGATTTCAGGGGCATAGGAAAAACACTAGCCATACACATAAATAATATAAAATGGTAAATAACACTCCAAAAAGTAAATAGAGGAAAGAAAAAAAAGCTCAACTCTAAAATATGAAGTTAACTAATGCCAAGATGGAAGCTGTGGAAATACTCAAGTATTCTACAAAACTGTACACTACTGTAGGGTTCAAAACATGTTCAATTTATGTTAGAAGGAAATTAAAATCCTGATTTATCTGGGAGACAGATGGGGAGACTAAAACAGATAAAGTCCTTGTTACTGAAGTGCCTAAAGCACGTTACTAAAGAGCAAGACTGCCATCTAGTGGTGATTTGAGCCCCTCCCCTTCAAATAATGGGAGTGGAGGATGGACACTGCATAGTGATACAAATGCTTAAATTCAGCACTGCAAAGGCAACACTGTCTTTACAATTAAAAATAAAATAAGAACTACAAATATTGTAAAATTATTAACCTTTAAGTCACTTGTTTACGAGAAAACTAATAAAATCACCTACAAAATCTCAAAGGGCAACTAGAAATACAAAAGGAATGAACAGCCTGTCACTTTGGAGGAAAGGGATTGCTAAAAAAAGATTTCTATTTGGTACATTGTTCTAGAATCCAATACTCAATATTCCCCATCCAGCAACCCCAAATTTTAAAAATGAGAAACATTTACGGACAATAAGCTATTCTAATAGTACTTCCTCTTTCAACCATGCATGACATTTTAAAAACTATCCAACTTATGAAACTTTCACTACAAATAATTTCTTTAGCCATCAGTACCATCCCTGAAAATAAATCTGGATCTAATGACCAGAATAGTAACTGTTTAGCTTAGTTATAACTGCTTACAGTGTAGAATTCTAGCTTACCAAAATACTGATCTCTTTTTTCTTCTAATTCTATCGGTAAGATGAAACAACATTTGCTTTATGTGGTATTAACCTAACAAAACTCACAGCAGAGTTTCATAAAAAATTAAATTTACACAAACAGCTCCTTCTGTAGCTTGTACTAACTTCCTAGTTAAATATTTACAAATAGTTAAATTATAACTAAAACAAAAACTCACGACAACTTCTTGTCATAATCTGGGAGGAACTGCTACCAAATTTAAGGCAGATGGAGCAAGACTGAGAAATATTCACTGCATAATCTATTTTTTATGGGGGTTTTGTATTTCATAGTTTAGAGTCTACACTTCACTACACTTTAAGTCCCTTAAAGAATAACAATTAAAACAATAAAGCACAAAAATAAAAAGCATAAAAATCCAAATATATGAATATAAGAATTTTAAATAAGTTAAAATCAGCTATTAAAAGACATGGGTTGAAAAACAAAAATCCAATCTTCATTTACAAAAATCAAAAGATACAAGCAAATTAAAAACAAAATTAAGTAGAAACAAATGATAGCAAAAGATAATGAACAGGATAAATGTGATTACACTATTAAAGTATTTACACACCAAAAATGCAAAAAAGTTACAAATGTCTGTGTCAACTAACACTGCAATGAAATAGGAAAAAAAATATTTTTTAAAATGAAAGTTCGAAAGAAACATAATCAAACTGAAAAACTTAAAATATTTTGAGTCTCAGGGAGAAAAAGGTTAAAACATAAACAAGGACACAGAAAACTGAACCACAGAGTGTACAGCAGCCCATACAAACCAATGTATAGCCACTGGTCTCCGTCCTTCCCCGTGGCAGGCTGCCGACTCCGCACTAAAACACCATCTCCTGAGTGACAGGAGGTAGGAACGTCTTTGTTCTAATATTTGGTTGCTGACCCCAGTTACTGGCACAGAGCACAGAAAGCTTTTGTCATTTCCTAAGCAAGAACGGTGCTAGGTACATCTTTCATTACAACTGGTCTTTGACCCTGGCTCCTGACAAAGAACTCCTAAATCTGCGAGAATGTTCTGGATGATACGTACGTCTTTTGTTCCAATGAGGTGATGGTTGGTGGGGGATGCTGGATGGGGTATGGTCAACAGAAGGCCCAATCCAGGATGAGAAATTTGGAACTTTCACCCCGATCTCTACCCTCCCGGGAGAGGAAATGAGCTGGAGCCTGGGTTAATAATCATCATACCAACATGAAAAGGCCTCTGTGACAGTACCTACACCACATCAGTTGGGCAGCTTCTGAGTCAGTGAAAGCATCCCCAAGCCAGAGTATGGCACATTCCAATTCTGTGGGGGAAACAAGCTCTAATGCTTGGGATGCTTCTGGTATTGCCCTGTGTACTCCTTCATCTGTATCCTTTACTATATTTTTTTGCTATGAAAAACAGTAAACATATTAGCTTTTCTCTGAGTTCTATGAGCTGTCCTACCAAATTAAAGAACCTGAGGAAGGGGTCTTGGGAACACAGCTTTGTGGCCAATTCGGACAGTGTGGTCACCTGGCGAGTCACTACTTTAGACTGGAATCCAAAATAAGAGGAAGTCTTAGAGGACTAAGTTCTTAAACCAGTGAAATCAAAACTAACTCCAGGTAGTGCCATGACAGACTTGCAGGACACCCACCAGTATCTGAGGAGCAGGAAAACAGGAAGTTGTGGGGGACTCCTAAACATTTGTCACAGAAGTGCTGAAAATAGTCTGAGAAGTTGGAAGTGTATGAAGAGAAAGAAAAAAACTCTTCGCTAAACTAACAATATGCATTAAAATTATGTTGCCTGCAAATAATATTATTTTCCAACTACTCATGAAAATGAAAACTGCCCATATGTTAAGCCATAGAAATTATCACAAATCATAAACTCTACACATATATAAACAGTGGATTAAAATTTGAAAGTAATAAGAAAGTTTTAACCAAAACACACTAGCCAAGTAAAAATATGAGCCCTTCCCTAAATAATTGTTGAGTAAAAAAGGAACTACATATATATATATATATAAAACTATATACACATAAAATATAACAAGCAATATAAAAATAATAAAGAGATCATAATGTTAAAATGTGCGGGGATACAATTAAGTTGTAATCAAAGGCAAATTCAAAACCTAAAATGCTTCATTACACAATAATAAATTTAAGTTAAAAAAACTACAATATAGGAAAGGGAAAAAATGAACATCCAGGGAAGTAGAGGAAGAAACTAATCAACAAAAATAAAGACTTCTAAAGAAAATGAATAAACCAAAACCCAGGTTTTTGGATAACAAAGCAACAAAACAAAATTATGCACACACACACAAACACAAAAACCAAGCAAGGGAATAAACAAGTACACAGATGGCAAGTGCCACACATAAATTTTTGCTACCAAATTTTGAAAATCTAAATGTCATTCATGTAAGAAAATATAAATTATCAACTCTGATTCAATAAAAATTAGAAAACCACATTAGACTGAGTCATAGAAAATAATGAAAAACATCCTCAAGCACCTCTCTCACCCAAAAAAAGGCAAAATCCCACAGTTTTAGAGACATCTTCTTTCCAAATTTCATGAAAATACATTACTGTTATTTAGACTTCTCCAGAACGTAGTGTAGGGAAGTAAAACCTTCTCAACTTAAATGTTCAAAGTTATCAACAGCCTGCTTCTAACAGGACAGAGATAACTCTCGAAATGACCTGTCTAAATTGACCAATAATGGAAACATAAACACAAACAAACCAAGCAAAAATACAAACAAAATACTAACAAATCAAAAATAGTTGTGCCGGGCATGGTGGCACATGCCTGTAATCCCAGACCTCAGGAGGATGAGGGAAGAGGATCACCACGAGTTTGAAAACAGCCTGGGCTACATAGTGAGTTCAGGGCCAGTCTGAACTATAAAGTGAGACCCTCTCTCAAAAAAAAAAAAGTTCTATATTGAGAGATCAAATTACTTAGTCAAATAGACTTATTCCAGAAACTCAAGGACAGTTAATGTTAGAAACACTATTAATATGTCAAGAGGTCATATAGCATTTTATAGCTACAGATATTGATAAAGGCCAAAAATTAAAAATTCTAACTTTTAGGGAACAGGGATTTAGCTCAGTGGCACCACATCTACCTTGCAAGTGCAAGGTCCTGAGTTCAATCCCTGGTACCTCAAAAAAAATTTTTTAATCTAATTTTTAGAACTAGTAAAAATAGAACTTCTTTATTGTGAGAAAAAATACCTCAAGACAAGATAAACACACTTAATGTAAATATCAGTAGCATTCCCATAAGTCAAAATAAAGATGTAAAATGTCTCAATTTTTGAATATTCTTACAGTTTTATGCAGAAACAATGAAATAATGAACTGTACAAGAGAACTATGACTAACAGATTTTAGTTACTTACCAAGAAAATACATGTTAACAAGCGAGCAATGATGGGAACTGATAAAATCTTTAGAGGACGATTTTCAAGCAAATAGATATACAATTTTCTTTTAAGTAGTAACATTTTGAAATAGGGAGGAATATCCTTTCATAATAAAAACAAAAAAATTGGTCCATCCCACCACTCTTGGCCCAGAGGAAGGGGCTTTCAGGCCGCTGTCCGTCCCACCAATCCCAGCCCAGAGCTAGGGGCTTCTGGACGGCCATCCATCCCGCTGCTCCTGGACCAGAGGAAGGGGCTTCTGAGCCACTGTCCCACCTCTCCCAGCTCAGAGGAGGGGAGACTCGCAGGCACCAACAGCACCCCCTCCACAGGTTGAAATGAGAAGACACGGAAATGAGTCGCAAAACCAGACTTCCAGATGGCCTACAGCAACCTCAAAGGGAAATGACATGGAACACTCTGATTCTCAACCACCTGGACCCACTGAACTGGCAACAAAAGAGGATCTGGAAAAAGTGAAATCAGAAATAATTTCTCAGATAACAGCAAAGATTGTGCTCATAGTGCAAGACATGATTAATAAATCTAGAGAGGAGCTGAGGAACATGATAGAATCCCAACACTGGAAAATGTAGGAACCCATAAAACAGATGCAAATAGATTTCCAGGAGATGGAAAACTCCACTGAAAGTCTACACAGCAGAATGAGCCAATGTGAGGACAGAATTTCAGATACAAAAGATAAGATTGCAATT
>NW_004624809.1:9206987-9216990 GCF_000247695.1 Heterocephalus glaber
AAGTCTAGAAGACTTTTGGTGGAGTTCTTGGGGTCTTCTATATAGAGTATCATGTCGTCTGCAAATAATGACAATTTGACTTCTAAATGAACAAATTTCTAAAAAAGCACAAACTACAGCTCATTCAAACTAAAATAGATAATTTGCATACCCTAATACTATTAAAGAAATTGATTTTCCGTTTTAAAAGATTTCCAACAAGAAAAACTCTAGGCTCACATGGCTTCACTGGAGAATTATACCAAACATTTTAAGAATTAGCATCACGTCTACACAAGGAGTTACAGAAAATAAGAGGAGGGAACACTTTCTACTAGGTCAGTATTATCATCATGACACCAAAAAAGAAGGGAGGGATAAAGGAAAGAAAGAAAACTATAGACCAGTATCTCTGAGTATAAATGCCAAAACAATTTTTTTGCTTTTGCTTTTGTTTTTGCAGTTCTGGGGACCAAACCCAGGGCTTAGTACATGTTAGGCAAGTGTTCTACCACAGCCACAACCCCAGCCCAAAAGGCAAACATTCTTACCAAAATAATAACAATCGTATATTACAACCCTGGGGTTTATTCCACAGATTCAATATTCTAAAATCAATCAGAATAACATATGTAAACAAGCTAATGAAGAAAAATCACATAATCTGAGAGCTACTAGAGCATATGCAATCTGTAACTGTATTCACTGTAGATAAAATTAAACATTAAATTTTAAAGGGCTTGCCTATACAAGAGTAACTCTTTGCCAACAAATTAAAACTTAACCTATTTCAAGTTTTGCATAAGTATTTGAATTTTGAAAACTAAAAAAACAAAAGAAATTGAAACATTTTTAAGTTGGTAGAGTTTTTTGGCAAAATTTTTGTCCTATAATTAAGATGTCTGTGTGCCCTCTCAACTAGAAAAGAAAATTTTCTTACCATAATTAAACTGACTGTTGGACTTTTCACAGTTAATGATGTTAAACCTGTAAGCCACACCTGGTCTCATTCCACTGACTTCAAAGTAAAACCACTGATGATAATGATTGCTGTTTATATCGGAGTTAAGAATAAGATCATATTCATTTCTAAAAATGGAAGATAAAGATATCTGATTAAGAATATACTTTTCTTAATAAAATTAAGAAAATACTTGTACATATACAAAATAAGAACATTTTAAATGACTTACTTTCTAATTTGAATTACTTTGCGTAGATTCCCAGATTCAAATTTGGAGTTAAACTTCAAAATATCTCCTTCTTCTGGAATTGTGTAACTAAGTAAGTATTTTAAATTAAGTATATTAAAATACACTGTATTTAAACAAATGATTAAAAAATTACAGATAAAAATATATCATTGTCACATCAATTCATTATTTTTAAAACAAAGACAAAGCAAGTAGAAACTCTATCCAACATTTACAGACCAAAATATTATAATTAAAGACTTGTTCCCACATTTACACTAATAAAAGAACTTTTGCCTCTGTGAACAAATGTCATTTCTAAAATACTGATTATCATATAGAAAAGTCTCATTTTAAAAACTGCATCTGACCTCTACTAAGTAGCAATAATTCTAATAAATTATGAAGTCTGTAGGTAAATTAAGAGAGCTATATTATCTGTTCTTATTTAATTAGCACCAAAAAGTAACACTGTATTCATTTTACATATTTAGTATTTAGTATTTTCTGAGCATCTAGGTGAAGGGTTATGTCTGGTTCTTCTACTATAATAAAAGTTATTGCTATTCTGGAGATTGCATACTATTAGGAGAAAATTAAAGAGTCAAAAAACTCAATGATTTTCTTTAGAAACATTTCAATTAGAAAGAGTATGGGTAGGCCACACCCAGGGTTCTTGACTTTCTATTTTTTAACACATTTGCTCTGTTTATCTGACACAGAATTAAAACACTGAAATCAAAGAGATTTTTTAATAATAGATTTTTCCCCTAATTTTTTTTTCTTTGCAGTGCTGGAGATTGAACCCAGGGCTTTGTGTATGCTGGATAAGTGCTCTCCTACTGAACCACACCCTCGGCCTAGAATATTTTAAATACAGTCATTAGCTTTGACATACCTTTTACTCATATGTCTCTACCAAACCTTTGGAAAAGTTTTCCTCCAAATATGACTGGTAAAATGTGGAATTTCTCCAAAATATCAGAAAGTTGGGAAGAGGAGAAAAACCTACTGAGGGTTAACTGAATTTCTCATTTGAGGGAGTAAATAACTAAACAATATAACATTATTTATAATTATCATTTATTTAATTATATTTAAATCCTAAAATGTGGCATCAGTGATAATCCTAAACAGTAAATGATTAATGCACAAAGGTTCATAAGTAGCTTCAGAGATCAAGTAGATAACTTAAATGACTGAAACAGATTTCCAGTAGCAAAGGTAAGAAGAAAGTACGAACTGTGGAGAATCGGGTCTTTCTCAAGGGGAGATTGATTTGTCGTCCTCAAGAAATATAAAGGCTCAGTATTTCAAGACGAGTCAGTATTTCATGTGCAATCTCCAACTCTTTTAAATGGAGGTAATTTCAGTTTTTAAAAAATACAGCATTAATTTATAATCCTTAAAATCCACCAAAAAACAAACAAAACTCTGTGATACATTCAATTTAAATAAACAAACATGATTTAACATTATTTCCCTGTCACAAGATGAAAAACACAGTAAAGTTAAAGTAGGTGAGAGTTAATTGCAATTTTTCTATCTTTCATAAAAATGTACCATTGCAATTCTACTTTAAAAATAAACTAATAAAATGTTTATTTAAAAGCAGACTTACTTTGGGTTATCTAAGTCATATACCACCCGATCTATGATGTCACTCTGATGTATTAGCCTCTCAATATCTTGGGCAATTTTTGTCCTGAAATCAGAAAAGAGAAATTTGACTAAATTCATTATTATATGCCAACAGTATGCAACTTTTTCCAACATAAATTTAGAATGAAAAATTATAAAATGATAAAAAAATGTTTTAAAAGGATCGTTTCTATTTTGTGTACAAAAATGTATCAGTTCATAAAAAGTAGAAAAAAATTAATATTTATCAGAATCTAAGTTCTAGAAAGTAATCATGCAGAATACAACCATTGTTTAATAGTGGGAACAAAGGAAGGGTGGAAAGAATGGAGGGAGAGAAAAATCTAAAATGTCTTTAGACCTTTCTGCTTAGAAATGGTACAGACTTATTTGTTAGCCCTTAGACAAATACTCTGTGTGTATAATAGCAGATTAGAAGTGATAAAGATCTGACAAGTCAGAGATAACATAAGAACATATTTCAAAACCATTTAGCTGGCAATTTACAAAAATCCCACTGTCAGTCAGTTGGCTCACACTTCTGCAGAGTCCCCCTCTCTCGGTGATGGGAAAGGAAAAGTGAAGGGAGGAAATACTTGGACTTCATTTTCTCCTGAATCAGCCCAACAAAATGAACCCTAACTGGAAAAACCCTAAAATCCCTGCCAATGTCCTAGAACACTCAGCCACCCAAATGACTCACAATGTTCCCCTTCATTATTTAAGCCAAGTAAGACAACCACCAGGTAGCACTACACTTGTAGCTGAAAGAGAACAGCTCTGGCTCCTGAGGACACGATGCTAGAACTACAGGTAGAATGACATTCTGCTAGTGTTAGTTCATAGCTACTTACCACAGTTTTTTCTAAAAAAATAACTACTGACAAACTAGTCTAATAGGGATAAAAAGACACACTATGTTGACTATCATAACTTTAAAATGCCAAGTTCTTTCTAAAGAAATAAGCTTCTTTAAAAAACCACCAACAATAGCAATAAGTAAGCAAATTCAGAATTTATACTAATTATATCTTCAACAGTAAAAGTCCTGCATACACTTACATACACACGCACACTCACACACACACACACACACACAAATGTATCACACAAAAACATTTAATGTTCAAGTATTGGTGAGTGACTAAATATACCCATTGGTTTAACTAGTGATATATATATATATATATTCAATGTGCCAAAATTAATATTTATAAAAGTTTGGATTTTTGTTTGTTTTTGGAAAATGGTATTAAAAGCCTTCCTACAACAGCTCGGATCTACAGCCACATCCATAACGTAAAACAGGGTCAAAAATCACAGGCTCTGCAGGACCCCATAGGTAACAGAACTGAGAAAAGCTGACTGGCAGGTCTGGGGAAACTGAGGAACTATCTGCCTAAAACTAAAGTTCTACCTAAAAGCTGACTGCTGACAAGTGGAAAACAGGTGAAAACTATCACATCTAAATTTTCTAAAACATACCAGAAACTTGGATTTCTCTATGGAATTTCCCAAAGTTTATGTTGCCAAATCATGTCCAAGCTGAATATGGACTACAAGCCATTATTTTTCAACCCCTAACATTGTATTTAGGCGGTCATAACTGCCATTTAGATTTGACCTGAAAGCAATACTTGAGGAAAATTTGTCCTGCCCTAAGCCCTCTTAAATAAATTATAAAAAGTCTTTTACTCAGATACACTTTTGTGTAGGTGTTAGGGTTTATATCTAGATGTTCCCTCAAAGCCTCATATACTCACATATGGGTCTCTGGGGCGGTGACTGGATCATGGGGTTGCGATACTGGATTAGTCTGCTATGGGGTTATAGCTGGGTGTGATGTTGAGAGGTGAAGCCTGGTAGGAAGAGGTGGGTCCCTGTGGGTGTGGCAGTGGAGGGAGGGAGGGGGGAGAGAGAAAGAGAGAGAGAGAGAGAGAAAGAATACCTCCTCCCTTGATAGCTCACAGCTTCCTGCCTGCCATGCCCCTCTGCCATGTCACCCTGCCTTAGAGCCAGCCAACTATGAACTGAAACTTCTACAGACTGTAAGCTAAAATAAACCTTGTTGTCCTTTAACTTGTGGGTGCTGGGTATTTTGTCCCAGAAATGAGAAAAGTAACAAAGACAGTAGGTAACAATTATGATTTATATCTAGGTATCTCCCTAAAGGCTCATAGGATCATAGGTGGGCTTTTGGAATGTGATTGGATTATGGGGGTTTATACCTGACTTGCTATTAGGAGGCAGGGTCTGGTCCAAAGAGGCAACTCACTGGGGGTGTGACCCAGAAAGCTTTATCTCCCTCCTCGGCTCCTCCCTTGATTTCTCTGCTTTCTGCCCACCCAGCTGTGAGCAGCTCTCCTCTGCTATGACCCTCTGTCATGCCACCCTACCTTGGAACCAGCTGACTATGGATAAATCTCTCCTCCCTTAAACTGTGGGTGTCTGGTATTTTGTCCAAAGGACAAGGAAAGTGACTAAGACAGTAACTTTCATAAAAGAATATCAGCCTTTCCTTTAACTCACTTGCCAATTAAAATATATGGCTTTCCAGCCAAAACAGAACAACAGATATTTTCCAAGCACTCTCAAGGATTATAACTTCAACTTACAAATATTCAACATTTAACGAATACTTGGCTCAGAAGAATATGAAGGACAGCCTGAAAAATTCAGTCCCTACTCAAATAATCATATGACACGTGACCACCAGCAAAACTGTAATTTGTTAGACTGCCAACCACAAAGCAATGCTGCAAAATCTCATTTTTACTGATAGGCTACTGTAAGAAAAGATGTTTGTTACATAACAGTGTTCTCTGAGGATCTGTACTATTTTTCATATTGTGTATAAATAAGATCCAAGATACTCTACAAATAATGTGGTTTAAGCATGCATGTGTGTGATCACTACAGGTATGTGTATGATATGAGGACAGAGGACAGATTCATGATCTCAACCAGGGTTTGACTCTTGGCTCTGCCAAGTAGTCTGGATAAATTACTCACCACTCCCATGCTTCAACATATTCTTCTATAAAATAATAGTTCCTCACACAGAACTGTTTGCATTAAATGACACTTTATATGCCTATATCCACAGCACATAAAATGATTATCACTTAATTCTGTGGCTGCCATAAAAAACATGCACTAAATGTCATTTGCTTTTATTCTTTCTAATACTTCTACTATGGCTCAGTTTCAGAAGTACTTGTGTTTCTTCCAAGCTAGTCTACGTGTAAAGGAATCGAGGGTTTTTCCCCCTCCTTTTATGATTTTTCTACAATTATATTTCACCTACTGTTTAAGATTCCTGAACAGATAATATACTGATTGTTAAAAAATCAAGTATGACATAAAAGCATAAAATGACAAGATGTCCTTTCAACACAATCCATATTCTCCATTTACCTAATCAGTAACTGCTTTTATTACCTTTCTTCTGGGTTTTATTTTATGAAAGCGCTAATTTAGACTGCTTTTCCCCCTTTCTGATACAAAGAACACCATAAAACAACGACCTTGCTTATTGCATCTAACAATGCATCTTACAGCTCATTCCTCAATACATAGAGATTTGTTTCTCAATCATTACGTTATTCATAAAATAGATACACCATAATTGATTTAAATTGCCTTTGATGGACAGACATTTATTTCCAACCTCAAAACAATGCTACAATAAGAAAACTATGAATATCATTTCATACATATGGAAATCATGGGTGCACGCAAGGGTGCATATACATATGATTTACAAAATAAATATACTTCACAAATTTACAGATGTGGGATTAATGGGCTAAGGAAATATACAGTATTAGATTTGACAAACCCAAGCAGATTGTCCTCCTCAAAAGAGATTATCAACTGAATGTCATCCTCAATGCAAGAGAGAGCCTATTTTTCCATAACCTCATCAACAGAATGTGCTGCTAAATTTCTAGGTTTTTAGCCAATTTGCTATTAGGGAAATGATTTCTTGGTACATTTTAATTTGCATTTCCCTTGTTTTGAATGAAGTTGAACATATTGTTCTGGCTAACAGTCACTGTATTTCTTTTTTCTTATTTCTCATTTTATTTTCACGAATGTATTTTTAGAAAATACATTCTTTTTTAAAAGGCAATACAGTATAAAAATAATTTATGACAAAATATGTAATATAAAATGCAGCCTGCTCTTTTTTACATATATGAAAAAATAATAAAAAGAAAATAAAATGCTAATAGGGGTTATCTCTGGGGGAGATAAAAAATGGCCTTTCTTCATTCATTTTCTCATATTCTAATTTTATAAAATATGAAAACAGGAAAAATGTACCAAAATGCTAAGGATATTAAAAAATGAAATGAATTTCATTTTAATTTTTAAATACAATTTAAACGACAATATGTATTTGAATAATCCTCAATATGTGCTTACAATAAAAAAATTTTAAACATAGTGTTTTACCTACATATAGATAAGAATATTACAATGGGCTTTTTACTTTCCAAATGAGAAGAGATTTTAAATGAAGTTTTATTCTTTTTATACTAAACTTTTTGTCATTAAAACAGATTGGTGATTGCACACAGAAAAGATAACCATAGAAAAGAAATTCAAAACAACATTAAAGATATCTTTCCTGAATAACTTAAAGGAGTCTAATGTTTCCTTTTTCTAAAAATGATAAAGCAGTAGGTCCTCACTAATTCTGACCTTGTTCACTTACTATGCTACTCCATTAAGATAGGGATTCACTATAGTTGGTGAAAAAAACATGAAATATTCATCATCTGATCAAAAAGATAAGTTACAGAAGACTAGGCAGGTACAATTAAACAATCTAAAAAGAACACCTCACTGTGAGCTAGTTTAGTGGGATAGCTTAGTGGTAGAATTCTTGCCCAGGATGTGTGAGGTCTTGGCTTCAATTCCCAGCACCAAAAAAAAAAAAGAAAAGAGAAAAAAAATTCTTCATGTATTTCAAAAGATAAACATATCTTAGTGCTTTTGAAATACCTATTCCCTGGGCCACCTTTGGTATTATTACAAATACATAACTATGAAGCCTTCAAACTACCTAGCTATAATGGTCAGCAAATTAGTCCTCTCTAGGGCCAGACAGTAAATAAGTAAATACTTCAGGCTTTACAGGCCATATGGTTTCTGTCACAACCATTCAACTCTGTCACTGTAGCACAAAAACAGCCTCAAGAAATACATTTTTTAAAACAGGCATTGCAGGGCCAAGGATTTAGCTCAGTGGTTCCACCACCTGCCTTGCAAGTGCAAGGTCCCGAGTTTGATTCCTGGTAAAAAAAAAACAAAACAGGCATTGCTGTGTTCCAATAAAGCTTTATTTGTACACACAAATATGAATTTTTGTATAATTTAATGCCACAAAGTAGTACTTTTATCTGAACTATTTAAAGATTTTAACATACAAACTCACTTTGATCTCAAGGGCTAA
Organism: Heterocephalus glaber; assembly: GCF_000247695.1. The sequence goes on from NW_004624809.1 coordinate 9,215,265, forward strand.
ATATGAACAGGGAGTGGGCTGTATTTAGCATATGGGCCATAGTTTCCTAAGTCTGATTCTTCATGAATAACTACCAAACTTTTTCACCACAGAAAAGAAGTACGTTTTAAAAATCACAATCATGGGGCCAATTATTAAGTAATATATAGTTATACTATACATAACACAATGTTATTTTCTCTTTTTCAAAAGTTACTAATAGTATTAACTCAAATCTGGAAACACTCTTTTAGTTGAGAAAACTGATATCTTAAACAAATAAAATCACTCGATCAACACACATACAGAGTCAGTGGGAAAGCCACAACTTCCTTTTTACAGAGTATCCTGCCCTCCGAAGATATCTCACCATACCAAATAGCCTCACCGCAATTCAATGAGTCTATCCCATCAGCCAAGAATCTTTGCGCTATCATTTGTTCTTCCAGTTACAAACTAATGTTACTTGAAGGAACAAATAATTCTGAAGGGTTTTATACTCAATATTCAGCAATGTGGGTAAAAAAAAAAAAAAAAAAAGAAGGGGCAGAGAGGAGCTATACACTTTGGAACATCAAGACTACATTCCTACAAAAAAAAAAAAAAAGACTACATTCCTCACCAAGCGTAGTGACACACACCCATCATCCCACCACTCTCAGGAAGCTGAGGCAGGAGGATCACCCACCATGAGCTCCTGGCCAGCCTAGGCTACATAGCAAGTTCAAGGCCAGCCTGAACTACATTGTAAGATAGTGGCTCAAAAAAACAAAAAGCAAAAAAAGACTACATTCCTGGCCACAACATTCACATAAACACTTGACAGATACATAAAATAAGGAGGCAGTAAATTTCACATATCAAAGTACTGTTGCCTACTATAAAATTTGCAAACATTTTCAAATGAAACCTTTTAAAATAGTAATTAACCTTATTGGGGAAAGTCCTATACATCTAAATAATAAAACAGGATCATATTGTTTCATTAAAAATATGAAACTTTATCCCCATCTTCATTCTCAAGACTACAACTCCATACTGAAATGTGGTTATATTCCTGCCTCATATCAAATATCTGATACCCAAGGAAATTGTGATAAACATGATACAAAAATAGAATTATGATTAATACAGTCTTTGAAACGTAAGGTATACAAATCAGTCAAACTTGTTAGCAATCACTATCACACATTTACGATGCTCAGAGACTAAGAGAAAAAGGTTTCAGATTGTTTCAGAAATTATTATTCATTTCTACAGCAACAAATTAGAAAGCAAAATTAATATCTTCATTAAGGTCTTGAAAACAAGTGGGAAAAACCTCTAGAGAAAAAGAAATCTTTGAAACTTCTGGAGAGTCATGGCTCCATGACCCTCAAAGGTGTTTTAGGACCCAGCCTCATCTTTCTCACTGCAGATTTTCTAGGAGCAAACATAAGTAACAGACTTTTAAATTACTGGGTTTGCTGTGCTTCTTGAAGTCCATCTCCTTTGTACTTTAACTTGCATACGAACACACTTACCTTTAAAAGACACATTCCAGGCCCTACCGAGGTCCTGAGTCGCGCGGAAGACGCCCAGTCAGCCCGCTGCAGACAGACAGATCAGCCCACGCCCTACCTAGGTCCCCAGTCGCACGGAAGATGCCCAGTCACCCCGCTGCAGACAGGCAGCCACCTGGTTCCACACTACAAAGACGCAGAGGACACCAGACAACCAGACCAAGGTACTGAGTCCCGCTGCTCCC
>NW_004624809.1:9251037-9314435 GCF_000247695.1 Heterocephalus glaber
TTGTTTTCCACCCTTTAACTTTCAGTCTATGAGTTTCTTTTTGAATTAAGTGTGTTTCTTATATGCAGCATATTGTTGGATCTTGCTTAATGACCCATTCTGCCAGTTCATTTATTTGATTGGTGAATTGAGACCATTATCATTGATGGTTATAACTGGTATGTATTGACTTATCCTTGTCATGACCTTTTCTTGTTGTTGGATTCTACCCCTTTACATTTAATTTCTTGTGTTGTCTGATGGATTCATTCTGCTGGGTTTCCTGAGGTTGTGATTTTCATTGTCTTTTCCTAGGATATTGTTTATAATTTTTTGGAGTGCTGGTTTGGTATTCATGAAGTTCCTCAGGTGTTCTTTGTCATGAAAGTGTCTTATTTCTCCATCAATTTTGAAAGATAGTTTTGTAGGGTATATCAATCTGTGTTGCAGGTTGTTTTCTTTTAGGGATTGAAATACTTCACTCCAGGATCTTCTTGACTTGAGGGTTTGTGTTCAGAACTCTGCTGTGATTCTGATGGACTTTCATTTGTATCGTTTGTGTGTGATTTTTTTCTTTCTCTAACTGCTTAAAGGATTATGTTCTTCTGTTGGGTTTCTGGAATCTTAACTACTAGGTGTCATGGGGGGCGGGGGGTTGTGGGTTTTTTTGTTTGTTTTTGATCATGGCTAGTTGGAGTCCTATATGCCTCATTTATCTGTATGTCAAATTCTTTTCCCCTGCTGGGGAAGTTTTCTGCCATTATTTCTGTGAACAGTTTTTTTATGTTGTTTGCACACTCTTCTGTTTCTTCATTGACTCCAATAAGTTTTATGTTATTCTTCTTGCATCATCTAGTAGTTGCTAGATTGATTTCTTGTGGTCCCTTACTATTTTTAAAAAATTTCTCTTTTCCTGGTCACTAATTGCAATCCTGTCTTCTATATGTGATTTTCTGCCTCACATTGTGATCACATTATATATACACAAATGAGAGAAAAATTAGGTATATTCTTCACACACACACACCAAATACCTCCAACAATATTTTTCTGCCTTGATTTAGAGGTATTTGCTAACTCATGAATTTTAACTCAAAATGGTTCCTAGCTGGATATAAAATGCATTAAAAATAACAGTAAGCCTGAAAATTATTGTAGGATGAATAGCAGATAATCGTTTCATACACTCTTCTTGATGCCTTCTTATTCTATCTTTTCTTTTTTCTTAAAACACACACACACCTACCTTGTCCTCTACTCCTGCCCTTCTTATATCACTTCTAATTTCAGAGTATCTTCCAATTTACTTCAAATGTATGGAGAGTACACCAAGGCATGAAAGTACAAGAAGCAGGGCAACCTTTACTTTACTCAAAAAAGATAAATTCATTCCCATAGAGAATCTTGAATAATTAGAATAATTAGAAATGTAAATCCTAGCTGGCAAATATTTACTTTTGTATTTTCCACATACAACATGAAATTAGTCTTTTTCTTTAAAATACTGGAAATTAAGTGTACAGAATCTGGGAAGCAAGGTAGTTAGCAAGGTTAATAAAACCTTAAAGATTATCTAGTCCAAGCATACAGTTTTAAGATCCTGGACAGTTTCAGAGATTTATCCAAGTATCCCTACAAGTCGGCTATAAAGTGAGAATAAGAAACTAGATCTACTAATTGCCAAGAATTCAACCTTATTTGCTATGAAATCTAAGCTAAGTAATTACATTTTGGCAAAAAATGAGGATAAGAAATACTAATAACATTTCACTCTTTCACTGAATCAACTTAAGGACATCTAAGTGTCCGCCTCCTTTCCCCACTGCTTTCACTACTGTTACACAGTGAACTTTTTTTTGGTACCAGGAATCAAACTCAAGACCTTGCACTTGCCAGGCAGGTCTGGTGCCACTGAGCTACATCCCCAGCCCTGCACAGTGAACTATTAAGGAGAAAAATTAACACAGAGACTGTATTTTTAACTCAGCACTTGCTTAGTGCTCCTCTTAAATGAACAACATTGGAAGAAACAACGAATGAGATTTTAGAATGTAATTTTAAATAATATGAGACAAGGAATAAAAAAAGTTTCAATTAAAAATTATAGATCAAAGTGACAAAAAATTAAAAAGTAGTCTACCTCTGCTCATTATAGATAAACAATTTGCAGCTCAGAATGTCAACATAATTATTTTTAGTCACTCAGAAAAGCAACTCTAGTTTCATTCTAGCCTAAGGAAGAAAAGAAAAAGAAATTTTATTAGTATTTACCTGGAAATCATCAACAAGCTCAGGGAAGAGGTGTTCATACATTTTTAGTTCATCTATTGTTCGTCCTGGTACTTGCTGTGGTTTTAATTTGTTAATATCTGTTTCAATATCATCATTCTGAAATAATAAAAATAGCATGTCACCAGTTTTTTAAAGGTACAACTAGAGAAAATACTAATTAAATAAAGGTTGTAACAATTTTATATAAATTGAGATTTGTTTATTGTTTTTGGATTGTTATTGTCAGGTTTTTCTTTTTTCATGGTTATTCTAATGTAACAGGGGATTTGATTCTTCATGACAAAAAAAAAAATCTATGTCATGATCAAGATTAAAGTATGCTCTTCTCAATCTCTCTAAATGCCATCATATCACAAATTTTATTTCATTTTATTTTATTGGTTTTTGAGACAGACTCTTGCTATGTAGTTCAGGCTGGCCTCAAACTCACAGCAAACCTCCTACCTCAGCCTCCTGAGTGCTGGAATTACAGGCATGTGCCACCACGTCCGGCATGTTGCACATTTTAAAAGGCAATAAAACTTTAAAAAGCTGAATTGAAAAACATATATATAATATACATATATATATATATATACACACACACGTGTATGTACATATTAATGGTGGTAATAAACAAAACAGCTAACAGTGAGCACTAAAAATATATGAAGCTAATTTAATTTGCATAAGAAGGCTAAAGTAGATAATATCATTACCTTCGTTTAACTGAAAACAATACATAGGTTAAGGAGCTTGCTATTAGTTTACACCTTTCAAAGAGAGAAGCCAGGATGCAAAAGTTGAACAATGCCAGAGCACACAGTGTTGGCCAGTATGATGCACTGCCTCACACAGACTGTGGGATGTCACACACTTACATGTCATGGTAAAGAAAGGGGCCTTAAAAAAGCTCAGTGGTACCACTGACTCTCTTTTTTAGGAGAAAAAAGTAAGGAGTGGTAAAACTGCCAGACCTAATCTTCATGCCCCTTTAGGAAAGACAATGGTAAATTTAAAAACATATCTTTGGAGAAAGTAGATATGCATCCAGGATGAATCTCATCTGTGTGTGCCTCCGAGAAGAGCCACTGCACCTGGGAAAGAGGGCAGGCTCAGTGTACACAGCATCCAAGCTAATTTCTAGGGTTCCCAACAATTGGCCTCACACAAAGACAAACTCAATGTGATCTTCACAGATAATTAAAGAGAGATAATAAGACCACTACTGATTTTTAATTGGTACTCATTTTAATGTTCTATTTATCTTACTATACATGAACTAATTTTTTAGCCTTAAAGCAAATTTATTTTACTATGCCTCAATCCTTATATACATGTAGCTAATATGCCAATCACTGTATCATTGTATAATTATTATATAAGTTGTAATTTTAGCTATTTTTAAGTTACAGATTACGAACCAGTAATATAATTTTCATGATTAGCATCTAATAAATAGGAAATGCTTCAAAAATAAGAAAATACAAAAATTATTTTCCCTAATTATACCTGTTAATGTTTAATATTATTTTGTGAAAATACAGCCTTACACAGTGGCTGTCTAAAAAATATTTGCCTATAAAGAAAAACTCTCGCAAAAAAATGATAAGATCAACTGAAAAATGGAATGTAGATGGCAGACTTGATAAAAGCCTCATCATTATGAACTTAGGAAGTTTCAGCTGTAATATGGTATACTGGTGCATTTATGGGTAAAGGAGCATGACACATGATATATGTAACTTACCTGCAAATGGTTAGAATTTTTTTAAAGCGCGTATGCATCCGTACATGCTAATTTTCTAGGAGCAAAATCAGCCATTGTTTTTATTTCTACTGAGTTCTATTTCTCCACTCTATTCTTCACATCTCCAAAGCACCCCCAAAACAGATATTTTTAATGAAAACTGAACATGAAAAACATACTGAATATACTTTGTTTTTAATAAACACTGAATAAAAAAGTTTTCCAAAATACAACATTTTAAAGAGATTAACCTAGAAAATTTAGTATTAATCTGGGAAATTTTACTACTCCCCAACATTCACTTTCCAAGAATCCAAACAGTCACTTTTTAATATTCTTCTTGTTATCCAAGGAAAATTTTATGTTGGTAATTTAAACTCTATCTTGGAACTTACTATCTTCATTCTATCAGACTCAGAACCAAAAATGCAGTTATCCATCAGAGCCTACGTTATTTGCCTTCTTAATGCCAGAAGACAGACTAATTTGACAATTTTGCAAAGCACTGATTACCTTGGTAATCATGCTTACAACAAAATTTGTTCTCTACTTGCTATTAGGATAGAAATCTTGCAATATGTTAAGATCCAGAAGCCTCAGTATACTCCAATTGTAATGCAGTAATCTAAGATTTAAAAAAAATTAAAACACCCAAGCAGCAAGTCAAATAATACCCTCTCCCCCAAAAAACCAAGCAATAAGCAAAATGGTTAATCAATCAGAGACCATTTTTCTTCATACAGTTTAGTGGTCCCCTCTAACACTAAATAAAACAAAACCAAGTACCAGAAGTACCATAAAATCTGAAAAGTCACCTGCTTCTTTTACCTATATCTCATGCGACAATAACTATATTTTCTCAATTAATACACTACTTTTCCCTTTTCCAATTAACAAAAGAATCATTAGATAAATGGTCCAGTATGAAGAATCATTATAAGAATTCTTATAAAAATACATCAGTTATAAACTATTTTCCTACTATTTTTATATCCCCAAAGAATGGCAGACACAGGATATTGGATTTGGGAATAAGCTGTCACAATGGAGCTCAAACCACTATCCTTAGGCTCCTTAGATTCTCTTAAATTTCAAAATCTGAGGCAGAAGGTTAAATAAAATCTTTCTGCTCCAAAGGAATGAAAAAAGTTACATTAGCCTTTTTTCAGCCCAACAAATTTAAGGCAACATTTGCCCTCCAATCATGCAGTCCATAATTATCCACAAAGCAACAAATTAAATGCCATTACATAGACTTACCAGATCTCTTTTTTATAAATGAAGTACACAGCTTATAAAGCTGACTAATGATAAAAATTCACTAACCTTAAAATTCTGATCTAGGTCGTCTTCATTTTCGATTTCATTTTCAGGTTCTAAATCAATATCATCGTTGTCATCACTTTCATCTACTACGTCATCCACTGTGATACAAAACGTGCTATAAGTAGGTCAGAGGTAGGAATTCTAAAACACGCATGTCTAAAAAAGTGTATATATATATATATATATCTGTATGTAAATTTTATAATACATAAGTATTTCAATCACCGGGAAAAAAGCAAATGAGATTTCTTATTAAAAATGTCTAAGATTGTTCCAGCTACTGAAAAAACCTATGAAATAATATGTGAAAGTGCTTTAAAATCTGAAAAGCACTGTAAAAATAAGTGAGCTTTTTGCTAACAACCTCAGCTTTAAAAAATATTTTATGTTTCTAGAACCAGAATAAAACATCCTGTTTCCAATTCATGATAAATTTCAATGCCGCATCTGATCCCTTATAATTCCCCTGCTATTCATTCCAATAACTGTGTGCCATGTACTGTGTTGTGTACTGGGAATTTTTAAAATATATTAATATAATCCCGGCCCTCAGGGAACTCACTGAGTAAAAAGTAGAAAGGAGTAAACAAGTAAATATAATACAGAAGATAAATGCTAATAAAGCCATAATCTTCAAACTGCCATGGGAAAATCAGAGCAGAAACCAGTTGCAAATTGTTTAAAAACAAGGTGTTGATCACTTTGCATAACAGATCATATTTAAGCAATTTCTTAAAGAAATTATAACATATTTCTATATGAACAGAAAGGGGTGAGTGTGCCTTTTAAAATAGAAATAACACTAAGATAAAGAAGTGAGAAGATGTCTTTGAAAAATAAGTAGAAGTAGCATGCATAATATGCTTGAGAAAGTACTAACAAGCAAATAAGAATGAGAACAAATGGAGGATTAATATAGTAGGCCAAGTTTAGTTTAGACTTTTAACCTACAGAAGGAAAGAATTGAGAATTCAAGAGGAAAATAACTGAGAAAGAATAAGTGATAGAATGAGAAGGACTTGCATTTTCAAGAGCACTCTGACAGGTGTGATCAAGGGAGTATATGGATAGAGCAGGGCCAATCAATAAGAAGGAAAATGCAGCAGTAAAGGGAAAGGATACACATTAAAGAAAAACCCAGGGACTGAATGAAAAAGGACATGGGCTGTGGATGTAGGGGAAACAAAGGAACAAGAGCACAAGAGTCTATAAGACTATACAGTAAGGCTCAGTGCTTTTAAACAAGATAGAAAATGCTTCTTTAAAGACAGTTTCCCAAACTCCCTTTCCAATGTGATGTAGAGCAAAGATTACTGACTGTCGTCCTATTGTATGTACTTCTTTTCTTGCTTTTTGGAACAGAAGCCCTGTGTGTTAGTTACTGGGCTTCCAACCTCCCTGGAAGTAGTTACAGCCATACATACCAATAACTACTGGTCAATGGTACATGATGCAAAGTGATAAATACAAATTCTAAGTCACATTCTTTAAAAAGAAAATTGCCCTCTCCATTTTTTTCATTCTCATTTCAATGTGCACGTAATTTTATGATAACAGACAATGAAAACATTTTTTGATAACCTAGTACAACAGAAATCTACTACCCAAGGATTATCTGCCTATATTCTAGCTAGATAGGGGGGGATGTGGGTCAGAGCAGGGGTAAAGGGTCAACTTCTCTTTTAATGGCAGGGCAAAAGGACTCTGGAGACAGAATTCTTGAATTCCTGAATTCAAAGTTTGATTCTCCATCTTGCTAGATATTTCATGTTGAGCAAGTCACATAAGATTTGTGCCTTAGATTCCTCATCTATAAAATGGAGATGCCTACTCATAGTGTTCTTCTGAGCACTAAATGATTTTATATGTACATATACATACATATATATATATATATATATATATACACACACTGTACCATATATATACATATGTATGTGCTGTCAGGCAAACAGTATGTGTTATAAAAATGTTTATGACTATTGCTGTTTGAGTAGACTACAGGGCCTCTGTAACAGCAGCTCAGTAACTAATACAGACACCAAACTCTTTTGAGTTTGAGACCTCAAATTCTTTTGAAAATAGCACCAAAAAAAAAAAAAAGTGTAAGTATTCATATGGTGGCCAGGATCTATTTATGCCTATGTGGTAACAGCAGAAAGTCATGGATAAATGGAGAAAACTAACACTTGGAGAAAGAGAGGGGAGACAAAAGAACTCATAAGGAAAAAAATTAAAGGACTGCAGAAAAGGCTATTGCGAACAGGAAAAATGACTGCACAGACAGGGATGGGGAAAACACAGTTCAGCCTCACAGACAAAACATGCCTTTACTTTCAGGCCAAATTTGTCAAATATTTTCCTTTATATGCTATTTTCCTTCAGATTTCTTATTCAGATGTAAAATGCATAACTTAGAGGGTTGAGACCTTCTTACCTATCCTAAAAATCCAATGGTATTCTTATACCACTGCCAATAATATAAATTACTACAACTTAATCAGACAGTTAAAACCAGAGACTATAAATCAAAATTATTATTTTTTATTTCAGAATGCCTCTGACTCGTTTAATAATAAAAAGAGAATATAGCCAGGCATGGTGGTGTATATCTATAATCCCAGCACTTGGGACTGGGGGGGTGAAGCAAGAAGATTTTGAATTTAAAGCCAGACTGGCTTCGAGGCCAGCCTGGAATACATAGTGAGCTTGTCTCAAAAAAAACCAGAAAGAAACAAAACAAACAAGAAATATACAACTTAAATATCTATCAGCAGGACACTAACTAAACAAATGATACTACATCCACATGATGTAACCATTAGAAGAAAGGAGTGAAGGTTTTCTATAAGGATTTGTAAACTATATCCAAGGAGTTTATTTTTGGTGTTGCCTTACTCCTGTAAATGTGATCTACTTTCCCTTTATGTCTTTTAATTGGTTTTTGTTAAACACACACAGCTATATAGATGTGTGGATATTTATATATTTCTTTTTTCCTGTTTGCAATAGGCTGTGCACATATAAATGTGTAGGTATATACACACACATACAGAATAACTTCATTCATTTTTCTTGTAACTAGTGTTTTATTTTGTCTAAGCCATGTTTTACAATTCATACGTAATAGTATATTATTCTCCATAGCTAATGATATATCTCACTTTTTAACAGTTAAAACCTTTCTTTTCCCTGTCTTATAGATTTAGCTAGAGCTTTCAAAATGATATTAAATTAAAATGGTTGAGAGAGGCATCCTCTTAAGATTTCATTACTATTTCTGATATTAATAGTACTCAGATTGTTCTGAAAACATTTCTGATTTCCTTAATAAACTGTACCTGGAACTGACATGCATTTTTATGAAATCTCTTGAAGCCAATGATCTTTTCCTTCCTTTGACCTACTGATAATAAATTTTATTATACGTCTACTAATATGGTGAACTTACTTTCCTAAAAATAATCCTTACTTGGCCCAAGTGTCCTAGACATGAAAAACACTGCTCAATTAAGTTGCTAATTCTTAAGTTTGTTAGCATTTTAAAATTTTGATATTTATTTTGAGGAGTGACGTTGATCTACAGGTTGTTTCAGGTTATTCTTACCAAGTTTTGCAGCATCGTGCTAGCTTCTAAACTTTCCTTTATTTTCCTACGTGCTGGAAAATAAAGAATAGGGAAATTTCTTGGAAGTTGAGAGAACTAATCTATGACATCATCAGCACAGAGTGTCTTCTTCAATGAAGAAACCTGATTGCATAGTCAACTTGTTTATTATTTAAATCAATTTGATTATCCATATTTCCCTATAACATTGTCCACTTCAATCATATATTCAAATTTACTGGGGCTTATATTTAGCATTTACTTAGATTGATTTAATCCCCTCTATGTAATATGACAAGGATTTAGAGGTACAATAACACTATGTTTCCATCAATTTATCCTTGTCATTCCAAAGATTATAACTTTTATCTATTTTTGTTCTATTATTTGTAACATGTGTTATCTTAGAGTGTATAAAATAACCTTTGCTGTCTTGTTTTATACATTTTTTTCTTCTGTATTTATATTTTGTATTAGAAGATGTCTTCCTCCCTTCTTTTGGACTAGGAGTAACATATACATTTGCCACTCTGTTTATTTTCAAATTTTCCACCCTGCTGTTTCAAGTCCAGCAAGTATTAGCTAGGTGAATTTCATTTATTAACCCATTTTAAGTCCCTTTTCTTCTAATTGGAGTGTTTTATCCATTTAGATTGCTAATTAATGGAACTGATTTACTTGTACTTGCTTTGTACTTAGCTTGCTCAGGGTTTTTGTGTATCTGAAATTTCCTTGCTTTTATGTTCCAGAGAGTGATCCGTTCAAGAATTTTTTCCAAGGGAAAAAAATAAATAATTTTACACAAAATTTCAAAGTGTTCATAGTCTCTGAAGTTCATCCATGTATCCTATGGTTCACTGAACCTCAGTTTAAGGATCTCTGTCCAATTCTTTCTTTTTGATTTTTTATTAGTACATTTGCAGTACATAATGTTTACATTTCTTTATAGTTGAGAATACATATTTCTATATCATTTTAGAAATGCAAGAATAGTAATCTATTGATATAGATTTAACGTATTTTTGTAACAGACTCAGTTTATGATAACTGTGTATTGTAGGACTTTTACCAATATTTACTATTACATAGTTAAACAGGTAATAATGGTTAATACAATTAGTATTCTACTGTGTCTTCTGCATTAACATTTTTAACCCATCACTTGACTGGCTGAAATAGTATTTCACATAATCACTTCAGTAAGGGTACCTGAATAATATATTCTGTTCCCTTATGTTTCTAAGAATGTAACACCTCCACAGATGTTGGAAACTAATAAAGATTCAGAAATCTTGAGTCAGAACCTTTTTTCTTTAAACCTCCATCGATACTACTTCACTATCTTCTGGCATTTAACATTTGAGAAAGCCAAGTCTTGAGGACAACTGCATTCATTCAACAAGTACTAAATGAACCTTTATTATGGCCCATGTAATCTAACAGATGTTAAAGATACAATGAAGAAAAAAACAACAGTTCTATTGTGATAAACATATATTCCGTCATTGTCCCTGCTCATGGCACACAGCGGCTAAATCCCTTGGAATCAGGAGATAGGAGCAGCTTTCCTTCTAACGAGCATAAAACTCATGGTGGAATCCAACAGAGATTCAAGGCAGAAGCTGGGGGCTAAAAACATGAAGGCAGGTTTAGAGGGGTTGAACTTCAGCATTACTCAACCTCCAAGAAGAAAAGATGAGCTGAGATTGAGTTGCTCACCAATAGTCAATGATTTGATCGATCATGACTGATCAAATCACAAAAACCTTAAATGATAGTACACAGAGAGTTTGGGGGTTAGTGAACACACCAAGGTGCTAGGAAAGTGATGTGCCTGAAGAGAGCATGAGTCCACATCTCTTCCTGTACCTGATCCTATCCATCTCTTCACCTATCAACTGTAACCCTGAAAACATACTAGTAAGCAAAGAGTGTGTCTGAATTATGTCAGCCATTAAAGCAAACCATCAACATTGACTAGTGGGCTGTAAGAACTCCCCCACCAATTTTGTTACTGGCATCCAAAGTAGGAGCAGTCTTATGGGATAGCACCCCTAAACCTATGGGGTTTATGCTAACTCCAGGTAGTGTTAGGATTGAACTGAACTGTACAACACCCACCTGGTGCCCAGAGAAGTGGAGAATTTGTTGGTATGAGAGAAAACCAACCTACATATTTGGTGTTAGAACTATGAGTAGAAACAACTCAGGCTATTCTAGTGGAGCATACAAAAAATAACAAAGACTTTGATACATGTAATGCAGTCTGATATGTGAGAAAACAATTGAAAACAGAATGAGAGTATTTTCTTTGTGCCTCTACAGTTATTAGAATCTTCCTCTCACAACCTAATTAAGAAGTCTTGTTAGAAAATGTAAATCTACATTTCCAGTTTATTGATTCATCAAGTCAGAGACTCACACATAAAAGGACCTAATGGAAAAATAGTGCCTCTCTCATTTTTTTCCTACATTTGGTGAATTCACTGCATTATTGGTCTATCCATTAATCTGGACACTAAATAAAGAACACTACGGGCTATATCTTTCCTGGTATAACTACCTGCTGCATCATAGGAAGGCCTCACTGGCTTTGTACCAGTTAGAATCACCATTTAAACATCCGTAATTTACACTCCCAGAGTCCTACGTGGAGACATGGAGGATAAAGAGATTTCAACCACCCTCTGATTATCCCTCCAAATGAGGTGCTGGTAGCATCTCACTTTGGAGACCCAGATTACACTGTGGGAGGGGATATGAACTTGACACTTTCCTTAATGTATTCATTTCTCTACCATATTTGTTCTGTATTCTATGTTTATTTCAGGAGGATACCCTCTGACCTAGTTTTCAGATTTGGGACAGATTTTTCCATATTTTCAAAATCTGTTGGTAATTTCAGATGGAATTCCTTTCATTTATCCATCTACTTTGTGTCAACCAAACTTGTGCTTTAATAACTAAATATTTTTAAAATATAATAACACCATTCCCTACTGACATATTCCATTAATAAATCTACATTAAGGGTAGTAAAACTAATTATAGATACTTCTTTTAAAGCATCTACTTCATGTATTTTATATAAATAAAAGATTTACTTCTTTGGAGAAAAGTCATAAACTTAACAGTCAACACAACTTTCCCTTTTTCATTTTGCTATGTATATTTTTCTCACATTAAGAAGTTTAAATGCTTACTTCCTTTACTACTTACTTACAGTAATATACAGAAAATGACAGCCTCTCTATGATAATTTCACATATTTCTCCAAGTAAGCTACTTGTAAGGTTTTGTTAAGTATAAACCGTAACAATTTTGGACTGGATATTTTTTAACTTGAGAAAAAAGCGACAAATGTAAAACCAAACATAATTACCTAAACATGTAATGCCACTATCTTATATTTTAAAAATTTATATAAATTATCAACTTATATTCCTATATAATGCTTACAGTTTTTCACAATTCACTTTTCCATACACACAACACACCCTGTTATTTCCCCTTAATTACTAGATTTTCTTCCTTATATTTAAAGAAATATTTATTAACTAAAATATAAAAGTTTATATTGTTCATTAAGACCTTTTTGTGCTGAGCAGTTGGACACATGTTAAAAAAAATTTTTTTTAAATGTCCACAGTCACAAAATTCCAAGAACTAAGGAAAGCCAGCAAGAACTTGGGGTCCTACCTTCAGGGGGTAAACTGTAAAGCTGGGCCACAGGTCCACTCACAGGCATAACTGGTAACTGGAAATGGAAAGAACTTTTAATTGTTGGAAGTGGCAGGCGATTTTTGGGGAAACACTTCCTCATTATCAGACTGGAAGTATTTACAAGAGGATCAAGAGTCCGGACTGCCAAACACTCCTGTTTTTTTAAAAGAAAAAAAAAAAAAAAGAATGTGCCTTTGGTAAATAGCTAAACCAATTTTATATTACCTCCGAAATTAATACATTGATTTTCTAGAGACAAACACTGCAAAAAACAGTATTTTAATACAGGATAATTATAAAGTAAGTTTACTGTTCAGAAGTACATAATGTAAATAATAACTTCATGTAGCAAATTTTCCCTAAATATTTTAGCTATACAGAAATCAGTACCATCTTTATCACCAAAATCCACTGGAATACTAAGTATCAGTGATATAGAGCCTTTTAGAGCTTTCAATGATAACAAATAGCCCGCAGCCACACACGTGCCACAGGGTCACCACCACGGCCCTATATGAACAACCTAGGGGACATTCAGCAAGTCTAGGGCATGAAATGTTTGAAAAGTTTATGGGGGATAAGGGTGAAAAAGTATCGGGAATGTAAGAAAGGTCTAAGAAATAAAAAGGAACATGCATTTTACTAAGCCTTTCTCAGAACTCTATCAGTTATCACACAATGGCATCTTTCAGAAGGTGGCGAGTCACCTTATTAATAAAGGCTGAACATCCAACGTAAGGTCTAAACAATTTGATGTGCTGTCCTAGTATCTAATTTTCAGGAGGGTTAGGGCTTAGAGGAATTTGAAACTATGCCACATCATCATCATCATCATTATTATCAGTTACTGACATTTAGGCAGCACTTTGATACATTATAAAATTTTAAGCATCCAATTTTATATCTGGCAAATCAATACAGATGACAAATTAAGGCTCAAACCTCTTATATCAAATATTCATCACTATGTGCACTACAGATAGTAAAAATAAGTACATGTCGCTGCTCTTGAAAAGACAATACTAAAGATAAACAAAAGTGTTTCAATATCTTAACTACTGTTCTGTACAAAGAGATTGTTCAGGTGTAAAACCAAAAAGGCACAACTAAGATACCTGGCTGGTATTTTTAAAAAGTCAGATGTCTATTCTTATAATTACAGCCTTCTAAAAACAAGAGGGTTTCACTGCAACATCCTCATCTCCCATACCTGACTGTCTTCTACAGATGCTCAAAAAGGTCTCACTGAATATACTGTGAAGGATGTCTATGCCTAAAATGGTTGGCAGAAGTAGCATTTCTAGGTACAGGTTCCCCCTCTATACCTTCCCAATGCAGAAAAGGCTCCAGCAGAAGGAAGACATGCAGAGCACACAGAGAAAACAGAAATACCCTATCAGCTGTTAAGAAGCCACAGGTACACTGGGAGGGGAGAGTGCAAAAGTAAGTACAGCCAGCTACATACCCTAGAAATCACAGCTACATGGAAGCCTTCTCTGCCAACAGATGCTTTTACACATCCTTTAATCTCGGGGAAATCTCACATGGAAGACATGTGCACTGATCACTTTCCTCAGTTCAGTCTGAGGTCACACATGACAATGACTGCACCTTCTGAATTTAAGTTTTTCTAAATATATAGTATGTAAACTTTTCTGACTATTCAGTTTTCTTACGATGCATCATCATTAGTACATTAAGTAGGATAACAGGAAGAAAACAACTCACTTGTGAGGTGTTATACAGAATCTTCATCCCATTGGCAGTGATAAAGGCTTTTCTTCCCAACTTGATGTTTGTAACACTTTTTAAGCTCTGCAAAATTCCTTTCCGAATAAGCATGTTTCTATGTCGATTATCATGGCGGTGCCAATCTACATAAATTGTTAAAAGCACTTGGACATATCCTCTGTCTACAGCTCTCCTGGCATTTGTTTCTTTAACAAAAGAAAATTGAGAAAGAATATACTTTAAATGACAAAAAGAAAGGGGTAGGATAAATTAATTAAAAATATAAATCAATACTGTGATGAATTTTCACAGTTCTTCTTCCTGGTTTTTTGTCTGTTCTGAGACAGGGTCTCATACATAGCCTTGGACTGCTAAATTGCTTAGGCTCACCTCAAACTTGTAATCCTTCTGCCTCAGCCTCCCAAGTGCTGGGATTATAGGCATGTGCCACCACATGTGGCTGAATTCTTATAATTCTCATAACCGCCCCCCAAAAGAGGCAACTAAATATTTATATATGTTTTTCTAACAAAGTAAATGACAAGTTCTAGAAGACCTTATTAACATTTTCCAGCAATTCCTTGCCCATATAAATACTTTATAAATATTTATAATTTTATAATTTTATGATTTATAAATATCAAAATCTCTTTAGTAAAATTAGGTCATCTTTTAAAATATTATATTAATAAAAGCTTCATGTATCTTAAAAGTTATGAACATACATACTGACATTATATTAAAAGTAATTTAAAAACCTTTACCGTACTGTGAATATGATTTTGTTAAAAGCCATTATCACCTTTGTTAACTTCTATTTCAAAACTGTGCTCCCACTGAAATTAATCCCATTGAATTGTGGCTCCCATAACAAACTTTATGTTTCCATGGAAATGAATTGCTCAAATAAACTCACAATTATATAAAAATCTATGTCACAGCAATACTAATTTTAAAATGAACAATTTTTTAATAAATGAAAGGTAAAAGGAGCATTACATGATTAGAAAATAGTGCTTTCTGGTCATTAAACTTTTAACATAATGAAAAGTATATTAAAGGTTTTGTATAAAAGATCAATTTTACTGGAGTACAAATTTAACCTAATTGTTTTTTTACAGTATCAATATTTAAGATTATTAACCAAAAAATAGTGTCTTTTACTAAGATAGCAGCAATGAAATCATATCACAGCAACACACCAAGCCACCCAGTGCTACTTTTGTGAATCCATTATAACTACTACGAGATAATAGGTTGAACTACTAATCCATCTGAGGCTGTGTAGTTACAACGAAATATTAATCTCTTCTTAACTTCAAATGTACCTATAAAATGACTCTGGGCTCATGACATGGACACTAAGATGACACTTACTTTAGGTGTCTGAAACAATTATTATAGTTTCCAAATTCACTGAAATATACCTAAAACATAACACTGAGATAGATTCACTACTTCTCTTCCAAAACTATGTTCTGACATTAGAGAGGTAGAAGCAACTCACCAGGGAAAGAAAGTGTTCTTATGTGAAAGCTTTCAAACCTCTATTATATCTAAAATAGCTTACTTGATAAGACTATGACCTATTTGTAAAATTAGCTTAACTGTTTTGACCAACTAAAGTTTTATATAAACAAAGCTGTTTATACCAATCAAAATATGTAAGCCTTTAGTTTACTAGCTCCAAATATAATTTTGTTAAAAGACATTATGATCATTGCAACTATTAAAAACTTTCTGCTTCTGCTAGAATTCCCACTAACCTAAACAATATTTACGAGAAATATTAAAATTATGTATGAAAGATCAAATTTATAAACTGTTATAATTCAAACACAGATGCTGAGGTGAACCATAAAGGAAGTGAACAGATCCATCTACAATCTGCACTGAGCAATATTATACCAGATAATGTGTTCAGGGCACAAAACTCCCCATGAGCATGTCTCCTCTTCTTCCTTCTCTAATTAAAAGAAAATTTAAGTTTATCTTTAAGCTGAGTTTAACCTACACATCAACAATAGCAGTTTAGCTGCCCATTTTTACATTCTTTATTCTATTTTTTACCTTACATTCTCCCAACATTTATCTTAATAATTGAATTTATCCTTTAAATACAAGGAATCTTTAAAAATATAAATTAATGAAGAATGCTCCAAAATGCTATGGTCCATTTAAAAATATGCACTGTACTACAAAAAAAACTCACTTTCCATTATTAAATTTCATCCTATTCAGTGACATTTGTCATTTGAAAATATATTAAACTACTTGTCAGTTACCTTTCTGTATCCTGACGGCGGTAACAGGTATATTTATCCACCATCCTCCTTTGTAAAAAGAATGGTAGGAGTAAAAGGAAAACTACTACTTAAAACTGAAGATACAATATTTCATCATCTTAGGTTAATTGATTTCTATAAAATACTTGAAACTTCTGAGAGTTTTAGTTTTTACTGACTTACAATTACTGCCTTTGTCATTAGTGATTCTGAAATCACTAAGCTTTAATAAAATTTTAAAACTACTGTGATCCACTCAAAAAGTATGTGCCTTTATTACGAATCAACATTTAAATAGTTTGAATTACAAAGTCAAAGCACATCAAAGCAAAATAGAATACTGTTTGAAGTTAATGTGATTTCATTCTAAAGTTTATTACGTCACATATGAAAATAAAACTACACAGATAACCTAAATGAGTACCATATATTTCATTTCAAGAATGAAACTGTCAAATGAGAACTCTGATATAATACTAAAACCTAGGTGATTTTTTAAACTTAATAAATATTTATCAAGTAACAGGTTTTCAATTAATCATTTGCTCCATTTAAAAAAGTAACTCCAGCAATTCAAACTTAAGGGCAATTAGTCTCACCCTTGATAGCTTACCAACTGCCTGTTAATTATAGGGTGAGAAGATGGGACCTATGACAGTCATCAACAGAGATGTTTGAGACTAAATATTAAGACGAAAATATTAATTTAATTAACCAATCATCCAGGCAACTACTGATGAAACTTAATATTTAAAATAGAGATACTGAGCATCTTGGACTGTGAAAAACATATAAACATATATGACTATTCTCCAAAAGCGTCGTAAGACACATCTACTCCAATGCTTCAGTTCTGAAGATGAAGAGTTTTATTTTATAATGAATTTAAGTCTGTAGATTTAGATTAACACTCACTTTTTAAAATGTTATAAATTAGAATTTATGGTAGAAACAAAATTTCTAGTAAGAGCTTCCAAGTTAAAACCATGTTATATACAGCAATAATAGTTGTTCAAGATATTTTTTATATTAAAATTTTTCAATGTCATGTTAGTTTCATTTCTTCAAAACAATGATGGATGACAGTTATTTTCCTTTTCCTAAAAATAGGAAATGAACTGGCTTGAAAAAATTATATAAATGTCCGAGATAAAGTATAGCTCAGTAAACATAGGTTATCAGTTATGATGGATAGCTACTGCACTAGAAATTAAAATCAATCTCAACATTAGAATATTATAAACTAGCTTAAAACTGTAGACTAAATTGTATTTCCAGTTTCTTTAACACAGTAAATAGAATGTTCAGAAAAAAAGAATCTAGTATTTCTAGTATTTAAAAACTTACTTGATTTTAGCAATGCAGCAAGAGTGTCTAAAGCAACCCTGTCAACACAACAAGAAAACACAAACAACAACAAAACTAGTAAAATTAATCTACAATTATAAATTCATACAATCTTGTCAGATAAGTAATTATTCTATTATCTATTCCAAGATTTACTGTTATTAGAGCATCAATTATATATGGTATTTCTCTACATGCATTTCTCCCTGCAGCTTAAAATCAGAAAGAAAACTGATATAGTGTATAAAAAACAGTTAAGACAGAAAAAAAACTAACATTGTCTAAATCTTTCTGTCAAAAGTTAAATGAATGCTATCAATTGTTGTATTTGTATTTGACCCTGAAAGAGTTTACAAAGGAACCACACTATTAAGAACGAAAGGCCCTGAGTGGCAAAGGAATTAAATATAAGCTTTAACACAGAATAATTTTATAGCTACAAAATTCTATGGATAATTTCACTTTCTGGCATTCAAGTATTTCCATTCTATCAAGCTACAATTCTCATACCTAAGGCAGTATCTACTATAAAACATTCTGGAACTTGGAAGTTTGGGAAGAAGAAGAAAGAGCCCTTATCTTTTAGCTACAAAGCACCGAAGAGAATAAATAACAAGCCTAACTATTATCTACAAAACTCTTACTGTCCCTCAAAGGACAAGGAAATAGCCCCATAGACTGACAATATCTATATAGATAGATACATAGATATATCTATATCTATATATATATAGATAGATAGATATATCTGCTCAGTTACACAAAGTGAAATCAGCTGCCATTAATAAGCTATAAAAGTGTATATAATACCACTATGGAAAATAAATAATTTTTCAAAAATAAGTTACTAAAAAAATGGCACTTAATTTCAATAACTTTCAAAACGTAAGGCTACATACTATAGTACCTCTTAAAAGATGTCAGTAATATACATTACAGTATGTATATTATCAAACTTAACTAAGCATTTCACTCACCATCAAGCATTTGTTGAATGCCTACTAGATACCCACAGTAGCAATTTCTTCATAGGTGTAAAATTAGAAAACAAACATCTCTTCCACAGATAATTTTATAATCTGCACAGTATATGAAAAATATACTCAAGAAATTAAAGCCAAAAACAAGGGAATAAAGTAAAAGTTGACACATTAATGGTAGAGAAGAGGTAACATGAACAGATGTAGGAAAAGGTAAAAAGAATAACTGATTAAAAGATTCAAGAGGGAAGTTGATTCACAGTAAACCCTGAAACAGTGATCCACGACTAGGCACAAAGTAAGTGTTCAACAAATGCCCAGGAAGAGAAAGTTCTTATTAATTATACTTTGGCTTGACACAAATAAAGCAAACATTCAAACCTTTATTTATAATAATACTCATAAAATAAAAACAAAGTACATCCATTTTCGAATATTATATATGCGTACCTACAGCTCTCTAAAAACAGTGTGAAATGCTGACAGTGAGAGTTAGAAGTAATTGAACATTACACAACTATGTACTGAGTTTTCATTACATGTATGAAATCACCAGTGACAAACATTTTTATAGCTGTGCAATAAAAAATACAGGAGACTGTAAATTTATCACAATTAGGGTGGATAAGGACTTCTTTAAAATCAGTCAAACTTAAACACAGAATTAAATGGATCTTCCAAGTGAAACCGCTTTTTGTTTTTTGTACCAGGGATCAAACTCAGGACCTTGTGCTTTCAAGGCAGGCATGGCACCACTGAGCTAAATCCCCAGCTGAAACTGCTCTTTATAAAACTCAAAAGGAAAAATAAATACATAAAAATAAAAATAAAATAAAACTCAAAAGGAATAAAAGACAGGGTTCGGCAAGACTGATAAATGCCAGGCACCATTCTAGGTGCTTTACATACATGCTTTCTACTGTAATTCTTAAAACACTTTTGGCTTATAGAATTGCCCTGTTTTATGGACATGGAGCATCTCTACAGTTGCATAAAAACTCAATGATATGGAAAATAAATAATAAAAGCAACTTGTTGAGAAAGAAAATTATGAAAGCAGAAATGTTTCCCTTTGAGAAGACAATCTGAAATGCCAGGTAAGTGAGCTGCACTCAGCATGCCACAGGCCCCACCTCACTTGCTGCACAGCCAGCATGGTCCTTCTCCCTGTCTGCCTTGGTTCTCCTGGAGGGTCCAAGGGCAGGGAGGTAGGCTTCAGGGTCTGCCACCCAGGGAGGGGAGCTCCTTCTACCTTGGCAGAGGCCACCAAGCATCATTCTCAGATGGTGACTATGCACCCAGCACAAAAGGCTGCTGCTGCTGGACTTCTCTAGTGCTTGAGCACAAGGACCAATTTCTCACCCAGGAAGCTGTAGCTCTGTAGCCACTGTGGGCCTTGCCTCTGCATTTTATTCTGGAATGTCTTGAGGGTTTTTGTCCCTGTCACAGTGATTTGTAAATTGAAGACATCTCCCTCTGGAAGATGTGACAACTGCTTCCTCAGGATGAAAAGTGAAGATTAGAGTGCTACCCTAGGGAATTCCCAGAGGTACTGACTCACCATACACAGGAGTCCAAAGAGCCTGCTGCCTAGAAAAGGTTCCTGTCTGACATGCAAGAGGCAGACTAATGTACTGAACCTTCAAGGAGAGGTGCAGGGGCTCAGGACCAGGAAGTGTTATCTTACACTTGAAAACAGTGACACACTGTGCAGTCCTTTTTCTACATGTTAGAAGTATAAGATTATTCAAGAGGACAACTCCAAGGGCTTGAAACCTCGAAGGTTTGCACCTTGATGACCTTTGGAATGTATACAACTCAAGATTTAAAATCTTTCTGTGTAAATGGGTTATGAATTCATGTGGAAGTACATGTCACTTTAGAATCAGTAATAATGCTGAGGGCCGAGGATGTAACTCAGTGTGCTGCACCTGTCTGGCAAGTGTAACTCAAGTGTCTTGAGTCCAATCCCCATACTAATAATAATAATAATAATAATAATAATAATAATAATAATAACAACAATAACAACACAGAGTAAAGAACACTAGGCAGGAAAAACTTTATGCTAACCTTAAGTCTGAGTAGAACAAACCTGAAACAGACCTGGGAAGGTAGCCAGATAAGAGACTTTATAAAGTAGTAATCCTGTAACTATTGTGAGAAATTTTCTCTAAATCAAGACATCAAATAGGAAAATTTATCTACAATTTCCCCATGTATAAGAATTTTTCTAAGCAGATCTTTTTAAGTATCAGAAAATTAACACAGCTAAGAAGTTCTATAAATATTTTAAGTATGGTAAGCATTTCTTTCATAAATCAGAACTTCATTTTCATTGGAGAGGTCAATAAATGTGATGATTAAGA
The DNA here is from genome assembly GCF_000247695.1 of Heterocephalus glaber. The sequence goes on from NW_004624809.1 coordinate 9,272,406, forward strand.
TACAATGATCCTAAATATATATGCACAGGAGGATGGAGCATATAATTTCCTAAAACTAACACTACTACACCTAACTGGAGAGACAGGGCCCAGTGCGATAATAGTGCAGTGCTCCAACATCATGTGGAATGGTCATAATCATCACTCAAAGGCGAAAAAACCGAAATCATTCCTAAGATAAATCAAGACAAGGGTGCACTCTTACAGCTTTTCATCAATACAGTACTAGACATTTTATCCAGAGAAATTAAGAGAAAAGAAAAAAGATACACTAACTGAAACCAAATTATCCCCATTTGCAAATGATAATTCTATACACAGGAAAACCTAAAGACTCTACCACCAGAACAGCAGAACTGATAAATGAATTTAGTAAACTGGCAGGATACAAAATCTACACATAAGAATCAATAGCTTTTCTATACACTGATAAGGAACTGCCACAAAAGCAATTGCAGTCACAATAGTTGAAATAAAAATAATATAACTAGGAATAAACCTTATTAAGGAAGTTAAGACCTCTACAATGAAAATTATAAAATACTGAAGAAAGAAACTGAAGACACTCAAAGGTGAAAAGACTTCCCATGAGCATGGATTGGAAAAATTCATATCATTAAAATGTCCATATTACACAAAGCAATCTACAAAGTCAATCCAATCCCTATCAAAACACCAATGACATTCTTCACAAACTAGGAAAAAACCCTAAAATTCATATGTAATCAGCCAAAGCAATCCATCAAAAAGAGCAAAGCTGGAGGCATCACAATTCCTGATTTCAAAACATGCTACAAGGCCAGGCATGGTGGCATATGCCTGTAATCCCAGCACTCAGAGGCTGAGGCAGGAGGATTGCCACAAGTTCGAGGCCAGTTTGAACTACATAGTAAGATCTTGTCTCAAAAATAAATATATAATAAACAAAAAAAAATCAAAACATGCTACAGAGCCATAATAACAAAACAGCATGGTACTAGCATAAAAACAGACACAAAACAATGGAGTAAAATAGAGGACCTACACATCTTCAGCCATGTGATTCTCAACAACAGTGTCAAAAACAAACACTGAAGAAAGGACAGTCTCTTCAGCAAATGGTGCTAGGAAAACTGGATATCCACATGTAGAAGACTGACACTTGACTCCCATCTCACCCTGTGCAAAAATAAACTCAGAAATGGACCAAGACCTTCATGTAAGGCCTATGCCAATATCTTGATATGTTTCCTCTATGTTTTCCTGCATAAGACTCCAAAATTACAGCAATCAAAAGCAAGGATTGAGAAATGGGATTCTGTCAAGTTACAAAGCTTCTGCACTGAACACAATCAGCAGAACAAAGAGAAACCTACAGAATGGGAGAAAATCTCTGCCAACTACTCATTTGACAGAGGGTTAATATCCAGAATATGTAAAGAACTGGGAAAAAAATTTTTTAAAGTGATCCATTTTTTAAAGAATGGGCAAACATTTTTTAAAGAACGGATAGACACTTTTCAAAAGAGGAAAATAAGTCACCAATAAATATGAATAAATAAATAAATATGATGAAAAAATGCCCAATATTATTAGTCACCAGGGAAATGTATATCAAAACTATAATATAATTATGTCTCATCCCAGTTAGAAAATAAATAAATAACAAAGGCTGGTGAGGATATGGAGAAAAAGGAACCTTTAAACAAGGCTGAAAGTATAACCTATGGAAAAAAGTATGGAAGTTCCTCAAAAAACTAAAAATAGAACCACCATATGATCCAGCTATCATACTCTTAGGTATATACTAAAGGAAATAAAGTAAACATACAGAAGAAATATTCTGCACTTCCATGTTTATTGCATCTCCATTCACAATAGCTAAGAAATGGAACCAGCCTCAGTGTCTGTCAACAGATGAATAGAAAAAGAAAATATAAAATATATACACAACAGAGTAAAACTAAGTCATAAAGAATGAAATACTGTCATTCTCAGGAAAGAGGATACAAATGGAGGATATCATATCAAGCAAAATAAGCCAGACACAGACAAGTATCATGTTTTCTCTCATATGTAAAAACTTTTTTTAAAAAATAACCTGAAAATAGATGAGGGATTATTAGGGATTAGGAAGGAATGGGGGAAGTGGAAAGGAAGGTGATGAGAGAAGACAGAAGATGGGTAGATGAACATGATCAGAGCACAATGTACCTATGTATGGAAACATCACAGTGAACCCCATTCATTCATTTGTACAATTAGTATGTATTAATGATTATAATCATTAAAAAAAGAAGGCAACCCTAACTTTCACTTTCAGAGAAGATGAAATAACAGGAACTAGACCTGCCTTCTCATCTGAGCTTTTCTCAAAATAGACAAAATGGAAGAACTGATTATGCAATGAAAGACAGACATCCATAAGAGACCAAAACAAGTAAGGCAGGTGCTCCAGTTGCCCCACCTCATCACACATTAAGAAAGCCACCCAGCACAGGACAGAGAGGTAAAACCTGGACAGAGCACACCATGTTCCCTGCCAGGAAACTCTCCAACCAAGGACATGGAGAGTCCGGGGAATTAAGTGGTCACACTGCACAGGGCAGGGCAAGAAAAAGCAGCACAGAAAGAGGAGTTCACAGTTTTTCAGAGGTTTCTCTTTGAACTTTCAGCAACACAGTGATCAGTACCTGTGCGTGAAGTAACTAACGAAACTGCAAAAACCGCCATGCTATGCGATCAGAGAGCAGCGACTGTACTCACAGAGGACTGTCCTTCCTGCCAGCTCGGGAACCTCCATTCAGGTGTGCAGCACTCACAGATGGGCCTCGGTAGCAGGGAAACATCAGTCTCAGACTCAACAGTGCTCTAATCCTACCTAACAAATCTAAATGACTTTTATCAAACTATTTCCAAGTAGCATAACTGTATCCTGAACAAAACTCAAGAATAGCTATAGAAATACAAAAATATCCAGAACCTAACAAGGTAAAATTCACAGTATCTGGCACCGAATCAAAAAGTACCAGGCACGGCCCTTGTTACTGCCTCATTAATCTCTACTTGTGCCTTATTCTACAAGTTTATTGCTTAATCAGTAACTTAATTTTAAATATCCATGTTTTTATAGAGTATCTAGATACATAATATAGCACTAAAAAATCTATCAGCAAATGATTAAAAGATCTCCATCTCTAAAGAAGAAAAAAAATTTCAGCAAAAAAATTGAGACCCATGAAGAAAATAACCAAATGAAACTAACCTAGAACTGACATTGTGTTAGAAAACATTAAAGCAGTTACTACAATTGTATTGCATGTGTTCAAATTGCTCAAGGAAAGTCAAATGTGTTAATTAAGTAAGGACATATTTTTTAAAATTTAAACATACAGCCACCATTAGATTCAGTCGCCTCTACTCCTAAGTATCTTCCCAACAGAAATAAACACATATGACCATACAAAATCTGGCACACAAACATTCACAGCAGCTTTATTTGTAACCACCAAAATCGGAAAACACCTGGGTTGGGGATTTAGCTCAGTGGTTCTGCCACCTGCCTCACAAGCACAAGATCATGAGTTCCATCCCCGGTACCAAAAGAAAAAAAAAGAGAAAAGACTGATTTAAAATCGGCAAACACCTAAATGTCTATCCAGAGGTGAACAGATAAACAAATTATAGCATATCTCGTACCTCCATACCACTGAGAATACTACCCAATGATCAGAAGGACTAGATATATGAAACATAAATGAACCTAGACATAATCACGATGCATGAAAGATGCCAGATCCACAAGCACTATGTGGTTCCAACTATGTAAAACTGGTAAGCATGCAAATCAATCTAGTGACAGAAAGGAGAGCTGTGATTCCTTGGGCCAAAGGAAAGAAGCAAGGGAGGAACTGTCAAGGAGAGCAATAATGGTTTGGGTGGTGACCTTGAACATCTCTATAACTATCATGATAGCTTCAGAGGTTTAGCTACGCATCCACAACCACAGTATGACTGTCAAAACTCTAGGCTTTTCTCTGTCTTCACAGGGGCTTTCCTCGGTAACAAAGTATTAACAACTTATGTTGGTAAAAGAATGAATACACTAATAATGTAGATTAAAATCCTCCATATGTCAATTCTTATTAAATTGTACACTTTGAATATGTACAATTCATTTGTCAGATACGCAGAGCTGGGTGTGGTGCCGCGCTCCTGAGATCACAGGGTAAGGCAGGAGGGTCACTCTGAGTTCAAGTCCAGATTGGACTACATAGTGAGTTCGAGACCAGCCTGAATTATATAGGGAAACCCCATCTCAAAAAAACAAAAAGAGAGAGAGAGATTATACATTGGGCAATCAGGTCTTACAAGAGAACTAAGTAAATCCCTCTTTCAATAGCACTTTGTTTAATTGCTGTATGTCATAAATACTTATTTAAAAAGTGGAAGAAAGCTGAGACAAAATATTTACTTCCTCAAGCACTAATCATCTCTAAAAATCTTAAGACTCACTGAATCCCACACATAAGTCCCACAGTTAAGAAGCAAATCCCCCCCGCGTGTATCTTACCATTCAATATAAGCAGGCCCTTTGGCCCTGTTCTAGGATTGAATCCAAAGCCTTCACTGAGTTACATCCCCAGGCCTTTTGTATTTTAAAGTTTGAGACAGGGTCTCCCTAAGATACTAAATTGCCCATGCTGGGCTCAAACTTGTAATCTTCCTGCCTCAGCCTTCTAGAATGCTGGGATTTCAGGCATGTACCGCCACACCCAGCTAACAGACAGTCTCTTTGCCAACTGTTTTTACCCTGACCTATGTAAAACATCAACCTCTACTTACAGACAGAAGTCAAGGCTTGTGAAAGACATTTTAGATAATTAAAACTCTTTGCAAAGCAAAGACACCTAACAACAAAGTAAAAGATCAAAAATCGTATCTACTATTGAGTATATACAACTGACTTGCTGTTAATCACGCTAATGGGTAGAACTGTGTCCCATCCATATCTACGTTGAAATGTTCACCCCTGGGACTTCAGAATGTAACCTTCTTTGGAAACAGGGTCCTTGGCAAAGTAACTAATGAGGATAAAGTCCTCATGGAGTAGTCAGGCCCATACTCAACATGCCTGGGCTCTGACAGGACAATGTGCAAACACATGCAAGGAGAGAACATCACTGTGCAACGACAGAGGCAGATAAGGGAATGCTGGAGCTGCCTGGGGTCGCCAAAATGGCAGCAAACTGGCAAAACCTAGAGGAAGGAAGGAAGGAAGGGAGGGAGGGAAGGGAGGGAGGGAGGAAGGAAGGAGAGAAGGAAGGAGAGAAGGAAGGAAGGAAGGAAGGAGAGAAGGAAGGAAGGAAGGAAGGAAGGAAGGAGAGAAGGAAGGAAGGACCCCCCCAACACACATACACACACACACATACACTCCACCAGGTCTCAGAAGCAGGGTTCATTACCCTGAGGCAATGAACTTGTTTACTGTGAGGCAATAAACTTGTTGTTTTAGGCTACCAAGTTTGTGGTCATTTATTACAGCATCCCTACGAAACTAAAAAAATATATGAGATGAATTCTTACAAAGAACTCATATAAGATTTTCTCATTTACACATAATTCTTTATTCAAAACTATAGAAAATCTTAAGACTTTCAGAAAGTCTTTCTCCCCACGGACAGTTGTTTTGCAACATGCTTAAGCCAAGTAAAACTGCTTCTGAGAGCTTCTAATCCTAAAACTACAACACTTTCATTAATGTTTATTCTTCAACTCTGGGAAGGTACAATATGAACACAGTTCTGTTTTACTCCAAATTCCATCAGGCTAGTTCCATACTTCCATTAGATTAAAAGAAGTATGAAGTTTGATTCAAAGACATCCTTAAAATTGTGACCAAAACATTATTTAAAAGGTACTAAACTTTAGTACAAAGGAATTTCTGAAATTCTGTGACATTTCTAAGCCAGTATATGTAAAACTTATACAAGCATTTTAAAATATCAGATCTGGTAAAACAGATAGTATGTTTTATGCTAATTGATTAAAATTTCCCAGTATCAATAATTTATGCTTCTTCATATATTTTTCCAATCTTCCTATTTCCCACATAGAAGAATATAACCAATGATAACTCAAAAGGCTTTCTCATTTAGGAGTAGTGAAGGAGGCAAAGCTTACATCCATAAAGTTGTGTATATTTTTTAAGCTGTGGGTGAGTCCTTGCAAGACCTCCAACATGGGAAAACTCAAGAGGATACACTTATAACAACTGCCGAGTTACTTCCGTCTGGATCAAGAGTTTTAAATCTAAAGCCTAACCCTAGAAAGGAAAGAAAACCCTAACGGGAACCTCAGCCCTTCAGACATAAAGCTCCCTCAATATTCTGCCCCACTAGGGCAGGGTGCTGCTGAGAAAGAACCACAACACAAAGCTCCAGATGTGTGAGCTTTCTTACAGTGGGGAGGGGCTCTCAGATTAGTAAAAATGACAAGAGACCAAAGAATAAATGTTTTAGACATTGAATGGTTTTTTCTTTTTAAAGTAAAAAGTTATTTTCAAAATATAAATAGAATTAAGAATAAAAAAAAATTAAATTATCATAAAACAAAGATTTGTAGACCAAAATATATAAAATATACTAATTTAATCAGTGTTGTTGTCTTTAATTTTTATAATTTAAATGTATGGTAATAGATGTAATATCTTAAAATATCAATTGTGTGAAATTGCTTCACAAAAACACAATATAATAATTTATTCAGTAAAAATATATAGAGAGAGAAAAAATGCAGGTATAATTTAGATAATTGTGTACTTTTCTCAGAAGTTTTAACCCCACTGATTTTTCCATAGTTCTGGACATATCCGATGTGGTCCACTATAAACAGAAATTTTGAAATGTTCCATTTCTCCTAGGGACATTTTACATTATATTTGGTAACTTAGTTACAATACAGTAATGGATCTTAGATAAAAAAAGATCATAGCCATCACATAAAAGATAAATTATGAAATTCTCTACAGATTAAGTGGAGCTATGACATAAAAATAAACAAAGGGGCTGGGCATGATGGTGCACCCCTGTAATCCCAGCACTCTGGGAGGCTGAAGCAAGAAGATCACAAGTTCTAGCCCAGCCTGGACAACTTAGCAAGACTCTGAAAATTTTTTTTAAAAGAATAGGGGAAGGCAGCCCAATATAAAGGCTCTGAGTTCAAGCTCCAGTACTAAATAAATAAATAAGAATGGAGGGCCAGGGATTTAACTCAGTGGCACCGCGCCTGCCTGGCAAGCACAAGGCCCTGAGTTCGACCCCTGGTTCTGAGAAAAAAAAACCAAAAAGCAGAATAGAGATGTAGCTCAGATATACACATACTTTTAGTATTAGCTACAACTCATTCAATCCAACACTACTACACTGTTTACCTAAACTATATATATATTAACACAAGCAATGTGCTGTGCTCGCTTTGGCAACACATATACTAAAATTGGAACGATATAAGCAATGTGCTAATTATAGGAATCATCTCATTAAATCCTCATAACCTTGCAAGAAGGCACTAATATTGCTGGCATTTTCTAGACAGGAAACAGGGGCACAACAGTAAGTTACTTCACATTCTGGAGCAGGTAAATGACAGAGCTACACACAAATCCAAGTCTCCATGCCTCCAGAGCTGACTTTAACCCACTACTTTACATCAACTCTGTAAATTGGTTAATTAATTGATTGATACAAACATTTTATCTTGTTACATATCATCACATATTTTAGGAATGTATGTAATCTCTTTATAAGTAAACATGTCCACTATACCAAGTAATATTTATTAAATATATGTTCAAGTAAGACCCCAAAACATTTTATAAATTTTTTACTTTTTACTAAGGGTGAGGCCAGGGATTTAGCTTAGTGGTTTCGCCGCCTGCTACGCAAGCACAAGGACCTGAGTTCCATCCCCGGTACCAAAAATAAAAAATAAGAAAGGGTGTAGCTGGGAATTTAGCTCAGTGGTTCTGCCACCTGCCTTGTAAGAGCAAGGTCCTGAGTTCGATCCCTGGTACCAAAAAACAAGAAAGGGTGGAAAGACTGGAAATGTTCTGAACTCTTCCCTGTTCATGAGTAAAATTTAACCTAATAGTTTATGTAGACAAGTTCTCCTGTATAAGACTCACAGGTAATAAATAGAGAACGGGGGAAATGAAAAAATTACAAAGTCATTATTTGGCAGCCCCCAATAAAACAATACATCCAGGTAGTGCAAAGAATGAGTGCTAAATCATCAGTGATATTATGTACGGGAACATTCTAAGGGAGTCACTCATATACCTAGCACTACCTCCGAAACATCTCGATTTTTTAAAAGGAGTAAATATAGTCAAGTCACTACCTCTGTCAGCATACGGAAAATGTGAGGGATACCATGTATGTAAAATGATCCCAGCAGTGTTATCCTAATCTAGAACATGGAACATGCCAAAGAAGTATCACATAGGTCCTACAACAAAATAGAACCAAAACAAATAGGTAGCCTTTTATTGATTCTAAAAGATTATGAGAGATATCAATCAAATAGAATGTATAGACCTTATCTGGACTCTGATTTGAATAAGCCAACTGTGAAAAAAAAAGACATTTCTTGGATCATCAAAAATATAAAATGATAATAAGAAATTACTATTGCTGGGCACAGAAACAATAATGTGGTAATAAAGAAGAAGGCCTGTACCTGATAGTGATCATATTAAAGAATCTGCAGATCAAACAGAATGGTTGATATGTGCTTTTAAACACTCCAGGAAAAAATAACGGCAGGGAAGAAAAAGATGAAATAAAAATATCAGAATGTTATTGTTGAAATTGTGTAACAGGTACTTTGGTGTAGACTTGAAAACTTCATAAGTATGAGGAATAATGTATGTTTATTGTTTGGATTCTGGTTGTAACAAACCAACTGCAAGAGGGCAATTTTGAGACAACTGGAGAACACACAGTATTTTGTATTAAGGAATTAAAAATTGTTGGATATCACTGCAGTATTCTGGTTATTAAATACTTATTTAGTAGAGTTATATACTGATGTATTTAAGAGAGAAATGGTAATATTGTGAGAAATTCACTCCAGAGATAGTATCTAGGACTTGCTTAAAAATACTCCAAGAAAAACATAGAGAAGAAAGAAATAAAACAAAAAAGGTAGAATGTTGATAATTTTTTAATTTCTAGGTTAATTTATACCATTAACTAGTTTAATATAATATAGTATCAACTATTACACACATTTGAAAAATTCCACAATAAAAAAATGAAAGAATGACCTCTAGGCTTAAAAAAAATAAGTATAACCAAATAACTACAGACTGCTTTCATTTTAGTTTAAAAGGCCCACTATCAGTGAATACACATATAGATATATAGAGAGGTACCTTGGTTCACAAACTTAATTTTTCGGTTCTCATCCAATTCAGATTCTGATCAGAATCATGGAAAGAATTAAATGCGTGAACTGAAGTACTACTGTATATAAAATATATCTTAATTAAATATCTGTAACTACACATATCTCAAGACAAAAGAATGACATGATTTTGACAAAGCAGAAATGTATAAACTTAAGACATGTTCATGTAATAGTGAGAATAAAGGAAGTAGTCATTAAGAGACTGCAAAATTGGGTAGGGAATATAGTAGGCACTCAATAAATGTTTCTGCATGAATGATAGTCTCTAAATTATTTTATTTCCTCTTATAGAATCTAGAAATGTTTAGTTTAAATTTCTACAAATACTGTATTCAGTGAAACTAAACTTTTCTAACTTTGGTATATTTTTGAAAATTAAATTTTTACAAAAGAAAATCTTTACCATAATAAAATCACTAAGAACTAAAAGACCCTAGATACAACTTAAATCAACTTGATCATTATAAATATCAAGATAATGAGGCCCAGAATAATAAAGCATATACCTCTATTTATATTCAAACATTTACTCACTTCATAAGACCTGAATTCTTCTTACTAAATGGTCCAATGATTTTAAACATCAGTTCCACAACTCCGTTTTTCCCTAAGGTTACTGAATTCACAGCTGAAAGGGGGAGAAAAAAACGCAAAATTATTTGAAAATTTTAATAACTAAAAATGTGTATACTTCAGGATACCCAGCAAAAACTTATACAAAGTGCTCATTAAATGTGAACTCAAGTCACTCTGAATCCACCTTAGTTAATCACTTGAAGGAAAGTCGGGGGGGGGGGCTTTGTTTTTATAGGAAGATACAAACAAATTCTGAAACCAGTTATATATATCCCCAAAAAATGTTATTATAAAAAAGATACTTCAGTTGCTCCATTTGCTTCTTCAATAAATTTAGTGACAAGGGGATTGAGAAACAAGAATAAAGTCTCTTCCCTGAGAAAACAATGTAGAGAATGAAATAACTGTGAATAACTACTAAACTACTTTGTAAATAGATTATAAGTTGTGGGTTATTTGTGGTACACCACTGAGGAGTCCCTCTTCAGGGTAAGACGGAAGCATTTCTGAAAATAATGCTTTGGCACAGACTTGAAATATAAGTAGGAGTTAGCTAGGAAAAGAGCTGAAGTTAATGGGTAGATACAGTTCAAGAATGTCTCTGAAGACAGGGGTATCAGCATAATAAACCTGAGACAACAAATATCGTATGTGCAGTTACACACTGTTAAACACAAAGTATCGAACAAAACACACAAATGGCAAGATGAGGTGGAGAAAGAAGGTCAGAAATAAATTAGGAGCAGGGTGCGGTGGCACACATCTGTAATCCCAGTACTCGGGAAGGCTGAGGCAGGATTACAAGTTTGAGTTCTACCTGAGAAAGTTAGTGAGATCCTTCTCAAAAAATTAGAAAGGGCTCCATGCAAAGGCCCCAGGAGGTTCAACAGAAAGGAAGAAGAAAGGGAGGATCGGAGGGAGGGAGGAAGGGAAAGAAAGGGAAGAAAGAAATTATGGTAAATCTTTGAAGTTAATTCCTTCAGGCACAAGGAATTGCGCAAAAAAAAAAAACAAAATGCATTTTCAATGAACAGATTTGCATTTTCAATAAACAGGTCAGGACCTACAGCACTCTGGAGAAAATGGACCTGAGACACTGTAGATGGCAAAGGTCTGAGTGAGAGGTAATATGGACCTTAACTGAAGCAACTCAAGGAAAAGGAGGGGACAATTTTGGCATTTCATACAATGTGCAAACAATTATCTAACAGAAAGTCTGTGCCTACCATTTCAATTCTGAATATTATTTTTTAAAATTACAAATAAAGCATTTGGCCAGCTTTCTAGGGGCTGAATCAATAAAATGCTGCCAAAAGTGCAGCTCCTAATGTTCTGTGGGATGGTTTGAAATCTTTCCTGTTTATCACTCCATTATCCCTTCTAACTGTACCATTTCCTTCACTATTTCATTCCTCTATGTGCTGTCTTTCATTTCCTTCATTGGCATATTACGTGGTTTTTCTGTTTTATCTCTAATCCAATTCAGCCTTAATTTTTAAATTGACTTTCTATTTTCTAACATATGATTGTTATTTTTTCCTTTCATTCCTCTACTTTCTTTCAGTTTGTTTCCATTAACTTCTTTGGTTAGATATCAAATCCATTTTCATATGTTGTTTATAATTATATAGATATTCACAATTTAAGTGTTCACAGCAATCTGAGCACATTTAGCCACAATGTCACAGAGGTACACATGCACACACACTTACGTATATGTGTTTATACATCTACACATAAACACATACATCTATCACTTTATCATTATTTTGCAATGATAGTATTCTGAAACAACATATACTACAATTCCATTTTAGGTTCTTTCATTAGACACTCCAATTTCACAGTCAAAAACTGAAAGGAAAACGCACACCTCCCAGGTTTGGGACCTACCGTGGCTAACTGAACATCCATGTTTTAGGAGACATTTTACCCAAGACCATCTCTCTGTGATCCCTCTCCTCTCGAGTTTCCTGGAGGCTCATCTATGATTTATTTTCTGATCTGCTAATTCCCTATTGATTGCTGAAAAATAATTAGCCCCAGCAGACTGTGCTTGTATGCCTTTGTCCTTAGCTTTCTTTTATTCATGAAAATCCGAAGAGGTATAGTTTTTCCAGCTTCTCATGTTCTTATCCCACGTTGCTTTTGTAGCTGAACTTAGTAGTTACAACAAGCTATATTAAATCTTCTTTCTATTTCCACAAATTTGAGAGGTTTACAGAATTTAGTTTAAAATTTTCATTTTGTATAATTTCACACTACTAAGTTAACTAAAATCCACTCCAAAACACTCACAGTTGGCAGAATATACTCGTAAAAGCTGAAGACAAGGTAGAACCAAGCGATGATTCTGCAAATTCTGTTTTACCAAATTCAGGGTTATGTTCAGCGCTCCATTAATTCTAGCTTTCACTCCAAATTTTTTATCTATGTAAAACAAGACAAAGTAATTTACTAAGTGTAAGTTCTGAATGAAAGTCACATAGCAATGACACTGTAAATTTATATTATGAATTCATATCATCAAATATGAAGTTAACCTGAAAAAATTAAAATTGTAAATTTGGATGATTTTTAAAATACTCCATACACTTGTAAAGCATGGTTTGAAAAATGTACCAAGGGGCAGAAAAGGGAATAGGGCAAGAGTATAAGGCTGGAATAGCCCAACATGGGATGTCAAGAGAGGAAGAACTTCACTGACCCAAGGTACATGCAGGCACACAAACACGAGACACACTGTGATTCTGAAATATCTGTCTTTTTTCTCTCCTTAACAGAATTTGCGAATTTCATATCCTCAATTCTTACAAGTAACTAGATGACTAAAAAAATCCATTCCACTTCTAAAACCAACAAAAAGCACCATTTTAGATTTTAAAACTTAAGCAGTTTCAAGGTAGAAACAAGGTTACAAACACGGTATTAGCTTTTGACAATCACACTGGTGAAACCCTGACCTTTTGGTCCAATCTTGGCAAGAACAGAATGAACCTGGACCACCAGCTCTTCATGTGGGGGAGATTCTTTGCTGGCATTCACAAGTAATTGTAACAGTATCTGTGAACCACCTTTGGCAACTAAGAAACTTCCTCTTCGGCCTCCACCTAAAATTTAAAAATCAAAACAAAATCTTTGAACAGTAAATCTTCCCTAGTAGGTATCACAACTTGTTAGCATTCAAAAAATATTTAAAATGATGACTTCTAAAGTCAAACAAATATACTGAAATCATATTTTAGTTTACTTCATTTACTGATAAAAATAGCACACAAAGAATAAACACAGAGATGCACAAATTCTAAGGTTCTGGCTCTGAAACTTAGAGTGGCGAAGGTAATGTGAAGGACACTTGAATATACCAAAACAAACCAACAACCAAAGAGTATGGCACCTCAGTTTCCAAATTCCAGTATCAGAGTACCTTCTAAGTATTAAAAAAATAATAATAAAGTACACATAATACATTGCTGATGACTATTCACCTAGAAATGAAATCAAAGAGAATAAAAACTTACCAGCTGATACCAGCTCAACCAGAATGCTTAAAATATTTAGCGTAGTTTGAAGATCTTTCGTGTTCTGAAATAAATAGTTTGCTTTATTAAAACACTGAAAACTTGTGATTTATAAACTTCTGAACCTGCTGGAAACCACTCATATTTTCCAAAGACCTTTCCAATTTCTCTAGGAACAAATATATTCAGATTTTAACTATTCTCATTACTTCAGTCTCTTCTCCTTGCCTGTAAGAATTTTTACAAGTCATTTGAGCTATTTTCTTGCAAGAGAAATTTGTCATTTCAACTCATCTTTCTACCAAATACATGCCCTATGGATACTATTTTGTACCTTGGCATTTACATATAAATAAAGAGCTTCATTTTTGAAGGCCTACAGGATAAAGTCTGTTATAGGGTTATATCATTTAGTATGTACATTATCCCACTCAATTTGTCCTACTCCACTTATTAAGTAATCCCTCAATCCTCTGTGTGAAATGCCACCTTTACCAAACAGTACTAAATTCTCATAAGCATTGGGGGATTTTCTATTTTGTTACACTAATATCCATCTACATGTATCATTGCTAAACTATTTTAATTATTAAAGTTTTATAATGTTCTTTGAATTCAATAGAAATAGTCCCTTCTCATTTCTTTTTCAGGAATGCTCTTTCTATTTCTGCATATTTTTCCCTGTATAGACTTCAGAAGCCAAGACTGCTGGTATTTCATTGAGAATGCTCTAAACTCGTAGATCCATTTAGGGAGAAATGTCATGTTTATGCAGTGAAGACTTTCTATCAAAGAACATGAATTTGGGCTGGGGCTTTAGCTCAGTGGTTCCTCCACCTGCCTCCCAAGTACAAGGTCCTGAGTTCAATCCCGGTACCAAAAAAACAAACAAAAAAGAACATGAATTCATTCCTTATTCTTAATATTGCACTAAATAATATATAAAATTTTGATTCTGAATACACCCTCCTTAGCCTACTCAAAACTTTTACCCTTACACAGAAATTTAATCATTAATATATGACATGTGATAAAAAATATGAATATTTAAATTTTAATAAATTTATTACAATAAAAGATAACTGCCATTAATCTTCCTCAAAATATTACCCCTCACTTCAAAAATACAAGTTGTGAGATATAGATAGATAGATGGATAGATACATAGATAGATAGATAGAAAGAAATAATCTGGTACCGCACAACTTCTGGCTCTTCCTCAAAGTCAAAATGACCACAAAAGCTAAACATTCTGAATCAATTCAGAACATCAAAGCATCAAAAACAGCACAACAAAAGACACTTGCAAAAAAAGACTTCTACGACTGCTTCAGAAACTGGCAAGAATGATGGGATAAGTGTGTTCAAAGCAGGGGGGAGTATTTTAGGGAATTAATGGCAATTTGTCTTTTACCATAATAATTTTTTATTTTAACATACACTGTATTTTTCATCATACCTCATGTATTTAGATGTTTAAATACATACCAGATGTTTAAATGACACCACCATTCCAAATCATAATTTAAAACATAAAACCAGTTTTCATTCACTAGTTTTATCTCTAAGAAAAAAATTTACATTTCATGTGTGTGCACACACATGTTGGTTTTCTTCCTTCAGTACTGCTTCCTATTAGTAGTTACACAGTTAAAGAAAAATAATCATAGTGTTTACCTCTAAGGTTGACAGCAGAACATCTACTGCCGTAGAACCTTTGGCTGTCATTTCTCTCCTTGTTTTTTCTAAAAAGTAGAAAGCAAATATTTTTAGCATGAATGAAAAAAGGTACATGTTTTATTGCATACAGCTGTTATAAAATCAACCAGTCTCTACTGTGTTAGCAAACATCTCAACTGTCTTCTAGATGCTCTTCCCTCAGTGGCTGTTTCATTCTGTGGAGGCTTCTAGAGCTCAGTTAACAAGCCCTTCCTTGCATTTCTTCTCAGTTCTAGGAAAGAATCTGTCCATTTAAAAATCTTAATCCAATAACAGTGCAGGTAGTAACACAGTGCAGACCACAGTAGGAGCAACCTACAATGGTAGGTTTATCTTGGTGAAAACAGTTTATCAAATTAAGTGAAAGCCAGGCTGGGGATTTAGCTCTGTGGTTACGCCGCCTGTCTTGAAAGTGTAAGGAGCCAAGTTTGATCCCTGGTACTAAAAAAAAAAAGGATAACAAATTAAGTGAAAGCAGACACCTAGTATCATTTTCAAATGTTTTCATTATAATACTACTTCAAAATTCTGAATCACATAACATTTTTAAAAAACAACTGAGGAAGAGCAACTTCTATAAGAATCTAGAGATAAAATCACCGAAATAATCCTTTCTCTCACTAGAATGGAAAAAAATGTATAATATTCCTATTATTTAGAAGCTCTAGATTTTCCTCACAAGTCTCCATTAATTAACGAGAAGAAAAGTAGATAGACCAGCATTTAAGAAAGGAACTAATATTTACCATTCCGTGTACTTTTCCTACATTATCTCATTCATACCTCACTGTAACCCTGGAATGATTTCAACTCATTTACATTCACTTAAGCATGCTTTACTGGGTAGTACTATGTGGTCCACCTTGCAGAAAGTTCTATGTGCTGCTGAGAAGAATGTGTATTTTGTTGTTGTTGGGTAGAACACCCTGCAGATAACCATTAAATCCATTTGTTCAAAAGTTAGGTTCAACTCTGATATTTCTTTGTTGATTTTTCTGGTTGATCTGCTTGTGATAGTGAGGTATTGAGGTTCCCTATTATAACTGTGTTAATGTTTACTTGGTATTTTATGTCCAGTAGTATTTATTTTATGAAGTAGGGTGTTGTGTGGTGCACATATGGCAATACAGTGATGCCTCAGTTCACAAACTTAATTCCTTCCACGATTCTTTGTCACCCGATGCAGAGTTCTCAAACAAAACCATCCTAAAACAAAGTACCACTGTAATTGCTATCTCTTCCTGTTGGATTGTTCCCTTAACCAATAAGTAGTCTTCTACAGTTTTGATGAGTTTTGGCTTGAATAGAAGATAGCTATACCTGCTTATTTGGGGGTTCCTGTTGCATGAAATATCGTTTTCCACCCTTTCATTTTCAGTCTGTAAGTTTCTTTTGGTGTTAAATGTGTTTCTTTTATACAGCATACTGTTGAATTTTTTTATCTTGATTCATTCTGCCAGTTGTGTTTCTTTTTTTTGGTACCAGGGATTGAACTTGGGACCTTGCACTTGTGAGGCAAGCGGCGGAACCACTGAGCTAAATCCCAGGCCCCTGCCAGTTGTGTTTCTTGATTGGAGCACTGAGACCATTCACATAGAGAGTGACTACTGAAAGGTACTGCCTTGTTTCTGTCATTGCTTTATTTCCTTCTTGCTCATTTCCTCTTTTTCTCCTTCTATTTAACTACCTAGTATATTCATCCTATTAGACTTTTAGGCACAGTTAGCTTCACCGTCTATTTCTAGCACATCCTTGAGAATTTAGAGAAGTGCTGGTTTGGTGGTCGTCACGAGTTTCTTTAGGTGCTCTTTATCATCTAAATGCCTTCATTTCTCTACAAATTTTTAAAGAAGGTTTTGTAGGATATGTCAGTCTGGGCTAGAAGCTATTTTCTTTAAGAGTTTGAAATACTTCACTCTAAGCTCTTCTGGACTTGAGGTGTGTGCTGAAAAGTCTGCTATAATTCTAATGGATTTTGGTTTATAAGTGATTTCTTGCTTTTCTCTAACAGTTTAAGGTTCTGTCCTTATGTTGGATTATTGGGATTTCAATTATGATGTGTTACAGAGAGGTTCTTTTCTGATCATGACCATTTGGGGTTCTATATGCCTCACTGAGGTGTATTAAATTCTTTTCCCTTACTTAGAAAGTTTTCTGCTATTATTTCAGGTATATAATGCCATTTGTGCTATCTTCTGACTTCCTACTAATTCCAATTAATCGTAGTCTTCTTTGTATCATCTAGAAGCTGTTGGATCCATTTTTCATATTCTCTTGTTTTTAAGGTATGTCTCTCTCCAACAGCAACCCTGTCTTCTGGTTCTGACACTGTCCTCAAACTGGTTGCTTCTGCTGACCATACTTTCAATAGGTTTTGTTTTTTGAGGGGAGGGGGGCCAGGGTTTCACTATGTAGTTCAGGCTGGCCTTGAACTCACTATGTAGCCCAGGCTAGCCTCAAACTTGCTGTGATCCTCCTGCCTTAGCCTCCCAAGTGCTAGAATTATAGGCATGCACTACCATGCCCAGTCCTCAATAGATTTTTAATCTCTTTAATTTGTTTGGTACCTTCTTAAAGACTAATTCTTTGCTAAACTGATCATTCATGTTTTTGTTCATTTTGTTTTGCTCAGCTAGCTTTTTATTAGTGCCATCTTTAAACTCACTTATCATTTTGTTTATTAAATCCATTCTCTCTTCAGTTTTATCTTCTGTGAGCTTGCTGAGCACCTTATTTGTCTGGTTTTTATAAGTTTCCTATTACACTTTCAAATAATTCAACTGTGTGGATTTTGATTTACTGTCTCTTTCCCTCAATGCCCCATGTATTAGCTTTGGGGGAGTTGAGGGTTTTTAGAAGCATTTTGTTGCCTTGTCTGCTCATGTTTCTACTGGTGTTTTGTTTTGTGCTAAGGTTTGCGAGTTGATTATAGTGGAAGACTGTTGCTAGTATGGAGACCTCTTTAGTAAGTGCTTTTCAGTGATACACTTTGGGTATGACCTTTGCTTCTGTCCCAAGATCCAACCACTTCTATTTATTTGGAAAGGGATAGTGCAGTGTATTTGGCCCGCACCCAGTTCCTTGGGAATGAGCCACAGAATTGTTAATGACACAAGGGCCATCCAGATATTGGCATACAGAGAAAAATCAATCAATAGCAACAAAATCAATAACAGTAACAGTGTCAAAGAAAACCTGGATATTGACATACTGTAAGAAGCAGTAATGTACTACCCTTAACCATAGAAAAGAGATCTATAATTATAGTATAAATACTAAGACAAACCAAATATTGACATTCAATAAATATGTACTAAATGTTGCATCTATACCTCCACTAACAACCCAAAAGTATACAGTTTACTATATAAAGATTCATAAGCTTAATGGTTATACAAGCAAGGATAAAAGAGACCGGGACACAGAGAATGAAACAAGTAGAATCCGAAAAACTAATCAATGGAAGATGAGAAGCAGGAGCAATAAGATAAAGGATCCTATTGAGGAAATTAATAATATTATATAAAGTAGCAGAAAAGAACAAATAAGAAAAAAAGAGCAAAATAAAGGAAAAAATATTAAGAGGAAGAAAAAACCCAAACCTCAAAGAAAAAGAAAGAAAAAAAATTGAGTTAAAAAAAAAACCTGTATTTTTGAATGATTGGTTTCTTCCCAGGATCTGCAGTCTTGGAATTCAGCAAGTCATGATTTTCTCTGCTTAGCTTTATGGCCTGTGGGTTTGTGAGGTGTCCCCTACCTCACTCCAGAGGCTCCTATCTGTACATCCCGGGCAATGTCAACCATCCAAGAGAAGGTGTGTCCTTGCTCACACTGGTAGATGGAGAAAGCAATTAGACCACTCGTCTCTGATGGATACAGGCAACAAGTCGGGGTTTAAGCAGACTGCTGGACTTAATGCCAGCCCTTTCAGATCTAGGCCCCCTCTGAAAGTCACACATGCCAGGCCTGGTTTCTCACCACAGAGGCCTAAGCTTAAACTTCTCTGGGCATCTAAGTCTAACCGGCACCCTCTCTGCTGCTGTCTCTTTTGGCTGTCACTGTGGGAAGGTAACACTGGAAATCCTGAAGTAGAGTCATTGTGGCTCAGTCTTAATCAGCTCCTTCCCAAAATGGCACCTGATTAAATACTCTCTGGCAATATTGCAGGCACTGCACTGGGTCTCTTCTCCAGCTCTAGCCTGTCACACATAAGTCATTTTCAGAGTAAAACTCCACTGTTTTGTAGATTACAATAGTGATGGGCTTTTCTTTCTTTTTTTTTTTTTTTTTGGTACCAGGGATCAAACTCGGGTCCTTGCACCTGCATAGCAGGCAGTGAAACCACTGAGCTAAATCCCTGGGCCAGTGATGGGCTTTTCTTGAGGCTGGTGTTGTTGGCCTGGTCCTTTATTTCTCTCTGAACTGCCCAACTCTCCAGGGCTTACCTTCTCTCCCTAGATGTTGGCCTTGTCCCACTAGATATACTTTAAATTTGCACAAGCACTGCCAAATTATTTTCTCCAAAGTTTGTAATAAGTATTATAACCCAAACAGTATATGAGAATACACTATTTCCCATGCCCTTCAACAGCACCAGATGTTGTCATTCTCCCTAATTTCTGCCAATCTGACTAAATTATCTTTGTTGTTTTGATTAGCAGTTCCTGAATTTTAAAATGGTAAAGAAACTTGTCATGTGTTTACTGGTTGTTTGCATTTCTTTTTCTTTGAACTATAAATTTCTAATCTCTCCCAAGTGGACAGGCAATTAGATTACATCTGAAGTGATGGGACAATCTTGCATGACTAACATACAGTGTGCTGGCTTACTAAATCAAGGAACTATTAAACAAAATCATTGCATTATACAACCTCAAGGAATACTATTTAGGGGTGACTACCCTAGCGGTAGGTGGCAAGGTGGGAAGAGGGGAAGTGTGGCTGCAGTATGGTTAGGAGTATATGTTCAGTGGTGATACTGGAGTAGGGGCTTCCAGGTTGAGATAGGCAGAGTTTACAATAATGGGAGCAGATAAAAAAAATATTACCTAGCTGGGTAGAGTAGCACATGTCTTTAATCCCACCACTCTGAGAGGGCTTACGCAGGAGGATTACAAATTCAAGCCCAGCCTGGGCAACTTAGTGATTTAGTGAAACCATATCTTGAAATAAGAAAAAGAAAAAGAAGCTCAACATGGTGGCACACCATGGCTTTAATCCCAGAACTCTGAGAGGCTGAGACAGGATGAGCAAAAGTTCAAGCCCAGCCTGGGCCACTTAGCAAGACCCTGTCTCAAAATTTAAAAAAAAAAAAAATTTAAGGGGATGCGGGTGCTGGAGATCTACCTCAGTGTGAAGGCCCTGAGTTCAACCTCAAGGAATAGAATGGAACAGAATAGAATAGAATAGAATAGAATAGAATAGAATAGAATAGAATAGAATAGAATAGAATAGAATAGAATAGGGCAAGGCAGGGCAGGGCAGGGCAGAGCAGGAGAGAGGGAGATAGAGACAGAAGCAAGGTAGAGATAGAGAAAGGGCTGGGAACATAGCTCAGTGCAAACACCCTCAGTTCAATAATAAATGCGTTTCAAAAACAAAGAGATTAAAGCTTACCTTGACTTTGAACCAGATGAAGAATTTTTGATGTAACATGTCTACCAGTATCTGATTCTGCAGATTCAGTATTGATCTTCTCCAGCTGAGCCAAGAGTCCCACAACCCGAGAATTATTCGTAACACTAAAGAGAATGTTACTTTACATTAGGGCATATTCCATATCAATTGCAAATTCAATACTATAAAGATCACTACTCTTCTAAAAACATTAAAGCACTTATACATATCACATTTCCTTACTCTGCTTTGTAAGATAATATTGCTAAAATTCTGATTTAAGAAACTACTTTCAGAAAACTACAAATCACAAACATACATTCAATCCCACTAATAGTCCAGTAATTTCTTTTTCTTTTTTTTTTTGTTACCAGGGCTCAAACTCGGGACCTTGTGCTTGCGAGGCAGGCGGCAGTAGTCCAGTAATTTTACATTACAACCTGAACTTTCACTCTCCAAGACTTGTTACACTTTCTCTGCTCTCCTCATAACCCTAAAAATCCCTTCAGAAGGGTACAATTTTAGAAGTGTCTGGGAAGACCTCATTGAGAGGGTATCATTTAAGGACAACCCTGATAGAAGCAAGAAGTTAGGAATCAGTCATGCACATTGTAGCAGAAAGAAGACGTCACAACCAAGACCCCAGGGCAGGAGCACATCTGCATGTTCAACAAAGAAGTGATCCTGTGGCCAGGGCTGACCTAAAGGAGGATGGTAGTCAGAGATGACCTCAGAATTGAGTACAGACACAGTGGAGAGCACAAGACGACTGAAGATCACTTAGACTCTTGCAAAAGACTTTGGCTTTTACAGTGAATGGGTTGGGGAGTTTTTGAGCCAAACAGTGATGTCTTCTCACTCTCAAAACAATGCTCACTTCTGCTTTTTATGCTGAGATTCACAGAACAATCCCTCTATGCTCACACTTGACATTCAACTTATTATCTATCTCTAATTTATCATCAATCTTTCCCTTTCAATTGGATATCTATCAGCACACAAATATAATCTAGGCTCTTCTACCATTCCCTGCTAGTCTTTGGAAACAATGTCTGTACTTGCACCCCACACTCCCTCACACAGGGCTCATTTTCCAGACTGCCAGTGTGCCTTCTGCACCCTCAGGCCTCCCAAAAGCCTCACTTCTGTCCTTGTTGTAGTCAGCATCTGAGCAGTGCCCCCCGGCCCCGTCTCTTCTGACCCGTCTACCTCTCGGACGTCATTCTTTATAACATTTCCCTCCCTCACCGGGATGCAGCCTACAGAAAGTATTAACGGGGCTTCTGGGTCTTTATATTTGCTGTCCCTTCACCATGGAGGACATTTCTTAAGTTTTCATATGGCTTTCTCCCCTCATTTCAGTTTGCAGCCCCAATTATAAGGTCACCTTCCACACGCCCTCCACTTCCAATGGTAAAATATATTCTTAAAATTTCTCACTGTTGAAATTACATCAATTTCATGAAAGCAGAGATCGTTCATGTCTTACTCTACACAATCATTACTTAGAACACTAGCTAGCACAGAACAGGCAAGACGGAGGTATGTTTCAGAAGGAACACAAAAACCAGGACCATATAAAGAACAATATACTTGTATTTTTTTCAGATTAACAACTGGACCCAATGCTTTAAACATGGAAGTATTTTACCTGAAAAGGTCTCTAGAGGTTGAAAAAATATATTGAGCATATTATTTGTAATATTTAAAAATAATTATACACAGTTCAATGGTACCAAAACAATTAAAAAACAATTATACACAATATTTCCCAATTTTTCAGATAGCACAGTATAGAAATAAAGTATAATTATGTAAAAATCTTCAAATTAACTTTAAAACTGTAAAAAAATGCACAGTATATTAACACAAGTCTTTAAAATATGCAAGTCAATACAATACATTCCTGTATGACACATATTTTATATGAAATATATAAGTACATATAAGCAATATATACATATAAAATACATCACAAATAAAAACATATATATAAAGACACAGATGAATATGATGAACATGAAATTCAGAATAGTAACAGCCTCAAGGGATGAGGGCGAAAAATGCTATCAGGCAATAGTATGCTCTTTATCAGAAATGCCTAATTTCTTAGGTGACTAGTGTTCATAGTATCATTCCCTATATTCTTATAGTTTTCATAATTATTTCATAATTTTTAAACAAAAATTCTGTAGAAATAAAAATAAGTTTACATGTTTAATATTTTATAAATTTATTTTTCTTCCAATGTTGCAGAAAGAATGAATGGTTCCTCAAAATTGCTCATCATTTTTCTGATTGAACCCCAGGCCCCACATGTTAGAAGAGCAAAAACTTAATATTGGAAATTTCCAAAAATGGGGAAAAAAAGAATATAATGAACTATCATGAATTCTACAATTCATGAATAACTTTATTTCATACATACCACCTTCAAGCACATACATCCCACTGGCTAATTTCAAAGCAAATGTCAGAAATTGTTTTCTCTGAAAAAAATTTGGCATTATCTATTTTCTAAATACATAAGGACTCTTTAAAATGTGTGTCCTTAATATTACAACTATACCAAAAACTATCAAAATCTAATTGTAGTCATATTTAATAAATTATCTTTCTCATTTTCTTGAACTATGAAGTTTATACAAGTCAGAACCCAAACAAGGTCTACAGATTGCTTTTGTCATAATCTATAAGCTTTGGAGCATTCTTTATTTCCTCACAATCTGCTTGCTGAAAAAGCTTAAATGTAATATAGCTTCCCACATTCTGGAATTTGCATCACAAACCCTTGGTATCATTAACATGCTTCTGTAACCTGTATATTTCCTACAGAACAACAGCCAGATCTGAAGATGTGAACAGTGCCTGGTTGTTGCCCCAGCCATCACGTCATTAAAGGCTGTCAAACCCTAACAACTTCACCATGCCATTCCCTCTTCATTTGTTAACTGGGGTGATTCCATGAAGAGAATTATAAATAATTCAATAAAGATTCCTTTCTATATTTGGTTATCCATACGTAGACTTCATCAAATAAAAGCAAAGATGATGACTTTGTGTATGTGTGGTTTTCTGAGATGGCATCTCGCTCCAGATCTCAGGCTGGCCTTGAACTCATTATCATCCTGCTTCAGCTTCCCAAATGCTAGGATGACAGGCATGCACTCCCATAAGGGGCTGAATTTTTAATTTATCTGCATTTACCAGTTTTCAGAAGAATAAATTCATTCCCTGAAATCCTACACAATGATGAATGAAGTACAGTATTTTAGTTTCTTATAACAACCGAAACTCATAAACATATTTGTTATGTGTTATCCACTATAAATTTTAAGTTAATTGTCCTATCTTTGATCAATCCAAGCCTCTTCAAGTTGTCTCCTGAATCTTTTAATAGAAGTCTTTGATAGCAAAATAGCTTTCCAGTCTGATAAAGCTCTTAATGACCAGCAATTCTTTAAGTATGGTTTACAAAATTCCCAGGGTACCTGAGACATTTTCAGAAAATCTCCTATGTCAAAGCCCATTTTTATAAAATACTAGGGCACTATTCCCTTTTAACACTGAGTTGATATTTTCACTGATGGTACAAAGGAGTGGTGGGTAAAAAAGTGACAGCACAAATCAAGGTAATGAGTGACAACAAATTGTACTAGTGTTCACTGTATTCTTCACCACCATGCACTCAGTTTCTAAAAATGCCAACTTCATCAATGAGTAGATTATCTTCTCAATATTCCTTGTGTGCATAAAACACTTCCGACATCCCCTAATATAACACTTGGGAGACAACATTTGTGCAACTGAACTGCAAGCTGAACTAGTCACATTTTTCAAAGAACATCATTACTACTTCAGAAAGCAAAGGATAAACTGATTAGACAGATACTATGGCAGACATTTTTGTGAAAATAATCAAAATGAGCTCAATTACAAGGAAATGATAGATGTTGTCAATGATAAAATCTGGGCTTTTGAGCTAAAATTATAATTCTGAAAAACATCAATCTACCATAATGACTTCAACGGCTTCCCAATATTTAAAGAATGTTTGGGGTTAGGGATTTAGCTCAGTGGTATAGAGCTTGCCTAGCAAGCACAAAGCCCTAGGTTCTAGCCCAACACACACACACACACACACACACACCAATTAATCAGTGGTGATATTAACAACTGTAATTTTTATTTGAAAATATATAATATTTACAAGATCAGCATAACTCACTGAATCAGTATTTTCCAAATGACCAATTTATGATGTTATAAGTTCAAACATGAGTAAAAGAACCATTCATTCAAGACAGATCAATGGATTTTAATGTAAAAGAGTATAAAATGTTTACAATTATAGTTTTAGATTCTACATTGAAACTATACCAAAGAATATCCATTTCAAACAACATGGTTTTAGTTCCAAACTATATTATATTTAAACTATTTGTTCCTCATTTACAGCTACTATTCTTGCTTTAACTATGTTCAGTATGGGCCATAATTCGTATGTCTCACTTTTAAGCAGCTTGAACTGCTGGTGGTACATGTGTGACTATCCTGTTCATGACTGTACTACTTCTACCACTGGTGGTACCAGCCGCCTGATGGGACAATCATGCATGTACTACTGGCAGTTCAAGCTGGTAGGAATATCTGAGGCCAGACATTTTTCTTCACATGCTTCAACAAGAATACCACACATAAACATATACATGTATAGGATATATATATACACACATCTATGTGTTTGTATAATTTGTCTGTATCATGACAGATTGAACTGAGTCAGATGAAGAGAATTTAGCTGACTTACATTAAGCCAGACATTAAAAACTCTGTAAAAATGTAACAAAACAATGCCACCCTTCTTACTATTCTTTGTTTACAAATATTTTAATTTCTTGGCTTTAATTTCATTATGGTAGCTATCAATGTGTACCATAACCACATAAATATTTTTAGAGTCAGCATTAGTTTAAGAATATGAAGGGAGCCCTTTGTTGCCTTTGCTACCTTGTGCCTGCCATGTTGTTTCTCCTCTGTGATGCTTGTGTGGCATTCCAGCCTCAGAGCCAGCTGATTATGGACTGAAGCCTCTAGGAACTGTAAGCCAGATAAACCCCTTCCCCTCCAACTTTGGGTGTCGGGTATTTTGACTCAGCAAAGAGAGAAAAGTAACTAACACAGCAATTTGGTACCAGAGAAGTGGGGTCGTTGCTGGCCATTACCTGGCCATGTGGCTCAAAAGCCTTTGGAACTGGCTTATGGGAAGGGGAAGAGTTAGGAAAGATCTAGAGACCTTGGCTACAGAAGCAGCCCTGGAACGCCTTAGGCTGTTTTGTATGGGAGATTCTGGTCAGAGCTCAGAAGACCAGAAAGGTGGTAAAGACCAGGCTCGGGAAATTTCTGATAGGAAGAAGCACTGCATTGGCTATTAGACTCCAAAATATAAACCCCGCCCCTTTAAAGAAAAAAAAAAAGAAAATGAAGGGATTATGAAGTCAAAAAGTTGAACACTAACATTCTAGGCTCTGCACATTTTATGGTCTTAATCTGGATCTGACCCTTTCTTCAAAAAGTGCTGGTTCTTTTTGGTGAGAACTGTTATATAGGATACCACAGTTTGTATGAACTGTGGAACAATTTTCTTTTACAAATTTCTATTAACTCATATTTGACAGAAATTTGCAATTATGGTTATTCTAAAATTTAATAAAGGAGCACCTGGATTTCTTCAATTATTTTTTCTCTGAAAAAAATCGTGTATTAGTTTTGTAGCTAAAAACGACCATGTAAAAAATTCAGTGTAAAACTTTAAAAATATACAAAACATAATAAAAATAACACAAGTCCTGTTTCATTTCAATTAAGAGTCTACCTTATAAGTAACACCAAAAAGTTATTTGCATCTAAGTAACTCCTGTATGAGAGTCAAGCTTCCCCCAATGATAGGATAGATGGATAAATTTTTCAAAGTAAAAAAGTAGAAACAACACAGTTACATCAATTTTCCTCTCTACTTCTATTTTTCCCATCTACAGAATGAAAACTGCATGAAATTATATTTTAAGCCACTCCCCAAACTCAAAAATTTCAAGACCATTGTCACCAACGCTGAACCACCAGAGGGCGGCACTACCTTTCAACTGAGTATAGACTAGAAACTGCAGACCTGGTGCTGAAATTAAGGGGAAAGCTACACAAGGAGCGATTTGAGATACCACGCTGCAAAACGGACACATTTTAAATAAAGAGAAAGTGTATCTTCCCTGCCTTACCCTATTTTTAACTGAGTCAAATGAGGATGATTGCAACTTTAGGAAGTTCCAGTTATAATTGTCAGTGTTATTTATGTTATATTAAATATTTGTTTCATTGTAGTCATCTCTGGCTACTTTTGATTCCGAGTTTACATTCAATCACACAGCTATTTTCCTGAAAACAGAAATTTTCTTGGATATTGAAAAACTCCTGGGCCGGGGATTTAGCTCACTGGTTCCGGCATCTACCTTGCAAGCGTAAGGTCCCAGGTTCGATCCCCAGTACCTCCCCCCTGCCAAAAAAAGAAAAGAAAAAGTCTCAATGGGGGGATTTCCGGGAAGATAGCAGAGCTGTAAACAGCAGCAAATCAGCTTTTTAGAGATTGGGAATCAAGACACTGGAACATAGCCACTTGGAGAAGAAAAGGACAGAGGTCAATCACCAGGACCCAGGAAGATATCTAAAGGGAGAACTTCATAGATAAAGTGAAGAGACAGACCTCAACACATAAAAAGGAGGTGGCAAATCAAACTTTCTCCTGACTTTTGGCTCACTTCTTGGGTGAGGAGGCTCCAATCTACAGAGACACAGTGAGGGCAGGTGACTCCAGAGGTCTCCACAGAGAAACATATCATGGAACAGAGCAGTGGATGCTGTGAACTATGGTGGCTGGTGAGTGAGTCCAGTGCAAGTGTCTGCCACGGCCCTGGAGAGGGTGTTGGCCGGATGCCATTTTCAGGAGAGGCCAACTGAACCTAGGACTTGGAGCAGCTGTGGGAAGGCTTTATCTCAGGTGTCCCAGTGACTGGGTGAGGCACAACCTCACCAGGATCAGGGACATCCAGGGTCAGGGAGCCAAGGTCAGACTAGCTAGAGACACCCCAAGTGTTATAGGCTAAACAACTCAAGCCCTGACCCCAAAACTAGAGGCCAGGACCACTCTGAACTTCTGTGGAGTTGAACGCACTGGAATCGGCACTCCACACTATTTCTACTAAAGGCTTGCTGGCATTATCCAGTACCCTGCCCTAATCTTACTGCAGGCATGCTGGGATCAACCAGTGTGGACCTGGGTTCTGTCTGGCTTCTTTGCCTACCAGTGACAGTAGAGATACGCTGTGCTCTGAATTAACTACAAAACTGTAGACCCCAGAAGAAAATCATAGGCTTGAAATCACAGAGAAATCTTTTTTTTCACTTTTTGTTATTTTTGATTTTTTTTTCATGAATACAATATTGTTTAGTTCTTTTTGTTTGTTCTTGTTTTTATGTTTTCCTCCTTTCTTTCCCTTCTGTCTTCTTCACCAGTTTCCCAAAGCTTGGGAAATATTCCTTTGTCCTTCAGCCTTGCTTCTAATGTCTTCCTCTTTTAATATTTCCCTATTTTTTGCTTCTTATCCCCTTTAAATTTTCTCCCAAGTTAAAATTGCTCTATTGAGTGGATATTTACTGTATATAATTTTCTGATTTTAGATTTTGTTATATAACTATAAACCTTGTACCTATGATTAAATGTGGAAAATTAACAGTTACCACTATTTGTTATTTTCTAGATTGGTTGATGCTATTGTAACTACTGACTGTACCACTTTAGCCAATGTTGTTGTGATCAGTTGTTCTTCCTTGTATGCCAATACCAAGAATGTCTGGGGGTCATAAACAATACCATAGTTCAGTACCAAAGAACTGAGTGCTAGGCCAAACAGGCAGCAACTTCTCACCCCTAATAAATTAAAGAGATGTGATCTTGGGACAGACTCAAAAGTAAAAAGTCAGCTATGCCTAGAAGACATTTCTGAAAAGTAGTCAATTTCTAAGAAGGTCTTGATACTAGTAAATTTATAAACATCAGTGCAGAAAATAAATTTTTTTTAAAATACAAAATGAGAAGATATGGAAGCAAGATGTAACCCCAGACCTCAAGGTCACCCAAGGCAAATCCAGGGGGTATTGAGATAGAAGAAATCAAAAGCCTACATGAAATTTTTGAAATGGTAGCAGAAGTAACAAAGCAGATGAATGAGGCTCTAGAAAAACACAAATCAGAAATAACTTCACAGATAACTAAAGAGATAATGACCATAATGAAGGACATGGTTAGTGAATTTAGAGTACATACAGATAAAAAAAAATAGAGTATATTAGGAAAGTGATATAAACCATGAATGCCCAACATAAGAAATAGATTCCATGGAACAAATTCAAATAGATATCCAGGAGATTAAAAATCCTACTGAAAAGTATACACAGCAGAATCAATCAATGTGAGAGCACAATATCAGACCTATAAGACTGGTTTGCAGTTAGTGATCATCAAATGAAAGACTTCTTAAAAACAGCAAAGGACTACTAAAAATCAATCCAAAAGCTGCTAGATGATCCAAAGAATAACATAAGATTGCTCAGACTCAATGAAAAATCAAAAGAAGGCACAAGACATTTATTAAAAAAAAACCTTTTCGGGGCTGGGGACTTAGCTCAGTGGTTCCACTGCCTGCCTCACTAGTGCAAGGTCCCAAGTTTAATCCTCATTACAAAAAAAAACCCTGTTCACAGAAGTAATGGCAGAAAACTTCCCAAGCATGGAAAAATAATTTGACATACAGATTAAGTGAGGTATACAGAACTTCACATAGCCATAATTAGGAAAAAACTACACCAAGGCATATAATAGTCAGGATTCCACAAATTCAACACAAGAAGAGAATATTAAAAGCTGTTATAGAAAAGAAACAAATGGAAAGACCATCAGAATCACACCAGACTTCTCAGCACAAACCCTTAAGTCAAGAAGAGCTTAGAGTATTTCAAGCCCTAAAAGAAAACAATCTCCAGCCCAGATTGATGTACCCTACAAAATTATCTTTCATACTTGGTGGGAATTAAGATACTTCCATGATAAATAATACCTGAATAAATTCATGGCCACCAAATAAGCACTCCAAAAAGCTCTAAAGGATATTCCAGGAAAAAAATAATGAAGACAACAATTCCATGGATCTCAATAGAATGATTCCACCAGGGAAGGCAAGCAATTAAATAGAAGGAAAACAAATGGAACCAACAATAGGAAAATAAATGACAAGGATAAGTCAATACATAACAATGTAAGTCAATGTAAATGGTCTCAATTCACCAATCAAAAGCAACAGAATGGCAGAATGGATCAAGAAACAAGACCCAACAATATGCTACATACAAGTAGCACATTTAACTGAAAAAGAAATTCATACTGAAAATCAAAGGATGGAAAATAATACTCCACAGGCTGGGGATTTAGCTCAATGGTGCTGCCACCTGTCTCAAAAGCGCAAGGTCCCAAGTTCGATCCCCAGCACCAAAACAAAAAAGAAAGAAAGAAAGAAAGAAAGAAAGAAAGAAAGAAAGAAAGAAAAAGAAAACAATACTCCATGCAGCAGGAACCCAGAAAAAAGCAGGGGTAGCTATTCTATTTGTAAACAAAGTGAATTTCAAGCCAAGACAGATCAGAAGAGCCAAAGAAGGGCACTACATACTTTTTAAGGGAACAATCCAAAAGGAAGAGATAACCATAAATATTTACGCACCAAACTATACAAAACAAACATTAATGGATATGAAATATCATCAGATAGGCACTAACACAACAATTGTAATGAGGGACCACAATATCCCACTGTCACAAAGAGATATATCAACTATACATATCAAGTATATCAGAGCTGAACCAAACCTTTTAACACATGGACTTATTAGATATCTACAGAGAGTTCCGCCCCACAACAACAGAATACACATTCTTCTCAGCTTCATATGGGTCATTCTCCAAAATAGACCACATACTTGTGTATAGAACATGCTTAAGTAAATGCAAAGGAATTGAAATTATCACATGAATATTGTAAGATCATAGTGCAATAAAACTGGCAATCAATGGCAAAAGAAACCTCAAAAACTTCATAAATGCATGGAAATTAAATAACACCCTCCTAAACAACTAATGGGTCACAGATGAAATTTAAAAAGAAATTAGGCAGTTTCTACAATTAAACAATAAGGCCAATACAACATACTATAACATATAGGGCATAATGAAAGCAGTCCTACAAGGGACATTTATACTAGTGAATTCCCATAAAAAAAAAGAACGAGCTCAAATAAATCACCTAATGTTGAAACTCAAGCTTCTAGAAAAAGACCAAGTTAAACCCAAAGCTTGTACGAAAGAGGAAATTATAAATATCAGAACAGAAATTAATGCAATGGAGACTAAGAAAACAATACAAAGAATTAATGAACCAAAGAGATGATTCTTGAAAGATTAAAACAGACAAACCCTTAGTCAACCTTATTTTAAGAAGGGAAGAAAGACTCAAATATATGCAATTAGGAATGAAAAGAGTAAAATCACAATGGATCCTTCAAAATTCAGAAGATCATTGACACCTACTTCAAGAACCTTTATTAAGATAGAAAACACAGAAGAAACGGACACAGAAAAATGGTTGTTAATGTGGTGTATTACATTTAGTGATTTTTGCACCGGGGATTTAGCTCAGTGGTTCTGCCGCCTGCCTCGCAAGCATAAGGTCCCAAGTTCGATGCTTGGTACCAAAGAAAAAAAAAAAAATCCAAATATTTACTTTCACATGTTGAGCCATCCCAGCATCCTTGGGATGAATCTTACTTGGTCATGGTGCACAATTTTCTAGATAATTTGCTCTATTCTGTTTGCGAGTATCTTATCAAGAATTTTTATACATATCAAGGAATAATTGATTACCAAAATGAATTACTAAAAGCTGAATCAAGAAGACATAAAAATTCTAAATTATCAGTCCAATGAAACTGAAGAAGTAATTAAAACACTACCAACAAAGAAAAGCCCAGGTGCTGACAGATTCACTGCTGAATTCTGCAGGAAATTTAGAAAGATCTAATGCCACTACTCCTCAAACTCTTTACTGAAATTGAAAGGGAAGCAATACTCTCAAACTCATTCCTGGAAGCAAGCATTACCCTGATATCAAAACCAGAGAAGATCCAACCAAAAACAGAACTACAGGCCAATCTCCTTAATGAACATAGATGCAAAAGTCCTCAACAAGATATTGGCAAACAGAATAGAACACATCATCAAGAAGATTATGCACCAGACCACGTAGTATTCATTCCAGGGATGGCTCAACATGAAAATCAATAAATGTAATACACCATATCAACAGAGTCAAGGACAAAAACCACATGATCATCTCAATAGGTGCAGAAAAAGCATTTGACAAAGTCCAACACTCATTCATGATAAAAACTCAAAAGAAAATTGGAATAGATGGTCTTTATCTCATTCTGATAAAAACCATCTATGACAAACCAACAGCCAATATCATACTAAATGGACAAAAACTGAAAGCTTTCACTCTAAAATCAGGAATGAGACATGGATATCCACTATCACCACTCCTATTCAATATAGTTCTGGGAACATTAGCCAGAGTAATTAGACAAGAGACAGAAATAAAGAGAATAAAGACAGGAAAGGAAGAAGTCAAATTGTCATTATTTGCAGATGACATGATCCTCTATATAGAAGACACCAAGGACTCCACCAAAACACTCCTAGATTTAATAACCAAATTCAGTAACACAGTAGGATGCAAAGTCAACACTGAAGAATCAATAGCATTCCTGTACACAAATAACTCACTGGAAAAGAAATCAGAGAAATAATACCTTTCACTATAGCATCAAGAAAAATGAGGGCCGAGGATTTAGTTCAGTGGTTCCGCCGCCTGCCTCGCAAGCACAAGGACCTGAGTTCGATCCCCAGTTCCAAAAAAAAAAAAAAAGGTATTAGAAGAAAAATGAAATACATAAGAATCAATCTAATGAAGTAAAAGATCTTTACATTGAAAACTACAGAGTACTCTGAAAAAAGAAGTTCAAAGAAGATATCAGAAAATGAAAAGATATCCCTTGTTCTTGGATGGCCAAAACCAGTGTAGTGAAAATGGACATATTTCCAAAACTGTTATACAGATTTAATGTAATCTCAATAAAAATACCAATAGCATGCTTCATAAAACCAGATGAAACAATCATTCTAAAATGTAAACTGAACACAGGTAATATATACTGTATTTCTTCATAAATAAGATTAAAACATCTAACAGTTAAAAAAAAAAATCCAGAAAAGTGAGCTAAAACTTTAAACAGACTCATAACAGTTAAGATTTAATTTCAAATATGGCTTTATTTTCAAAATATACATTATCTTGTAGAAATGTCTGCTCCTCATTCAAAACTATTATTTTTATTTAAATCACAATTTTTAGTCTGTTCCCAAATACTAAGCACAAAGCTGTTTTCGTCCATCTTGTGAGTTATATATTTATCAATATCATATTGCAAATAAACTGAGAAAAGTATCACATTAACTCATTTAAAATTCACTACATAACACATTTTCATGAAAGATATCTGAATTCTAAAACAAAATTTAAGAGGAGAGAGGTACTGTTTTGCATTATTACAAACCTCTCCTGGGCGTCTGGCTAAACAGAAGACAGACTGTCCCTCCAGAGACTGCATCAAACAGTCCCCACAGCACACACCCACCGTGTGGCCTCTGGAAGTCACTGTGCACATAAGAGAATGGGAAGGAAAAGCCAGCGTGGGTGTCTGTAGGGACATTGTTCCAACCCACACCCTGAGGTCCACCAGAGAACCTCTGGGCCAGGTCACACTGCTCAAAACTCCACAATCCTTTGGTTTATTTAATACAATGAAAGTGTGGTTCTTGCTCATTTTACATGTACAGTGCGAAGAGAAAGACAAAGATCCAGAGACAGAAAGAGATGGAGAAACAAGGTGGCACACTAGCTCTTAAAGCCCTCATTTGGAAATGACAAACATCACTTCAGCTCATGCTACATTAGCAAGTAAAACAAATCACACAGTCACAAATGAACCCTGAAGAAAACATCATATTTCTGCATGTATCTAAAAGAACACAAGAAAAATTGTGACCATCCTGTATGACCACGTATTGAAGTCCTAGCCAGTAAGACATAAGCAGACAGAAGACTTTCCAGGTTTTGCCCTTTGGAATGGGATATACATCCTCTTCCTGTTCCCCTTGGCTAAGACAAACAGAAAATCCCCTGGACCTAGAGACAGAAGCCATACAGTGAGGAAAGCAGAGCCACCCCTGAACCACCACCTGTATGCTAATTAAGACAAATAAATTTGAATATATTTAGCCACAGTATTTCGGGGTCTCTGGAAGAGTCCTAAGGGACATGGTGCCAGATCCAGTGAACAAGGCAGATGAAGAGATGAAGACACACTTTTGTGTTTTTATAAGCCTACCTTCTGTTGATGGTACTTGGCAACAGCTTTCACTGTATTTTTTTAATCACATCTTGTACAGATATTCGCAAGAAGACTTCCAGAACTGCTTCAGAAAGTGGCAGGAGCAAAGTGATAACTGTGTTTGGAGTGAGTAGGGGCATTTTCAGGGAGATTAATGGTAATGTGTCTTTGAGTGTAATGTTAACATTTACCACATATTTTGATCACCTCTTGTATACTATCAAATACTACATCCCCTTACAAAACACATGTGATAACCATACTGATGCCTTAAACATGACTTAGCATTAGTCACATGCAAACACATGGCTACTTATGACCTTAAACTTATGCAACATTATTTTTAGAAAGATTCTGTTTCTATCTCTCAGATCAGTCACAACTTCTCAAAGGTTAAGAGCAGTGTACTTTTTTTTCTGAACCAAAGTGAATGTCTAATGTATAATTAACTTATGTCTCGTTGCTGGGTGGCTTCAACCACCGGTGGTACATGCATGACTGTCCTATCAGGTGGCTTTTTATTAATTTTACTAGTAAAAAGACTGATCAAAGTGATTAGATCCATTTGTACCACCACTGGTAAAGCTGCCCAGTGGGACAGTGATGTATGTACCACTAGTGGTTCAAGCCAGGGGGAATGTATTAAATCAATTATATTGTGAGAAGTCAAATCATATACATCAAGCTAACACCCTCAACAAGAGATAATGTAAAAACACTGTAACAAAGCACAAAAATTAGATTCAGACACATTACTTTACAAACAGGGAAAATAATCCATTCTCCTTTTTTTTTACTCTCAGTACTGGGGATCGAACTCAGAACCTTGCACTTTCGAGGCAGGTGCAGTGCCACTAAGCTAAATCCCCCAGCAATCCATTCTCCATTTTGACACACCTAAACATACCAAACCAGGAAGGTAATCTGCATATTCTGAAAGCTGTACTACATTTTATATACCTTTATCAATAGATGAATTAAAAAGGAAAAAATGTGAACCTGTTTCCAAAGGTTGGTGTTTAACACTTTCATTACCATAGTCAAAATATTCTGCAATTTTAAATCCTATTTCCTTCTTGACTAGAGTTGTGCAAGAGTTTTTATTTCAAGACAGATGGGCTCAACTATTAAAAAAGGCTTATTTATTTTTCTCCATATAAAGGAATTGATCTTTCTACCCTAGCATCCAAAAGACCATCTAAGCAGTACCAAGCTTTTCTAGACCTCGTATTGGTGCTGACTGCGCTGGTCTCTTCTCCCTGACACTGGTTGTGTGCTTCATCAGTCCCCGCTCCCTCCTTCCATCTAACCTACAGTATTTCTGATATAGTTCTAAAAACATCCTCTATGTTCTGATTATTTTTCACTGGAAATTCCAATAAGTATATTGGATTTTCTTGCTAGTCTTCCATGTCTAACATCTTTTTCGTCTAACCCCATTTTGTTTATATTCATTGTGTTTAACTTCTCCACTGCTACCCTCTACCTTTTCCTGTGCTTTTATAAAATCTAGCCACCTTTGTGCACCTTTAAATCTGTCCTGAGATTGTTTTTCTTTTCATAACACCAGTTTTCCTTTCACTCTTCCTGACATCTCTTCAGCTTGCCCATTTCTGCTCTGTGATTTTCTTTCTTCACATAGGGAAATGTATCCTAAGTTCTTTTTCACTTGTACTGGAATATTTCATGGGAATTTTCATGTACTTTATAACAATGTTATTTCTGATAGACTCTTTGTTAGGAGATATTAATACTTTTCTTCTTTTTTTCTAACTCTTTATTACTCTCTGGATGAGTTGAATGTTCTTTTCTTAGTAATTTGAACAAACTCCTATAAAAAACTGGGAGGTGGAGGAAGGCCAGGGTAGTATTCCAGTCTAATTGGGTCTCACAATTCAATGGTTCTCTATTGCTGTCACAGAGATAGAGGGTTTTGAATAAATACTACTTACTTAAATAACTCTTTGAATCCCCCAACTGCTCTGCCTCCCTGAACCAATCTAGTTCCAAATGAGTTTCTCTTCCTACCCCTGTATAATCCAGTTACAGTGTACTGTGTGAACCTTCCAAAACTATTTAAGGTCTACCCTAAACCTCTAATAAGCATAGGTGGAGCTTCCTAAGATCTGCTACTCTGGACCTTCTGGTCCTTCTCTACACTTAGCTTCACTTCTGAGTAGTTTCTACCCAATATGTCAGCTGGGCTTGGCAGCCCTTCTTCTGTACTGCTGAGTTTACAGACAATATCCCCTAATTTTGCCAACCAGTGAATTTCCAAAAGCATGAGCTGTTTATTTCTCCTAGTGTGGGTTTTTTAAAAATTTCTAAGAAAGGAGAAACAAAATTATTCAATGATGTTCACCCTGAAAGTTTAGATATACAATTTTTAAATGTCACCTGGCTCTTCTGAAGCCTTTAAAAGACTGAAAGGAATCAAGAATTGAAATGGGGGAATAAAAAAGGAGACAACTAAGTAGTCTAAGGAAGGGGTGATGAAAGCCTGGTTAAGGCAACAACAATGGACATGGAGAAAAATACAGATCAGTGATTGCTGTGACTTACATCTTGATATACCCCCAAAGCCTCATGCGCTCATTGGTGGGGCTTTTCGGAGTTACCGAATTATGGATATGATACTGGATTAGTCAACTTATCATTTAGCATAGTTCTGGGTGTGGATAATGAATTTACTGCAGAGGGAAGACCAACCCTGGGTGTGAGTGGCACCAATTGATGGGCATGTAGCCTCAAAGGAATAAACAAGGAAGAAAGGAAGGCTCTGCTTCCTGCCCTGCTTTGCCACGAACTGTTTCCCCCTTGCCATGTCCTCTTGCCTTGGAGCCAGCTGACTATGGACTGAAACCTCTACAAACTATGAACTAAAATAAATTTTCTCTCCTTTAACTTGTGAATGTTGAGCCAGCAACAAGAAAGTGACTAAGACAGTGACATACTTTTAGTGAAAGGTACAAAACTGGTACGAGTCACTGACAGTCTGGATGTGCAGTGCTAACAAAAAGTGCCAAGTACAACTCTTAGATTTATACCTTGCCTTTGTGCAGGTCAAAATGTCATCAGCTGAGAAAGACTAATACAAGAAGATGAAAAGATTTGCAAACGTTCAATTTGGGGAATACGTTATATTAGAGATCACTATGAGACTTCAGGTGACAAGACAAGGTACAATCAAAAACCACAATGAATGTTTTAAATTTTTGAATGCTTTTATTACAGTAAAAGACACATTGCCATTAAGCCCCCTCAAAACACTCCCCTGGCTTGAAATACATTTATTCTGTCATTCTTGCCACTTTCTGAAGAAGTTCTGGAAGTCCTCTTGAATCTCTTCAGTTGCACTGTCACAGGTGTCTTGATGTCCTGAATGAATTCAAGTTTACCTTTCATTATGATTTTGACTTTAGGGAAGAGCCATAAGTCACACAGTTGTACACAGTTATTCCAATGAATAAGGACATGCTGTAATATTTCTACAAGTTTGTCTTTCCATCTGATGGTCAGCAGCAGCATTCACTGTATTTTTGATCTCACATAAAGACAGGCAAAAGGCCTTTCCACAACTACTTCAGAACAAGAGGATAAGTGTGTTTGAAGGAAAGAGGAAGAGTCTGGGGGGATTCATGATAATGTGTCTTTTACTATAGCACATTTTAAAAATTTAAACATCCATCATATTTTGATTACCCCATGTACCTAATAGGCATTTAGTCACATGGGAGCTGGTCTCAAGTACAGATGAGATATATGTCAAAAGCTCTCAGGTAAGACTGCCTGAAGTTACAGAAAGATTAAGAGGAGAAAAGGTTTAGGATGGAGCCCCCAAAAATACCTAGAGGCGTTACAGAGACGAAGTCCCCTAAGAAGATTTAGAAGCAGTGGCCAATGAAGTAAGAAGAGAAACACGAGACAGTGGTACTACAGAAACCAATTGAAGAGTTTTCAAGTAAGAGGGGGGAAATTTTTTTTTTAATGTCAATTGCTGGTTAGGTTATTTAAGACAGAAGCCTCCCCAGGAAAGGAAATCCACTAGATTACCAACTGAAATTAAAAGGTGACCTGAGACTTCCATATGTCAAGATACAAAGATGGAAAATGAGTGAAGTAAACTCAACAAATGTCCCCTGCTTACATATAGGCATCCAGCTGACGTAGGAAGTAAAATCCAAACAATGCCCAGTGCACAAGAAATAACACCAAGAATCAACAAAAGGAATCACATCAAATTAAAAAGCTTCTGCACAACAAAGGAAACAGTCAAGAGTGAAGAGACAACTCCAGCTTGGCCATGCAAGTGGGCAGAGCAGGCGTGGGCTGAGTGCAACCTGATCAGTCCACCTCACTCTGCCCACTTGTGAACAGGAGACCGAACCAGTGAGGACCCCCTGGGCACAGCCACCAGCCGCCAGCTTGGCTGCACAGGAACCTGCAACAACAGCAAAACCGATACCCCCCATTGGCTGTACAGCTACTTGGATCCACACTACAAAGGTACAGGGGGGCATAAAGGCCATTGTCCTGAGCTACAGAAGTGATCAACAGAAAGAGGGCCTCTCTCAGGCTCCCTGATGAAAACTGAAGCCCACTGGAAAAGTGAAGAGAATCTCTGCAATAAAGGCACACCAGACCACCATGCTTGGTAAATTGAAGGAGACCACCTCACATCAGAACCTGAACTATCTTCAGGGGAAAGGCAGCTGGAACCTGCACTAGATCCTTGCACTGTTCAACCTTGCAGGACAGGGAGCTGAACTTGGGACTTCCAGCCAGAAATCTGCGTGAATTTCACAGGTCTGCGACTGGCTTACTGAGACTCATTGACTTATAACTACACACTGCTGCCCACGTTGTCTATTATGACAGCAGAGACATTCCCTGAAGGAGGCCCTCCATTTTTATCTTGTATTTGTTATATTCAAAATTACCAAATTTTTTTGCTCTTATTTTTAATTTTTTTTCTTCTTTGCTACTCTTCTAAAATTTTTACTTTTCTCTTTTTTCTTTCTTTCTCTTTTCTTTCTCTCTGCCTCACTCCCTTGCTGTCCCACATTGTTCTTCATCTCCCTTTGTGTTCCTGTTCTGCCCCTAATTCGTATTTCTTCTTTATCTTTCTTTCCTTCTCTTTCCTTCTCTTGCCTGTGCCCTCTGGCCTCACTGCTAACCTTCCCCTATCCTTCTACCTACCCCTCCCTCCCCAACTCTTTTCAACTCCCCATCCCGAAGGGTAAAGTTGCTATATTGAAGAGTTTATCCACTATAAACATATGTTGGGTTGGTCCTTGATTTTGATTTAATTCACATAGTTAAAGGTGATAGATTAATAACTACCACAAATTGTCATTTTCTAAGAGGTGCTTGATGCTATTGTGTTGCTGATTGTATCACTTGGGCTAAGACCTTGTGATTGATCTAATCAGTTGTCCTTCTTGGTATAATGAAAATGAGACAGCCTCAGAGCCATCAGAGATTCAAAACCTAAAGCCCAGCTATATCTGGAAGACACCTCTGACAAGCAACCATTCCATAAGTGTTCTAAATACATCAACAAAAAAATTTACAATAAGCAACTTCAAAGTATCAACCCAGGAATTAAACTAAAGACAGCAGCAAAAACAAAAATGAGAAGACATTTAAGTAAGGCACAAACTCAGACTTCCACCCTACAAAAGGCAAATTCTGGGGGAAATGAGGTGGAAAACTTTGATGATCAACCACCTGGACACCCTGAAATGATAGCACGGGAAGTAACAACACAGATGAATGAGGCTCTAGAAAAATTCAAAGCAGAAATAATTTCCCAGATAACTACAGAGATGGTAAACAGAGTGAAAGACATGATGAGAGGCTCTAGAACAGAAATAGATTAAAAAATAATAATAATAAATGAGCTCAGAAACACACTGGAAGCCATGAATGCCTAGCATAAGAAAGAAATGGAAACCATGATCGCCTAACAAAAGAAAGAAATGGAATCCATGAAACAGATTCAAACAGATATTCAGGAGATCAAAACCTCCATTGAAAGCATTGAAAGCAGAGCAGATTAAGGGAATCTGAAGATAGAATATCAGATATAGAAGACAGGATTGTGGTTAAGGACCATGAAAACAGAGATCTCGTCAAAATAGTAAGGGACCACGAGAAATCAATCCAGCAGCTGCTGGATGATGCAAGGAAGAAAAACATAAGACTGACAGGAGTCCATGAAAAAAGAGGAGAAAGTACAATTGACATAAAAAAACCATTCACAGAAGTAATAGTGGAAAACTTCCCAGAGGTGAAGAATTGGACATACAGGTAAGTGAGGCATATAAAACTCCAACTAGCCATGATCAAAAAAAATCTACACATAGACATATAATAGTCAAGATCCCAGAAACCCAACAGAAGAACAAAATCTTACAGGCAGTTGGAAAAAAGAAACTAATAACCTACAAAGGAAACCCCATCAGAATCACGGCAGACTTCTCAACACAAACCCTCAAATCAAGGAGAGCCGGAAGTGAAGCATTTCAAGCCCTAAAAGAAAGTAACTTCCAACCTAGACTGTTGTATCCGGCAAAATTATCTTTCAAAATCGATGGGGAAATTAGGTACTTCCATGGCAAAGAACACCTGAGAAATTTCATGCACACCCAACCAGCCCTCCATACAATTCTAACCAATATCCTAGAAAAAGACAATGAAGATCACAACTCCATGAGGCCCAACAGAGGGAAGCCATCAGGCAAG
The DNA here is from genome assembly GCF_000247695.1 of Heterocephalus glaber. The sequence continues at coordinate 9,313,643 of NW_004624809.1, forward strand.
ACAAGAAAATAAAGGGAAAGGGGTGACAAAAAAAGAAATAAAAGAGCCAACAACAGCAAAACATCATGACAAGAATGAGTCAATATCTATCAATTCTAACTATCAATGTTAATGGCTTCAATTCACCAATCAAAAGAAATAGACTGACAGAATAGATTAAGAAGCAAAATCCAGCAATATGGTGTATACAAGAAACACACCTAACTCAAAAAGAAATTCATAGATTGAAAGTAAAAGGATGGAAAACAGTTCTCCACGCAAAAGGAACCCAGAAAAAAGCAGGGGTAGCAATCTTATTTGCAGACAAAGTACATTTCAAACCAAAACTAATTAAGAGAGAAAAAGATGATCACTACATCCTTGTGAAGGGAACAATCCAAAAGGAAGAGATGACAATCCTAAATATATATGCACCAAATATGAATGCCCCCAACTATACGAAACAAATATTAATGGACATGAAAAATCAAATAAGCACTAATACAATTATAGTGGGGGACTTCAAAACCCCACTATCATAAATAGACAGATCATCTAGACAAAAAATTAACAACAAAATTTTAGAACTGAACCAAGCTACTGAACAAATGGACTTAATAAATGTTTACAGAGTGTTCCACCCCACAAAATCAGAATACACATTCTTTTCGGCTGCACACGGGTCATTCTCCAAAATAGACCACATGCTTGCTCATAGGACATGTCTAAGTAAATGTAAAAGAATTGAAGTTACCGCCTATATATTATCAGACCATAGTGCAATAAAATTGGAGATCAATAACATAAGAAACCG
>NW_004624809.1:9317520-9341363 GCF_000247695.1 Heterocephalus glaber
GAAGGGGAAAGGAAAGAAGGGAAAGGAAAAATTATGAGAAAAGAAAAAAAATGGAAACGAAATCTATGTAAATAGGGAAGGGTGGAGGGGGTGAAGGACGCACAGGTAATGGGGAAAAATAAGAACCAAGATACATCATGTACAGGTACAAGCACCCAATGATAAATGTAAATGTACTGTATACCTAAAATGTACCAATAGAAGAATTAAAAAAAAAAGAGTGAAGAGACGACCTACTGAATGAGGAAAAAAAAGTTATCAGCTACTTCTCTGATAGAAAACTATTATCTAGAATATATAAAGAACTCAAAAAAATTATACCTCCCAAAATAAATTACCCAATCAACACATGGGCAACTGAAATGATTAGATACTTCTCGAAAGAAGTACAAATGACAAATAAGTACATGAAGAAATGTTCAGCATCTTTGGTTATGTGATACATGCATGCTCATGTTTATAGCAGGGCAATTCATAATAGTTATATTATGAAAATAGCCTAGATGCTCATCAACAGATGAATGGATAAAGACGTGGTTTACATACACAATGGAGTACAGTACTATTCAGCCACAAAGAAGTATACATTTGAATCATTCATAGGAAAACAGATGAGTCATTGTGATAATTAAGTGATTATGTCAACTTTAGCAAGAAACATCCAACTAAATTGTGGCTGAGGGGATTTACTGGAGATTTGCTGGGATTTACTGGGTGTAAGTGACAGCAACCAATGGGCTTGCCACCTAAATGGTATAAAAGGGAAATGAAGAAGGAGGCTCACTTCTGTTTCTTCGGAGGAGCTCAGGTCTTCACTTTCACCTGGGATGTTGTCTCTTGGCTTCCAACACAGACTCTTCAGCCTCCAGTACAAACCCTTCAACCTTCCCTCACAGACCCTTTGGCCTCCTGATACGGACTCGCATAGAACACTACACTGAGCTCCAGGCCTTCGACTGGATCCTTTAGACCTCCAGCACACAGACAGACATTTTGCATCTTCCACACCTGACTCTGGGTGGCCACTGTAAGCCAATCCTGTAAATTCTTAAGTATTTGTATATCTTGCATTAAATCTGTTTCTCTAGTAAGCACTGACTGATACAGATTTGATGATATCATAATGCTTAGTAAAATACATCAGACACAAAAAATTAAATACCACATGGTTTATCTCATATGAAAAAACCCAAAATATAAATAATTTAAAGAGCAAAATAAAGGAGAGATGGTAAAAAACAGGGAACCAGCCTTTCTGGAGATGGAGATGTGAGGAGGGTAGAAAAGAAGATCAGAGCCGGGCATGGTGACGCAAGTCTATAATCCCAGCACTAAGCAGGCTGAAGCAGGAGGATCATTGCCAAATTCAAGGCCAGCCTGGACTAAACTGAGTTCAAGGCCAATCTAAACTGTCTCAAAACAACCAACCAACAGGGCCGGGGATTTAGCTCAGTGGTTTCGCTGCCTACTGCATAAGCACAAGACCCGAGTTTGATCCCCGTTACCAAAAAAAAAAAAAACAAAAAACCAACCAATAAATAAATAAATAGCCAGGTGTGGGGGCACATGCCTATAATCCCAGCACAAGGGAGGCTGGGGCAGGAGTATCACCATGAGTTTGAGGCCAGCCTGGGTTACACAGTGAGACCCTGTCTCAATCAACCAGCCAATAACTGACTGATTCAGTTACTAGTCTCCCTCAAAATACACCTCCCTCACTTCAAGTACACTTATCCCATTGTCCTTCCTATTTTCCAAAGCAGTTCTGGAGGTCATTTTTCAGTGTCTTTAGTTGTGCTGTGTTGGCTGCCTCAAGGTGCTGAACTGATTGAAAATGTTTACCTTCCATGATCATTTGACTTGGGGAAAAGCCAGAAGTTTTACAGTGTCAGATCCAGTAAACAAGTGGATAAGGACACATAGTAATATTTTTACTGGACAAAAATTGCCTTACCAGGCCAGGGATTTACTTCAGTGGCACCATGGCTGCCTCACAAGCGCAAGGTCCTGAGTTAGATCTCCAGTACCAAAAAAAAAATTACCTTATCAGAAGCATGTGACATGGCGCATTACTCATGATGGAAGATGAAACCATCAGGCCATACTCTATGCACATTGTTTTGTTTTTTAAACACTCTAATAAGCCCTTATAACATTCTGAGTTCATTGTTCCTGGACACAAACTCAGCTCACACAATTCCAGCAAGGTCAAAAAATATAGTCAGCACTACCTAGATGTTGGGATTTGATTGACTTCCTTTTTCTGCACAAGGAGAACTGGATGGTCTCCATCCAGAACTCTGAACCTTAGTCTCAGAATCTGACCAGGATCACACCACAGACCCAAGTTTCAACTTTTGCGATATTTCTCTTTTTTTTCTTTTTTTTTCTTTTTTTTGGTACCGGGGATTGAACTCGGGTCCTTCTGCTTCCGAGGCAGGCGGCGGAACCACTGAGCTAAATCACCAGCCGTTTTGTGATATTTCTTTAAAAGCAGGAATCAGAAGCATCACAATCAAGCAACTCCAATGAAACAAAATTTTCATCTAAATGCATTGTTCACGATCTATGATATATGGCAAACCTTAAAATGTATATTCTCTCAACCACAGCTCACAACTGAATGACTCCACAGAACAAACTGAAACTTGCCAAACACTGTAACTAAGGGTCAACTCGCTCCTTCTAAAGATCCCTTTCTTTTGGATGGCACTCAGCAGCAGTAATAACTGTGTTTTGTGCTTAAACTGTACCATGTTTTTTAGGCACTGTAGATTATACTATCTATGTTATGTTACTACTCAATTTTGTCGGATGTGAGGGTGATCTCGCTGTGACATCTGTCACCCCACTGATCGTCAGGGTTGATTCAATTTTGCAACCGGAGTATAAAAATGGCACAAACAATATGTAAATAAATGGGCAGAGTTGTGTTCCAATAAAACTTTAATTATGTACATTAAAATTTGAGTTTCATGTGTCACACAGTACAATGATTTATGAACTTAATTCATTCCCAAGGGCTGGTTGTAAGTCAACACTATTTTTCCCATAAGAAATAATAAAAATACCTATAATGCATTTTGAATCTCCCAAAGCCCTTATCTAACCTTTTCATAATAAAAAAGGGTTGTATAAAGTGCATAATTTACCAGAAACACCATTAATTTTCCTACTACATTCACCAAAAAGTTATAAAATGTACCTAGTTTACCAGAAACACTAATTTCATACTGTACTCACCATTTGACTTGCAGTAAGCGAAGTTGAACTGGAAGGTGGTTATTGTTTGGAAGGAGAGTCCCCTTCCATAAGAACATCAGGAATCTGGATCTCTTGTGTTCTCTCTCTCTTTGGGAGTCTGTAGCCCAGTGAGACCTGCTTCTGGCTCAAAGGTCTCCACCTTTCCAGAACTAAAACCTGGTCTGAGGTTGTCTGTTTCTGTCTTTAACTCTGTTCTGCTGTATGACATGACATTGTCACCAAGCAAGTGAATGTAACGATTGGCTTTTTCTCTGTCTGGGTGGGTCTTCTCTACAAATGTTTGTAGCTCTGTCCATTTCTCAGGATTTCCTTTATTTCAGAAGAAGTTTGCTGCACTGTTTACTGATATTCCCCCTCCTCTTCAGAAAGCTCCTCAGCTGCCATCCTCTGTTGCTCAGCCGGAAGTTGCTGAAGTTCCTCTGTAGACAATTCCTCTGAGTGTTCCTCCACCAGTTCCTCAACATCATCACTGTCTACCTGCAAGCCTATGGACTCTGCTGTAGTGACAGTGTCATCAACCACAGGGTCAGCTGAAGGCTCAGACTCCTCTACACAGCCTTCAAAGTCTCTCTCGTGTATAATTTTAGATCACACCTTCTTCCAGGCAAATTTCAGTGTCCTTAGAAAGACATTGGCCTAAGATTTCTCAATTAACCCCACACAGGAAAGACCAGCATTCAGGTTATAACTCAAGACTTTGGTTGTAAGTTAAAACTAAAGTTGCAGCTGTAACCCAAGTTGTTCCTTTGTGCCAGCTGTAACTCAAGAGTTCACTGTATTATAATTTTGGGGGTTTTTTAGAACAATGTAACAACCATTAGGGCTATTGGCTATACAAAAACCAAAGGTAGGGGCCCGAGGATTTAGCTCAGTGGTTCTGCCGCCTGCCTCGCAAGCCCAAGGTCCCAAGTTCGATCCCCAGTACTAAAAAAAAAAAATCAAAGGTAGGCAAATATGGCCCATTAGTTAGTTTAATGACACTTACTTGAAATTATACATTAAATATTAATAAAATATAAACATTTCTCAAAGTAATCAAGTAATTTTATCATGTATTATTTTTCTATACAAATTAATATTTAGAATCATGGTACCTTTTCTCTGATATCACTTTTAACTTGCTCATCTTGAGTTACTTCATTTCACCATTGCATAATCTAAAAAATAAAAATTAATGATATTAAATACTTAACAGAATTCCATTTTCTATATATTAGATGTCATAAAAACCAAACAAGTAAAGTTTTCATCACAGGAAACACACTATCATAGGAAACTACAAGAGAATGAGTCGTACATGCCTGTATTGGATCATTTCAGTGTATAATATGTGACTATTAAAACATCTACAGGGCTGAGGATTTAGCTCAGGGTTGCTGCACATGCCTGGCAAGCACAAGGTCCTGAGTTCAATTCCTGGTACCAAAAAAATAAATACATCTACAATCAATTACACAAATCCTGGAACAAGAAAAATGCTGAAATCAAACACAACAGTTTATGGTCACAGTGTGGAAAAGTTCTTTTGAGATGGTTCAAATCATCTTCCCTATTCTAAAATTCTTTTTTTTTTCTCATATTTATTCCATTCCCTTCTTTCCTTTCTCCTACCCCTCCCACTTCCCCTTCCCTTTTGGACCTTTTCTTCCTATTTCACATTATCTATTACACATTTTGATCCTTATTTACACTTTGTTTCTCACACCAGAGAAACTTTCACTATTTACATATGTGCATCCTATTTATTTCACTTGAGTATCGCCTCGATATGCATCCATTTAGCTATAAATGTCTCTAGTTTCTCATTCTTTATGGCTGAGTAGTACTCCATTTTATAAAAAAACATATCTTCTTTATCCAGTCTCCAGTTGATGGGCAACTGGGCTGTTCCCAAGACTTATCGATTACCAACTGTGCCGCTATAATCATGGGTGCACATATATCGCTGTGGTTAGGATTCTTTTAATTCTTTTGGGAAGATATTCAGCAGGGGAATAGCTAGGTCAAATGGGACCTCTAATCCTAGTTTTTTGAGGAATCTCCATACTGATTTCCACAGTGGTTGCACCAGTCTGCACTCCCACCAAGAGTGGAGAAGCGTTCCTTTTTCCTCACAGCCCTGCCAGCATGTTATTGGTTGATTTCTTCTAAAATTCTTACTTAAAATACGCAAAGCAAACATAGCATCCTCTGTTTAGTGTATTTATAGTCCGACATTTTCCTTCAGTCAAAATTTTCCTCTTTGGGAAATAGTCACTATATAAACAACCTTACATCTTAAGTCATATAATTTTTATAATTTTCATACCTACTTTGCAACTATTCACATAAAAATAACCTGAATATCTCAACTATATACACTAATCTTTACTAAAGCACAACGTTGTAACAACACTAGAAAATGAAATGACTGCAGATCTAACAATCATATGTTTATACAGTATTTAGTAATGCTACTGTAAAGGAAAGCTAAAAAGCAGCTATAAAATCATTTCACTTAATAGATTCAGAAGTTACAAGTATTCCGAATGTCTTTCTTCAATAACAAACTTTTCAACAAAACACAAATAAACACTTTTTTCAATTTTCTCATTAACTCAAAAAGGATTACAGATTATGTAAAAAATTACATAAAATTGTTTTTTAAATCATTGAGAAATTTTAAACTATTCTTTGACTTATTTTTTAAAATGATTTTTTTAAAGTCAAAGGAACTTTTTCTAATTTTCAACTTAATTAAGAATTGTTATATGTATCTACAGGGAGGAAAAAAATCTTTCTGTAATAAGAACCTAGAGGCCAGGCCTGTGAACACCCAGTGAGTAACTAAAAACAAGACAGAGTCTGGCCTCTGCACTCAGCTCTGCAAGTAGGCATTTTAATCACTTTTGGAACACAAGTGACTGGCTCCCAATTTACCTCGCCTGTCTCATCCCCCTTCAAGATTGAGGACACCAAGGTAAGAGTAACTAAAGTAATTTTCCAGATTTATAAGAACAAACATTCACTTGTCAACTTTTACAAAGTACAGTTCCGGACACCCTGGAGCAACTGCCCAGAAGTCTCCAGTCATTGTCCTGCCCTTAAGTCACCTCAGATTCCAGGAAAAATAGAGCCTTACAGACCACCCCATGATGAGGTGATACCCTGCACAACGCAGGAGCCTTCATCTCACGATGGAATCCAAATTGTTCCCTCGAGTGAGGATACTCTCCCAGAACCTCACAGAACCAGGCTTGAGATCAACCACACCAGTAAGCCACACTAGAACCACCTACACTATTAGCTGTGCAAAACTTCAATTCCTGCCTTTGCTCCCTAAACCCTTTGTCAGCCCTGGGAGGCAGCTTTTGACACTTCTGTCTGTGCTTCCTTAAAGGCACTTCCTTGCCCTTTACCACTGCTTGACTAATTTCATGAGAAAGTCTTAAAAACCTGATAATATGGCAGAATTGGTATACAATCTTAGCACACAATTATCCATCTCAATTTCCCTGTGGAGTGCCTTCCCATACTTGAGGAACTTGAAAGCTTTAAAAAGCAAAACAAAACACACACAAAAAATGTCCTTCCTCTTGCACTTCCTTTTTCTCTAACAGCCTCTCTTCTATTTTCATGCCATCTTTCTCTGGTGGGGGGTGTCTAGATTCCCTTATGTCTTAAATATTAACATTTATGCATTTATGTTGTACAAATATGCCTGATAATCCAACATGGCAATTTTGGGGGATCAAGTATGAGAAGTGCCAACAGACAATTCTGCTAAGTGAGTAAAGAAAACCCATATCTTGTAAACCATCTCACTGCACTAATGTAACAGCAGACACACGAAAAAGTCCATCTTTACAATGCAAACTACTTAGCAATAGTTTTATACCCATAGTGACTGCCCTGTTTTGCCTTCCCTCCAGCAAGGGACAAAGGGTTCCAGGTTCTCCACAGCCCTACCGACACTTATTATTTTCCATTTTTAGGATTCCAGCTGTCCTAACAGATGCGAATACTGTGACTTTGATTTGGATCTCCCTATTCACTAAGTGTTCAGCATCTTTCCACATGTTTTTTGGCCATGTTTTTACCTTTGAAGACATATGTATTTAAGCCTTTTACCCATTTTTAAACTGGGTTATTTTTATATGCACAAATTCCCCTCTTAGGTATATACCCAAAATAGCTGAACACGAGAAACTTAAACAAATACTTTATGCCCATGTTCATAGCAGCATTATTCATAAAAGGTGGAAACAACCCAAGTATCCTTCAACAGATGAACAGATAAACAAATGTGGTATATATGTAGAATGAGTATTATTCAGTCACAAAGCAAAATGGAGTTTTGATACATCTACAACATGGATGCATCTTGAAAACATGCTAAATGGATCAAAGACCTACAAGTAAGGCCTAAAACCATAAAACATCTAGAGGAGAACACTGGTCTTGACAAATGATATCTTTTCTAATAGGATACCAAAAGCATAGGCAACAATAGCAAAATAAGTAAGTCAGATTAAATTTAAAACTTGGGGACAAACCTCAGCACTTGGGATGCTGAGGCAAGAAAATGGCAAGTCTGAGGCCAGCATGGGCCAGACAGCAAGTCCCAGGCCAAGTGCAGAGGGAGTTAGGCGGCTCAACAGAGACAGGGCAAGAAACGGGTTGAGGACAGGGGAAAGACTGAGATGTGTTACGTCCATGTACCGATTTCTCACAATGAATGTAATCATCGTGCATTACAAACATGTACTGATTAAAATTAAAGAAAGAAAAAGGGGGGCCTATTTAAATTGGCAATGAACATTTCTTCCAAGACATAAAAATGACCAACAGGTTTATGAAACTGTACTAAACATTACTCACCGGGAAATGTAAACCACAATGATACTGCCTCATACCTGATAGGGACTCTTAAAAAAGGACAAGAGACCTGTACATTGTTTCATAGCTCTTCCAAAGCATAAAATTGAGAGAGACTGGTACAGTCATTACATCAGAGAAGGTACAGGCCAGAACAAGCCAAGGTAGATCCACAGCTTGTAAGGGCAGCAGTAAGCAGGATCAACATAGCCTCCTGACTTGTTTTCTGATTGTGCAGTAACAGTGGGGTTCAAGAAACAATGTTCTTAGAAGCAATTTCACAATTAGGAAGTTTCTTAAAAATAAGAGACAATATCTCCCCTAGTTTTCTGGTTCTATACTAAGATTTTGGGAGTCGTTCCTTAAAGCTCAACCAAAGCCAGGTATATAATCCCAGAATTCTGGAGCCTGAGGCAGAAGGACCACAAATTCAAGCCCAGCCTGGGCAATTTAGCAATTTAGTGATACTCTGTCTTGAAATAAAAACTAAAAACAGGTCTGGGGATATTAAAGTGGTCAGTAAATACATGGCCCATGTTACAAGAGAGCACTGAAAAGACAGGAGGGAAACAAAATTTAACCTCCTGGTTCCACAGCACTCTTATAGCAGGTGAGGCCAGTTCAGGGCTCCACTACTGCTACAAGGATGGCTTTCCCATCATGGGGCTCAGGCAGCTGCACAGCTTTGCTAACAAGATCCAGGCAGTTTTGTAGTAGAGCTCCTCTGGTAAGATTTGACCCTGTGAACAGTGTTCTCCAGATCAGAAAGGGCAGACTCCAGCACTAGAACCTCACCACAATACCTAGCCTTGACCTTGGCCTTTCCTAACAAGGAGAAGATCTCTCCTGGGTGTGGAGAAGTATTCTATCCCAGGGGTGGGGGTAATAACTGCTCTTTATATCTGCTGTTCCTATTTCCTTTAAAACTGTCTTTACTTTTCACTCATAACTTCTCCCTTATTAATCCACTCCCATGTTATACTTAATAACTCATTATAGCTTTTCCCTGTTAAGTTACTGTGTAGTTTTCTATCTCCCAACTGAACCCATACTGGTACATCCCAGCAAGTATTTATTTAATAGCAAACAGTAAACCTCTGCTTGATCCACAGTACACATGAATGTTCTGAATATTCAAAACAACTGAATGTTCTCTTTTGTTTTTCAATAAAAGATTTGGGAAGGAGGAGGGGTGACAGAACAATATCTTCAGAAATAAGATAAAGCTGTGACATCAATTTTTTTAAATCTTAAAGTGACACTAATAGTTATATTTTTACATTAACCTATTAAATATTTTAGCTGTAATATTAACTCATCTTAAGAGTACTGTCACTACTGTTATGCCTAACTTCTATTTTCAAATTTAACCTACAATGACATACCACTTTACAACTATTAGAATAATTATAAAAAAAAAAAAAGCAAAACAGGATAACAACAAGTTTTATCAAGGACACTGAGAAATTAAAACCCTTACATTCTGCTGATAGAATGTAAAAACAGTATGTTTGGAAACAGTATAGCAGTTCCTCAAAAGGCTAAATATAAAATGACCATATGACTCAGCTATTTTATTTCTATATATACCCCCCAAACTTTAAAAACTTACATGCACAGAAAAATCTATATGAATGTATATAGCAGCTTTATTCAGAACAGCCAAAAAGTGGAAACAATCTAAATGTACATCACCTAATGAATGGAAAGTAAAAGTAAGTATATCCTTACAATGGAACGTTAATCAGTGATATAAAGAAATGAAGTACTATACCAAGGGTGGTGGTACACACCTGTAATCCCAGGACTCAGGAGGCTGAGGCAGAAGGATCACAAGTTCATGGCCAGCCTGGGCTAATGAGACCCTGTCTCAAAAACAAACAAAAGAAAATAAAGTACCGAGATGCACACTACCTGTATGAACCTTAAAAACATTACGTTGAAAAAAGTCAGTAACCGCGGGGGTGGTGGCTCATGCCTGTAATCCCAGCACTTGGGAGGCTGAGGCAGGAGGATTGCCATGAGTTCCAGGCCAGCCTAGGCTACACAGTGAGTTCAAGGCCAGCCTGAACTACACAGCAAGATCCTGTCTCAAGCCAATAACAAAAGGCCATGTCATTATATGATTCAATGTATATGAAATACCCAGAATAGATAAATCTACAGAACCTAGAAATAGGTTAGGCCAAGGACTGGGAAGCCAGGAATGTTGGAAGGTAAGGGCTAAGAGGTGCTGCTATAGGAGGTGGGGCAAAGCACAGCTGGCTGGAGAAGTAGGTGGGACCTGTCCGTTGAAGACCTCAGGTCTGCCAGGATCCACAGGTGGAACTTCTCACCGGCTCCTAGGAAACAGGACGCCAGGAGGAGCTCGCTCTTGTGACTCTTCAGGGTAGCCCATTCGGGGGCTTGTAGAACAACCAAGGGTGTACTTTTACATTTGCTCTTTTTATCTTTTGTTTGGTCCAACTTTGCTCTGCAGAGCCAGTTTTTCCCTCACACCTTCACCCCTCATTTTTCAAGTAAAATTTTGGCACCGTTTTGGCTTGTTTCACCTACTTCTCTGTTGGAGATAAGGACCTGTAATACTTTGTTTGGTAAGCCATCTTTAAAGGAACTGCCCAAAAACAGCGTGCAGTTTATTTCAGAAGTCACAATGTTCTAAAACTTGTGGTGATGGGCACGTAACTCTGAATACAGTAAAAGCACACTTTATGTGGATAAGGGTTGACTTTTATATATTTAAAAGCAGATTATATTGGTATTAGATGTGGGAACTTGGCCTTATCAATAGAAAATCCTAAAAGCAGTTCTACAGGATACACCTAAGAAAAGAGCAAGTTGTTTTGTCTACTCTTACCCATAAAGAGAATTAATTTGGAGGAGCTTCTTGAATTTTGATATTATTCGATCATTTGTTCCCAACTAGAGCTACTTGCAGAGCACACAAAATCTAAAACCTGAAACCTTCTGTTCTCGCTGACTAAAGACTAAAATTAAGCCAATCAGCCAAGCAGTAGATACACACACACACACACACACACACACACACACACACACAACACGGCATCAGAATTTCATACACCTAAGCTATCTTAATTTGCATTCTGCAAAAAAAGCCATAGAAGAAATTCTGACACCCTAAAGCTAAAGATGTATATTCTAAATATATAAACAATTCACAAATAAATGCTTTTAAAAATTTTCTCCCTGAGACAGGATCTAGCTACAATGTGCAGACTGGCCTCAAGTTCCTTGGCACAAGTGATCTTTTTGCCTCAATCTCAGAGTAGCTGCAGGTATGCATCATTTTGCCCCGCTCAAAGCTTTTTAAAGTCAGACAACCTGCTTAAAATAAATTAAAAAACAGCCAGGCATGGTACAACATAACTGTAATCCCAGCACTCAGTAAGATTATGCAAGAGGATTGTGGTGAGTTCACAACCAGCCTGTGCTACATAGTGAGACCCTGTCTCAAAAAACAAATAAAATGAATGAAAAGAAGCATATGCAGCTCACACTTGAAACCCGAATCTTAAATCTTTTTAAATAGTCTGAGGCCTTTCCTTGCTTAAACATCTTGGTCCAGTTCCCATTCAAGTAGACCAACCCCATTATTTCATTCCAATCTGTTTACAAATGGATCTCTTTGCAAGATATTATTAGACAAAGTTTCCACAGTTTAAAAATGTCTCTGAAACATGAGTGTAGGGCAACTGATAGAAAGAATGCAGTTGAAGAAGATCTAGGTAAATAGTCCAATCAGGGAGGTCAGGAAAACAAGTACACTGAAAAGACATCATCTTTTGTCAGCTTTCTCTAAATGTTTTATGTTCTAGAAGGAAATCACTTTTGGAGAACACATTCAAAGGGAGCAACTATTCCTCCACACTGGCTTTGTCAATATAACAGAAAATTACAAATCCTCCTCTTTTGTTTATTTTTGTGATACTAGAAACTGAACCCAGGGCCTTCACACTGAGCTACATCCCCAGTTGTTCGTTTTAGTTTTTACCATGTATGGATAAGTTGCTAAATTGCCTAGGCTATACTCAAACTTGTGATCCTCCTGCCTCAGCCTTCTAAGTGCTGGTGTTACAAGCATGTACCACCATACCCAGTCAAATTCTGGTTATTTAATAAGAAACGTCCCAAAGAAGATGCTCATAACCTTGGCAACATCATTAAAGGTAAAACTAAGAAATTCTGAGGGAGGAAAATAACAAACACATGTAGTCTAAAAGAAAGAGAGATAACTAAATTCCCAGCAACAGAAATCCTCAGCCTAGCTTTAAACCAGCAGTAAAACATACACCTTGGAGATGGCTTTCACTGCATTAACTCTGTCCACATTATTACATTAAGGTATGTATTTTCATCAAGTTACCTTACGTAACATTCAGTGATTACGTTATAAATGCTTTAGCCCAATCTGCAAATCTATTCCACCTATATATTGTGATTAACTTTATAAAAGAGTAAAGCTATAAAAAGTTCACATTTTATATCCTTTCTGCTCATACACCCTTAATAAAAACAAACAAGATTGAGTGGTTCACACACAATCCACAAAAGATGTTCAGACATACAAAACGTCTAATTTGTTTAGGCATGTGACATTTTAATTTTACAACAAATAAGTAGGATTTTACTGTCTGAGAATCAGAATCCCATTAGTTTTCAATTTAATTAAATAACTTATTTAAAATAACTCTTCTCCCCAACTTAGATTACAACTATTTTTAGACTTAAATGCCAAATTTTCTGTCTATACAGATGATAAGTGAGATTAAAATTCTTACTTTGATTTTCTGTCTCTAACCTATGACTGTGACCTATATTTAAAATAACTGTATTTTTTTAGATAAAACTGTAAGGTTTGATCAAAATATATGATGAATGTTTAAATTTTTAAAAATAGTATTAAAAGATATTGTTATGGCTTGTGTTGAGATGTCCCTCCAAAGCCTCATGCAAATGAGGTGGGGCTATTTCAGAGGTGACTGAATCTAGAGTGTGTGATTAATTCAAGGTGCAATCCTAGCCCCAAGGGCACTAGGATTAAGGATGTGAGTGCTACCTGTTCTAAGTAGTCTGTATAAGATAAAAGGGGCAGGAGGACACTGTTAAGATCTTTTGTTGCTTCTGCTGTCTCTGTTGCCATGAACTGTTGCCCCCTGCCATGGAGCCGGCTGATTATGGACTGAAACCACTACAAACTGTGAGCTAAATAAACCCTTTCCCCTCCAACTTTGGGTGTCCAGTATTTTGTCTAAACAACAGGAAAAAGTAACCAAGACAAATACATTGCCATTAATCCCCCTCATTTGAAACATACTTATCCCATCATTCTTGCCACATTCTGAAGCAGTTCTGGAAGTCTTCTTTCATGAATGCCTTTATGAGGTGTGACCAAAATTATACTGAATGTTGCTTCCATGTGGGACCCAAGGTAAAGGCAGGCTCCTAAAAACATTGTGGGGGAGGGACACTTACCTACCTTATTCACTTGATCCATTTGGCTCTTTCCCAAAGTCCAAATGACCATGAAAGGTAAACATTTTGAATCCATTCAGGATATTGAGGCAGCCATAGCAGCCCAACTAAAACTCTAAAAAAGGACTTCCATAATCGCTTCAGAAAGTACTAAGAATGATGAGATAAGCATGTATGTAACAAGGGAAAGTACTTTTAGGGGGACTAGTAACAATGTGCAACTGTAATAACTTTTTTTAAACTTTCACCATATTTTTCATCATACTGCCTACCAAAGTCCAGTCAGCTCTCACTATTACCCCTATAAAAAATCAAGATGTATAAGAAATGAGGAACAAAAAAGCTATAAAGCATATAGAAAACAGCAGTAAACAGAAATAAATCTCTCATCAGTAATTAGTTTAAATGTAAATGAATGAAATTTGCCATCAGAAGATATGTATGAGGGCCAGGAGTGTAACTCAGTGGCACCATGCCTTCCTGGCAAGTGCAAGGTCCTGAGTTTGATTCCTGGTACAGAAAAAAAAGGAGTTCATATATGTATGAACCCCAGCATTGCAAAACAGAGAGAGAGAGATCCACCCCTGGGTTCCATCCTGAGTGCCATAAAAACAAAACAAGACAAAGACAAATGAGTTCAAACTCAAAGGATGGCAAAATATATTCATGCAAACAGTAACCAAAAAATAGACTAATATCAGACTTTAAATCAAAACAGGGTTAACAGAGATGAAGTATATTATATATTAGTAAACAGTTCAACAGAGGAAGAAGACAGAGCAATTAAAAACTTTTACATACCTAATAACAGACTGTCAAAAGCAAAAGTTAAGCAATAAAAAAACAGCCCTACAATAACAGCTGGAGACCTCAGTAGCCTATTGTCAATAAGGATATAATAACCCAACAGAAGAAAGAACACTTGAACACAATAAGCCAGCTAGATCTAGGACATATATATAGAACACTGTACCCAAGAACAAAATATACATTTTTCCCAAATGTACAAGGGACATTCTCCAGGAGAGACCACATATTAGGCCACAAATCAAGTCTCAACAGAATTTAAATAATCTATATCATAAAAAGTTTCTTCTTCAACCCTAAAACAGAAAGTAAGGAATCAACCAAGAAAACAAAAATGGAAAATTCATAAATTTGTGGAAATTAAACAATACATTCTTAGTCACTGAGTCAAAAAGTAATTACACATTTTTATAGACAAAAGAAACCAAAAGCATTATAGCAAAAACAATGAGACACAGAAAACGTACTAAATGGGAAGTTTATAGCTCTAAACAGAAGAAAACTCTCAAATCAGCAACTAAATTTACATCTAAGGAGGGGAAAAAGAACTACACCCAAATCTAGCAGAAAGAAAAAACAGACTAGAGCACAAAAAATAGCAACTAGAATAACACAGAAAAATCAATGAAACCAAGAATACTGTGAATAACCGTATACCAACCAACTGTATAACATAGATAAAATGGATGAATTCTCAGAAACACAAAACCTATGAAGACTGAACCATAAAGAAATAAAAAATCTGAACAGAGCCCTACCTAGTAAGTAGACAGAATCAATATGTATTAAAAAACTTCCTGACAAAGAAAAACTTGGTACCTGCTGGCTTTAATGGCAAATTCTACCAAATATTTAAAGGACTAACATCAATCCTTTGCAAACATTCTAAAAAAGTGAAGATGAAGAAACACTATCTAACTCATTCTGTAAGGCCCTGTCCAGCCCTGATACCAAAGCCAAACAAAGAAAATCACAGACCAGCAATCCTTATGATCACTGCTGCACTGATGCAGAAACCCTCAGCAAAGTCACAGCAAGCCAAACTGAGCAGCACACCTATGAATCAAAACCACAGTGACGTGACACTTCCCACCCGCAAGAATGGCCGGGAGGCGGGGGGTGCAGGGAACAAGTGAAAATGGAACCGTTGTACACTCTTACATGTGGTGCAGATACTCCGGAAAACAGTACAGAAGTTCTTCAAAAGAATTTTGGTTTTGGTACTGGGGATCAAACTCGGGACTTCGCACTTGCAAGGCAGAAGGTGGAACCACTGAGCAAAATCCCTGGCCCTCTTCAAAAGAATTTTTAAAAAGAATTACCATATGATCCAGAAATTTCACTTCTGTACCAAAGTGTTATCTGTACATCTACATTCTTAGCAAACAGCAGAAGAAACCCAAGTGTCCACTGACAGATGAATGGATAAATAAAAGTGATATACACATGCAATGGAATATTATTCAGCCTTAAAAAGGAGACAAATTCTAACACATACTACAACATGAACTTTGAAGACACTGTAGTAAATGAACCTAATCACAAAAAAGACAAATGCTATCTGATTACGCATATGAAGTACTTAAAGTAGTCAAATTCATTGAAACAGAAAGAATAGTCCTCACAAGATGAGTTAATGTCTAAAGGGAAGAGAATTCCAGTTTGGGAAAACAAGAAAAGTTCTCGAGATGAGTGCGGTGATGCCTGAGTAGCAATGTGAATGCACCTCATGCAACTGAACTGTACCCTTTAAAATGCTAAGTTCTACGTTATGCATGTTTTATCATAATTTTTTAAAAATCAAAATACAAATCTTGTATTAAAAATTAGGAAAAAAATAAGTTTTTTCCAAATGTAAATAAAAATTAGAAGTCATGAAATGAAATTAAAAGAAACTAGTTTTCACCAGGCAAAGAAAAAAATCTAGAAAGTGTACCTACCATAAATTAATAAATCTAAACAGTTGCTGTAAAAAATAATATTCTTTTTGGGCCAGCACAGTGCCATGGATCTGTAATCCCAGCAGGATCAGGAGTCCAACGCCAGCCTGAGCAACACAGTGAGACCCCCACCTCAAATGACAAGAATATCCTTCTTAGTTCATTAAACTCTATGTAGGCAGTGTCCAGATTTTTAACCTTATCCTGTCATGAAGCTTTCGACATTCTCTGAAGAAGCTGCCTCCTGCAGACTGCTTTCCCTGTTGACAAGAAGAACAAAGTGACTGGAAAGATGCAGTGTTGTAGGTGTGGCCAAAAGCATCCTGGGCTATCTTAGTCCATCTAAGAGCCAATTACTTTCACTTCTGTATCTGACCCACACTAATAGTATCACTAAGCTCAGCTGACCTCTAGCCTCCACCAACCCTAGAGCTAAGAATGCTACACAGGATAAAATCGGAAATCTTTAGAAGCAATTCCTCCACTCTGCTGTGTTCCCACCAGTGTTAATTGCTAAATGTATAGATTTGTGACTTTCTACTGTTCTGTGACTATGAAAGTTCATACAACTTCTTCCATAGTGGAATGTGTCATTCAGGATAATATGAATCTATATTCCCAGGCCATTGCTCCTCACATTTGGCTGAGAAGAAACTATTGTCTCATTTCCTTTAAAGCAGGGTAGTTATTTTACATTGATACCTTTTATTAACCTTATTACAGTTTTTATTCTCGCTGTAACCTGTACCATTATTTTCAAACCTTAAATTTTAAATTTAAACCTTAAATTTTAAATTTCAAACCTTTAAATTTTTTCAAACCTTAAGTTTTCAAACCTTAAATTATGATCCCCATAAGAAAACATGTGAGATAAAGACAGCACTACTTTTAGAATGATTCATCCTCACCACGGATTAAGTGAAAAAGAAACAGATTAAAAAGTGAAGCCAAGGAGTTTTTTTCAAGCTTATGGGCTAGATTTGATTGAGCTCTTCACAATGTGCCTTCAATATTTATAATTCCCAAATTACTAAAAATTTAGACTTGAATTTAATTAGAAACATACTACTAAATCTCATTTTTTTAGATGATGACATTTCAAATTATTAACACTATAATCCCCTTGCCTCAGCACCTAACACCATTAGAAACCTCTCAACTTTCTGTGATAGCCTTTACTGTACTTAAATTTGACTTGGGTTTTCTGTTTGTCTTGTTGTTTTGAGGTATTGGGGATGGAACCCAGTGCCTTCACACAAAGCTAAGATCAAGATCACACCACCACCACCACCACCACCAGCACCCCCACCAAATATGCCTTTTTTTGAGACAGGTTCTTCTTAAATTGATGTACTGCACAGACTGGGCTCAAAGATTTGATTTTCCTCCCTCGGCCTCCCAGTAGTTTGGGTTTTTTTTAATAAACTTGTTTCTGTTTTGTTTTTTAGTAAATCTTTACCAGGATCCAAAAGTCTTAAGCAAAAACAGGTAAGCAATTGCCCTTCCAAAATTTTATGGGAATCCTTTTTATGATTTAAACCCAAACATGTCAAAGTGTAGTCCACAGACACTGCGGGGGGAAGAAACAATATTACAACTATTTTCATAATGATAAAATTAAAAATCTCAAAATTAATGCTATCTTAGAATAGAGCAAAATAGTGTCTGTCACCAAGTTGAAATATTAATCAGTTTTTCACCTTTAACCACCAGCAGTTAGAAAAAAAGAAAAAGTCACTTAAGAATGTCCTTGAATAATTAGTAAACTTAATTTTATTAAACCTCAGCCCCTGAAGATACATCTTTTTATTCTTATTTTTGTTTCTGTGTTTGGTAGCGCTAGGATCAAACCAAGGACCTTATATACGCTGGTCAAGTGTTCTACCAGTGACTTGCATCCACAGCCCCAAGATAGATCCTTCCGATATTTTGTTGGACAAAATGGTTAAGCATATATAAAGTATTTTTGCCACATACTGAATTACAATGTTTAATGGATTCCTCCAAACAAAGTGCTTAGGTTACTAAACAGAGTGCTTGAATTAGCCTCTTCTTTTATGAGACACTATTTTGAAAGAATATCTTACAGATTATGGTTATTCAAATTTGAGTGTTCCAGGATAAATTGTGGTATATATACATAATGGAGTATTATTCAGCCATAAAGAGGAAATCACATCATTTGCAGGAAAATGGATGGAAATGGAGAATATCATGTTAAGCCAAATAAGCCACAGTAAAGAAAGACAAGTATCATGTTTTCTTTTATATGTGATCCCTCGGGGAGGTCCTGGGGGGAAAAACACAGAAATGGAAGGGAAACTATCCGAGAAGAGGAAAGTGATTGGGAGGAGAAAACAGACATGGTCAAGGTGTGTCAGTACGGAGGTGTGTCAGACCAAATGACTGGGAGGAGGACAGATATGACCAAGATATGTTAGGGTGTGAAAGGGACTTGAGAACAGAAATGTTTAAATACCAGATGTAAGAACAGAGTATTAATACACGTTGAGCACCCCAACCAAAAATCAAAACTCCAAAATGCCAAAATCTAAAACTTTCTGAGCACCAACATGACACTACAAGTAGAAAATTCACCCTTGATCTCCTTTGACAGATTGCAGTCAAACGCAGGCACAAAAGTTATATGAAATTACCTTCATATGCATACCTCTAGGCATAAAGTATATATGAAACATAAATATCATGTTTAAAGCAACAGGAGATAACCACAGCTTTCTGTCCCATATATATATTTATATATTTATATATATATATAAATATATATATAAATATTCTTGGTACTGGGGATTGAACTTGGGTCCTTGTGCTTGCGAGAAAGACGGCAGAACCACTGATCTAAATCCCCAGCCCCTTAAATGTCATGTTTAGAGTAGGGTACTGCCCAAATATCTCATTAAGTATTATGGAAATATTCGCAAATTCCAAAAAAACCTCTGGCCCCTGTCAGGTATGGTGGCGCATGCCTATTATCTCAGCGCTTGGGAGGCTGAGCCAAGAGGACTGCCCTGAGTTCAAGGCCAGCCTGGGATACATAGCAAGTTTAAGGCCAGCCTGAATTACAGAGCAAGATCAGGTCTCAAACAAAAAACAAAAAAACAAAAAAGAACCTCTGGGCCCAAGCATGTCAAATAAGAGATATTCAACCTGTATCAGATCCCTGCAAATCAACTGGTACATAAAATCATTAATGAGGTAAAAAAAACTTTCGTTAACACAGTTACATGAAAATTGAAAATGAACACAATGGTATAAACAAAAAATATAGCGCATAAAGAAATTTTTTTAATTATTGTAAAAAGACACATTGCCATTTAATCCCCTTGTTTCAAGTAAATATACACCTCATTCTTTCTGAAGCAGTTCTCAAAGTCTTCTTTCCTATCTTTATTGCGCTGTTGTGGCTGCCTCAATGTCCTGAATCACTTCAAAACCTTTCCCTTTCATAGTCATTTTGACTTTGGCGAAGAGCCAGGAAGTCACACAGTGCCAGGTGATGTGTATAAGGTAGATGGGGACAGCCCATGATATTTTCAGGAGCCTGCCACTGCCTTGATGGCTCTAGGCAATAGCATTCATTGTACAGTGGACCCCTGCCTGACTTACCAACTTGATAGGTTCCTAAGGGCTGGCTGTAACTCAAGCTGGTGCTAAGTCAATACAGCTGAGATCTAGATGTTTACCTAGGAACACACAATAGATAAGAGGCAGATGAGTCCTCCATTAACCTAATTAACCCAAGTTGTTGGTATGCAGGCCCCTCATAACTTGAGGGTCCACTGTATTTCGGTCACACCTTGTAAAAACACTGACGAAAAACAATTTCCAGAGCTGCTTGAGAAAGTACCGAGAATGATGGGGTGTGTTTGAAGCAATGGGAATATTTTGAGGGGTAATAGTGGCAATGCCTTTTACAGTAATACTTTTTTTAATTCATTCTGTGTATTTTGATCACATATAAACTTTATATAAACTTCAGGGCCCACCCTACACAGCTTCTGTTGTTTACACTGACACCCACTGCTTAATGGAAGCTTCTGACTTGTAGAGGGCCGTCTAAAAGTTCCCTCATCAATGTTCACATGCTGTTCCGCTTCCAGGTACTAAGGTACTTCAAGTAAGAATAGGTTTTGAAGATGAAGCTGGAAGGAGGGGTAAAAACAATATTCAAAATGTAGAATATAGAATGTTAGACAAATAACACAATTTCACAAGTCATGGACCTCCTTCTACTAATGGAGGTACACTATTCTTACAAAACAGTCTAGCCAGACTTTTCTGAAAAGTGCTAATATCTCAAGTCAAATCAATTGGAAAAGCTTTATTAAAGTTACTTCTACAAAACATTTAATGTTTTCCGATGTTGTTCAAACACAAAGGTAGCTTTAAGGCCACCCCTCCAATTTCAGCGTTTAAGTGAGTGCAATCAATTCAAGGCAGGGCTTTGAAGCATTATAAATGCATATATAACTTCGCTGTAGACTCAATATAAGTGGAATGGAAAACTGAACAAGTCGTAATGGAAGGTTGCTTCTAAGATAAGAAATAAGGAGTATAAAGGCAGTCCTAACAACCTCGAAGTAACTGTTTTAAAATATGTACCATTTAGAGCACCTTAAGTAAATCACTTCTCTTTTGGTCTACTGAACTGAATTCCACAACACAATTACAAAAATAACTTTCTGGTCTTCTTAGGAAGAAAACAGAATTTGTAAGAATACCTCAGAGATTAACGAAGAAAATAATAACAACATAAAGGAAAGGTAAGTGAAAATGCGTGATCAATGATTATTAAAGTCCTTTCTAACTACAACTGTCAAGCATTAGAATTAAATACCACTACAATATTGAATACCTGAAAAGAAAAACTCACCCAGAATTAACACTGTAGTGCCAAACACACACACACACACACACACACACACACAATTTTCCACTAGGGGTTATCTTCAGGCACTCAGGCAAGCCATGGTAAAATGGGAAATGAGTTTTAAATTATCAGCACTCCCATCGGTTACATTGCAATGTATTAAAACTCCATTCTGCGGTGGGTGAATGTCCAGAGAAGGAACCCAACCAATTCAAAATGCCCTGGTGCTCCTAAGAGGCAGAAAAGCCCAGAGCCTCTGAGCCGGGCTGAGGAGCCCCTGAACACCAGCACCTAGGAACCGAACTCTGCACAGTCACCCACCGAGATCAGAGCAGGTTCAAAGCCTGGGATAAGCTGGAAACAGAACGCGTCCCGGCGCGGGCCGCCAGCGCGGGAAGGCACGGCGTCGCGGGCCGCACGAGAGCCGACCGGGGTCCCGCACCAGCCCGGGCCCATAGGACCGCAGCCTCGGGCCCGCAGGCCCGATCGGCCAGGATCCCCCCAGGCCACTCAGGACGGCGTCCGCGCCGCCCCGCAGGTGAGGGGCTGCGGCCCAGCCCGCTCCCGCCCAGGACGCTTCGGGCCTGAGAGCCGAGGGCGGCCGGCGGGGACGCTCACCGGCTTCGGGTGGGGCGCTGGCTGCGCGCGGGCAGCACGGGAGGCCGCTGTCTGCGCTCCCGGCGGATCCTGCGCCGCCCGCCGCCGGTGTTTTCATACAAACCCCAGTGGCAGGAGAGGCGCAGGCGGCGAACTCGGCAGCCGAACCTTCCCGCATCCCCGGCAACGTCAGCGCGGAGCCCCGCCCACCGCACAGCTCCCCGGGGGCGCGCGCCAGGATGGGAGCGCGCGCGCAGAGGGACGGTCTGGTGGGGGCGGGGCTGAAAGGGGAGGTGCGGACCGGGATGAGGCGCTTGCGGAAGGGGGCGGGGCGCGGGGCTGGGGCGGGGCTGCGCGTGCCATCTCCTGAAATCGCCGCGGGCGCGGGCCTCATTCCTCAGGTAACCTTTCTGCTGATCCGCAGGACCTCATCCTTATTCTCTGCAGTGCAGTCTGTGCAGCGAGACCCAGAGAGCGGCCAAGCTGCCCTGGGCCCGACAGCACGTTAGAGGCCTCGGTGCTGCCACCAGCTGAATGCCACGCGGGTTAACTCGGGGTTCGTAGTATGCCTCGCAGAGTCAGGGAAACAGCCTCGCCGAAGAAGTCCTGAAGGCCAGGACTCTATGTCTTATCTGAGCCGCCCTGGGTCTGGGCTGTGCTGGACCGCGCTTCAGCACGTTATGAATAAATTGACACCCTTCACCTCTTTGAAGTTTGCTGCTGTGTATGGTAGCTGATAATGCACAATTATACAGCTGGATAAGGAAGTAAATTGAGAGCTGTGAGGCTTTTGTTGTTTGTTATCATCTTGTTTAAATAAAACTAAGCAAGTATGAAGGCGATTCAAAAAATAATCCAAGGTGCAACATACTGCTTCTTGAAATTTTCTCCTGGCAGATGTGCATTCTCACATGGACATCTTATAAACGTCATCATTTCCCCATTGTGAGCATCAAAAGGTAGGTTACAGTATTTAAAATAGTTTTAATACAACTGCCACCCAAAACTACCCAATCTGAAAAAACCTACTATCTAAGAGTACTTAACATTTTACAAAAATTAAATATATGTAGTATACACGAGCTGTTATTCACAGAACATGTTCATAAATGAATCCACCTCCAAAGACATAAGTGTAATATATGTAAATGTGGCTGTGTGTTTGTACAATTTTAATTCTGCTTGCAATGTTAATCTACTCAACTAAGTAAATAGCAAAGTGTCATGTATTTTGAAATGATTCCAAACACTTTACTTAGTTTGCTAGTGAGTGATACATGCTTTACTATGAAAACTTGGAACTCCTTTTCCCTTGGAGACAGTGGCTTTCTTTACACCTTACCAGACCCCACATGTGAGTTAGGGACCTCAACTACTAAAATTCAAAATATATAGAAACTCAAGAGTTTGACACTTAGACAGCTCTGGCAGTAGCAGGCTACACTGTCAGCTGCTTCTCTAGACAACACCAGCTCCAGCTGTGACAGGGCCACCAGCTGTTAGCTTCCCAGCTGCTCTCAAACACGCTACCCACCAGCACCTCCTCTAGGTGGAGGCAAAAAAGCTCATCAGCTCTCCTTTGTGACTGATGCCTTTTCTCCCAGAGCAGCTTGTATAAAGGTATCTATCCCTCAATCTGTAATTCCACTTTACTTTCCAGGAAGAGGCCTGCTTCCATCCTAATTGAGCAGCTAGTAATTGACTTTTAATACTATTGGACCACTCACTACGTGGTTGTATACCTCACCTGTCAAGTATATTCTCCATGAAGTTTATTCTGATACTCCCCCTACTTTAAACATTGTGAAGCTAAGAGAAGGAAATCTTTTTTTTTTTTTGCTTAAATTCTTTTATTGGTACATTTTAGGTATACAATACATTTACATTTATCATTGGGTGCTTGTAGCTGTACATGATATATCTTGGTTCTTATTTTTCCCCCATTACCTGTGCACCCTTCCCTATTTACATAGACTTCGTTTCCATTTTTTTTT
>NW_004624809.1:9343640-9358166 GCF_000247695.1 Heterocephalus glaber
GGTATGATTCTTTTAATTCTTTGGGGAAGATCCCCAGCAGTGGAATAGCAGGGTCAAATGGGACTTTCCGTCCTAGTTCTTTGAGGTATCTCCAAGTATGGCCATTTTCACCATATTGATTCTTCCTAACCAGGAACAAGGGATGTCTTTCCATTTTCTTATATCCTCCTCGATCTCCTTTTGCAAGGTGCTGTAGTTTTCAGTGTAGATGTCTTTTGCTTCCTTTGTTAGATTGTTTCCTAGATATTTCATTTTGGGGGATGCTATTGTAAAAGGAATTATTTCCCGAATTTCTCTCTCAATGGGTCTGCTATTTGCATATAAGAAGGCTATTGTTTTTTGAGTGTTGACCTTATATCCAACTACTCTACTGAATCTGTCGATTAAGGAAATCATTTTTGTACAGTAATGAACTAGATCATCTTACCTTGAACCTGACAAAGCATAGAGCCAAATCTTGATCACTCTTTCCATTGTTTTAAACAGCTTCTTTGACAAGCCTTGTTATAATACATAAAACTAAATGTAAATAATCAGGCTGGGGGTGAAGCTTGTTGGTAGAATGTGTGCTTAGCATTGAACTCTAGGTTCAATCACCAGCACCACAAATAATATGTAAATAAATAAAATAATTGTATGATATGTCACAGTCTGAATAAATAATATTCACTTAAGTAGGGTTCCTCAAATCCATCTAGCCAGTTCCTTGCAGACTGTATGCACCCAGCTTTTCATTTTTTTCTGTAGTTGACACTGAATCCACCTTTATTTTTCTTTCTTTCTTTTCTTAAACAAGGGCTAAATTTTCCCAGGCCAGCTTTTAAGTGTTAGGGGAAATAGGTCAGGGTCGGATGGATCATTATCTCAGTTCTGGTTTCCACAGCTCCTTAGGAATCCTTATGGGTTTATGGGCAATTCAGTTCGCAGGAGATGATTGGCCTTGCTTGGGAGGGCACTGACTTGGTTTCTGTCCTGGGTAATTTCTTCTGCTTGGGGAACTAACAGGGAAGTTCAGCTCACCATGGGTGGTCTGCTAGGCTCCCCTTTTCTGGAACCCAGGTGAATACAGGTTTAGGACAATGGCTAGATACTTCTAGGCATTCCTCTAGGGGGTCTGAAACTGAATGATGTAACAGCTAACAGTTGGGTGTCCCTGAAAATTACTTTCATTACTCTTACTTTGGTGTCTCAGTCTTAAAGAAATTGGGTAAGTAAATTTAGTACCAATGTGAATCTTATAATACAGACATTCCCTGAGCAATGACTGTCCCGACCTGCACAGGTGAACAAGGTTCTGTCCAAAAGCTTTGCTGTTGTTGTTGTTTCAGTATTGAAACCAAGGCCTCCAAACTAAGCTACATCCCCAGCCCTTTTACTACTTTTTTATTTTAAGACAGGGTTGCCCTGATGGGCTCAAATTTGTGTCCCAAAGTTTTAGGGAGTTTAATAAAGGAGACAAACTGGATATCATGGTAATCCCAGCACTCTGGGAGAATGAGACAGGAGGATCACAAATTCAAGACCAACCTGGGAAACTTTAACTTAGCAAGACCCTGTCTTTTAAAATCAAAAGAGCAGGGTCGGGGATTTAGCTCAGTGGTTCCACTGCCTGCCTTGCAAGCGCAAGGTCCTGAATTCGATCCCTGGTACAAAAAAATAAGTAAATAAATAAAATCAAAAAAGGGCTGGGGATATAGCTCAGTGTGAAGGCCCTGGGTTTAACCACTATTACCAAAAAAAAAAAGTTTTCTTGTCTTTTTTCTACTTATCTTTATTTTGTTTATGATTCTAAGCATAAAACGTTGTGCAATGGCAAATATCTTCATGTAATCTGTGAATGATACATTATTCAAGGTCAGAAAAGTTGAGTTTAAACATTCCTATCTGTCAACAACTATACCCTTTTTTAAATTCGTGAGATAAAATTTAAATGTCCTTTAAATTTTGGCAAAGCTTTAAAATTTGACACACCAGTGATCCACTTATAGGAATTTTTTCTAAGAAAGTAACCTGGAAAGTGTGATCACATTTAGTTATGAGAATGTTTACCCAAAGGGGTTCACAACATCTTAAAAGTACAACGAGGTGGGCCAGGGATTTAGCTCAGTGTTTCCACCACCTGCCTTGAAAGTACAAGGTTCTGAGTTCGATCTCTAGTACAAAAGAAAAAAAAAGTACAACAAGGCACCTGGGATGCTAGGAAGCCATTACAAATGGAACTGTAATGCATGCTTTCTTAATAAAGGGTCCAACAGGTCTAATTCAGGAATAGACATGAAATTACCTCGAAGCTATTACAGTAAGGGGCAGTGTCAGAGAGCCCTTCATTTCCACAGGACCTTATAAGTACTCCAAGTTCAAGGACTTTCCAAAAGAGAAAGGGAAGCCAGAAGGCCTTGAACCCCATAGGAATCTTTCTGCATAAGCATTCTGGTGAATTTCCTTAACAGATCTCATTAAGAAAGAACCTGAAGAGAAGTCAGGGTGCAGCTCAGTCGTAGAGTATGTGTGAGGCTCGGGTTTTATCTCCTGCACCAGAAAATAAATAAATAATAACAGTATAGTTGCTGCTTCTGGTGTGTAAGAAATGTAGCTTTCATTAGCTTCATAATGATGTCTTTTTCAAAAGGATTAACAACATGCATTAATCAGGGAGCCATGGGGCATGCCTGAAATCCCAGCTACTCAGGAGGCTGAGGCAGAAGGATTCCAAGTTTGAGGCAAGCCTGGGCAATTTAAGAAGACTTCATATCAAAATAATTTTTTTAAAAAAGGTCTGGGACAAAAAAAAAAAAAAAGGTCTGGGACATAGCTCAGTGCTTCCCTGTGCTGATGGGAAGGGGAGAGGGTTGGGAGGAATACACAAATGACATAAAAACATTCATGTTACATTGTTAGGTAGTTTAGCAAACTAACCTGATTCTGTTTTTATAAAAAAACGTGTTTTTATCCATATAAAGATGGAAGAATAGAGCAATTAGACAAGTGAAAGAAATGAAAGGAAGAAGTTAAATTATTATTATTTGCAGATGATGATACTCTGCATAAAAGACCCCAAAAACTCCACCAAAACACTCCTAGATTTAATAACCAAATTCAGTAGCATAGCAGGATACAAGGTCAATGCTCAAGAATCAATAACATTCCTGTACCCAAATAACAAACTCACTGAGAGAGAGATTACAGAAATAGTATCTTTCACAGTAGCATCATACTTAGGAATCAGTCTAACAAAGGAAGTAAAAGACCTTTACATTGAAAACCACAGTACTCTGAAAAAGGAATTTGAAGAAGATATCAGAAAATTGAAAGATATCCCTTATTTTGGATAGGTAGAACCAATATAGTGAAAATGAACATATTTCCAAAACTATTGTACAGATTCAGTGCAATCCCAATCAAAATACCAATAGCATATCTCACAGAACTAGAGAAAACAATCCTAAAATTCAGTTGGAACCAGAAGAGTCCCAGAGTAGCAAAAGCAATTCTGGGCAACAAAGGCAAGGCAGGGGCCATCACAATCCCTGATTTGAAATTATCCTACAAAGCTACCATGATAAAAACAACATGGTACTGGAAAAAAAAAAAAACATACCCGAGAATCAGTGGAACAGAATAGAAGATGCAGAAACAACTGCAAACACACTCAGCCACCTTATCTTTGACAAAGGGCCAGAACTTCACTGGAAGAAAGATAGCCTCTTTAATAAATGGTTCTGGAAAAACTGGCTTTCCACATGCTGAGCATTAAAACTAGACCCATATCTCTCACCATACATATAAAAGATCTGAATATTAAAACAGAAACACTTAATCTACTGGAAGATAAAACAAGTAAAACTTGAAGACATGGGTGTAGACAAAGACTTTATGAACAAAACCTTGATCACACAGGAAATATCACAAAGAACCAACAACTGGGATCTCATTATATTAAAAAGTTTTGGCAAAGCAGAAGAAACCACCAACAGAGTGAATAGACAACCCACAGAACAGGAAAAATCTTTTGCCAGATGTTCCTCAGACAAAGGACTAACATCTAGAATATATAAAGAAATCTAAAAAGTCAGACCCCCTCAACTTAAAGACCCAGTCCAAAAATGGGCATCTGAAATGAATAGACAATTTTCAGATGAAGAAGGACAAATGGCAAATAAACATATGAAAAAATGTTTAACATCACAGTCATTTGAAAAATGCAAATTAAAACAACGCTGAGATTCCTTCTCATTCCAGAAAGAATGGCTGTCATCAAGAAATCAACCAATAACAAATGCTGGTGAGGCTGTAGGGAAAAAGGAACTCTTCTCCACTGTTGGAGGGAGTGTGGATTGGTACAGCCAATATGAAAATCAGTGTGGAGATTCCTCAAAAAGCTGAAACTAGAAGTTCCATTTGACCCAGCTATTTCCCTTCTTGGCATTTTCCCAAAAGAGTTAAAAGCATCATACCACAATGAATTATGCACACCTATGTTTATAGCAGCACAATTTATAATAAGTTTTGGAAACAACCCAGATATTCATCATCAGATGAAAGGACAAAGAAAATGTGGTTTTTATATACAATAGAATACTACTCTGCCATAAAGAAGGATAAACTTGAGACATTTTTAAGTAAATAGATGCACCTTGAGACCATACTTTTACATGAAATAAATCAGACATGCATTTAAAGATCAATTGTTTCTTTGGGGTGAGAAGTTGAAGGTGCAAATATGGACCAAAATGGATCTTTGGAAGTAGGAGGTAAAGGTTCAAATGGGAAGAGGAACAAGGAAAGTAGAGAAGGAAAGGAAGGAAGGGAAAAAGAATACAAGAAAAAAGTGGAAACAGATTTTGTGAAGAAGGAGGTGAGGGGAATGGTGAAAAAAAGAATCAAGATATATTATGTACAGGTACAAATTCCCTATGCTAAATGTGACCTTTCTGTATATCAAAAGTGTACCAATAAAATTAATTTTTTAAACTCAAGAATATACATGAAAATTTTTTATACTTATTTTATTTTATTTTTTGGTTTTTTGAGACAGGGTCTGTGTAGTTCAGACTGGCCTTGAACTCACTATGAAGCCTAGGCTGGCATCAAACTTGGAGCAGTCCTCCTGTTTCAGCCTCCAGAGTGCTGGGAATAAGGCCTGCACCACCATGCCCGGCTACATTAAAGTTTTAACAATAGTTATCACTTGATGGTAGGATTATATAGGTCATATAGGCCATTAAAAATTTATTGCTTTGGGGCCAGGGATTTAGCTCAGCAATTCCACCGCCTGCTTTAGGCCCGGGATTTAGCTCAGCAGCATAGTGCATGCCTGGCAGGCACAAGTTCCTGAGTTCGATCCTCGGTACCAAAAAAACAATTTTTGTATTGCTTTTATTTTCAATGTTTGTTAAATTTTCTACAATGAACTTTGGTATTAATTAGGGTTCTCTAGAGGAATTGAATCAATAGAAAATATATGTATAATTATTGCAGGGAATTTATTAGGTAAGTTTACAAGATCAGAGGTGAGAAAATCCACAATGGCTGTCTGTATGCTGAAGAGCCCAGGGATCCAGAACCTGCTCAGCCCAAGCAGATGAAAGCTGCAGAACAATAGGGATCCAGGATGCAGCACCAGTCCAAAGTCGAAGGCCTGGAAGCTCCCTGTAGAGCCGCCAGTGTGAGTCTGTGTTAGACAGGTGAAGACACTGGAGACCAACATCCAAGGCAGTGGTGAAGGCTGTAGCTGTTAGAAATGGGCACGCTTCCTTCTTTTTTCCCTTTTTATTCCATCCAAGCTACAAGCCTTTTAGTTGGTGCTGCCTGTATCCAAGGTGGGTCTTCCCCCATTTAATTTGCTAGCCTGCATGTCAGTCAGTCACCCACATCACACCCAGAACTGTGCTTTACTAATCTGCTGGGTATTGCTTACCCTTTGAAGTTGACATAGCGTGATTAATGGTCACAAACATCTAATATAAGAAAATATTTCAGTTATCAACTCTGAAAGGTGTTGAATGGACTAAAAATATAATGTATATAAAACCAGATTGTAAATTATATAGTGCTTTTGAATGCTAATTCTTGTCTTTCGAGTTTTAAAGCAGCCATAGAACAGAAGCAGCAAAAGACTGCATTAGCCCAAAACCAAAGGCAATGTTAGAAAGTCTTCTTCATATATTAATCTCTCCTGTCACAATCTTATATAATACAAGAGTTTATATAAATATGAAGAAGTTAGATTTTTCATGTAGCAAGGAAAAGTCATCCAGCATTATCTTAGTCTGCCAGGCATGGTGGTGCATGCTGTTATCCCAGCACTGTAGGAGGCTGGGTCACAAGTTCTAGTCCCAGCCTGGTGACTTGGAGAGAACTTGTCTCAAAATAAAAAATAAAAAGGGGCTTGTTTGTAGTTCAGTGTGTATTCCTTAGGTTCATTCTCCAATACCAACACATAGATAAATAAATAAAATGTTTTCATGTATTCTTGAGGAGACATATACTATTGTAAGATATGTCACATTTAGGGGTACCTCCTTCATCTTCCAAGGATTAGACCAGACTGATTCTTCTTATCCCCATGGGATGGAAATTTCACAAGAACAATTAACCAAATTGGTGAGAGGGCTTATTTATTCTCTATCCGAATCAGTCCCCCAAGTCTGAGCACCACCTTGGAGAGGTCACAGCTCTGACTCATTGGATGGCAAACCATTTCCTATGGTGCTGTTCTAGTGGAACTTGCTGGAAATTTACCTGCTAGGGCTCAGGGGAAACCTGCTCATGCTCAGGTGTCTCACTGGAGACATTCAACTGTGAAAGTACTAGAAGGGGTACCTGCTACTGGCTACCATGCAGTGCACAAGCCAACTATTTGCAGAAGCTGCCCAAGAGGACTTCCTGTTTGTCTCTAATGTTGGCACATTGGGCACTCTGCAGTAGCATTAGCCAAGTGAGCCTTCATGACAGTAAATCCATGCTATTGCACACATATCCCTACCTAGCCACCATCCTTACCATCACAAGCCCATTGTGTTTGGGTCCATCAAGCAAACACTGAGGTAGCTGTAGAAAGAGACTGACACCCTCAGAAGGCATCTTTTGTCCACCTGATTAAGAACCCCCTCTGTAGTAGGTATCTTTTGATGCAATAAAAATATCTCTATGGCCTGTGCCTATCCAGAGAAGTCCATCCACACAGAACCTTCTTCTCTAATTTCCTTATCACCAAACTTTCTTCCAAGTCCCTGATTGCTCAGTCAAACAATTGGCAACCGTTCATGAAATAGTGTTGAACCATCCTTCTGGCTATGTCTTACTTTAGGTATGGACAATCAAATATATTCCTCCAAGTTGTGCCAACTGTTATCCTTTACTGTTATCCTTTACTGTTATCCTTTGGGGTTACCCTTGAGTATCACTGCAGTTCTATAGTTCTCTACTTTTGAAAGACATCAGAATAGTGTACAGCTCCTTCTATAAACCAGACAATGAATCATATATACTATGCCCCCAAAATATCTTGGTATGTCTGTTATGTTTTCAGCCTTCCTTCTGTAAGTCAAAACTTTCAATTTTTCAAAGGAGTCTAGACCTACAATTCGTCAACAGCATGGCCTCCCATGACCCTAGTGCAAGCTTAAATTTTAAATCTGGGACACTAGTAAAAATACCTTACAATTCCCTTTTGTATTGTTTGGGATTCACAGTGACACATTTATATCTGGACTATTCATAAACAAGTGCATTTCAAAACAGTAAGTGTGATATTGTAATACAATAAGAAAGAGATATTTTGGCCTTTTCTAGTTTGCTGCTGCAGAGTCCAAAGACCTTTGGAATGTCTGAAGTGGTAAGTGACTGTTGGTATGTTAATGAGCAGCTTCATGTTTGGGAGCTCAAAACCAGGTGATTAGAGGGTTGGCATTTTTGAAGTGGGCTGAAGGTTGAGTAGTTCACCAATGGCCAATTTAATGAAACCTCCATAGAAACCCAACAGGTAGATTCAGAAAGTTTCCTGGTTGCTGAACATGTGGAAGTACTGGCAGGACAATGAAATCAGAAGAGACATAAAAGCTCCACATTCCTCTTTCCACGCCTTGCCTATGCATCTCTTCCATCTGACTATTTCTGGATTGTATCATTTTATAATAAATGAATGACAGTGAGTAGAACAGTTTCCTGAGTTCTGTAAGCCACTCCAGCAAATAATCTGAGGAGCAGTTTGATGGAACCTCTAACTTAGAGTTGGTCAGTCAGAAGCACAATCAACAACCTGGATTTGAGGTTGCCATCTGAAGTGGGCCAGTGTAAACTCTCAACCTTATAATTTGACAATATCTTCAGGTAGAGTTTTAGAATGGAGTAAAATGCTAAGACAGTCACTTGGTGTCTGCCAAGAAGTAGGGAATTCCTCAGTTGTGCTATGGTTCAGATAAGTGACTCCCAAAGGTCCATGTATAAAGGCTTAGTAGTAACATGTGGTGCTCTTGGGACCTTTAGAAGGGGGGACCTAGTGGAGGTAAGTTAGGTCATGGAGGCCTACATACTCTTTGTTTTTGGTACCGGGGATTGAACTCGGGACTTTCCGCTTGCGAGGCAGGCAGTGGAGCCACTGAGCTAAATCCCCGGCCCTTCATGCATACTCTTGAAGGGAGTATTAGGACCCCAGTCCCTCCTTCTATCCTTTTGCTTTCCAACCACCATGAGATAAACAGACCTCCTCTGCCTTATTCTCTTATTGCATCAAACTGTGTTGTGTTGCTGACATCAACAGGACCAAGTGACCACGGACTAAAACCTCAGAAACTGTGAGCTAAAATAAACCTTTCTTCCTTATAAGTTGCTTATCTCAGGAATTTTGGCACAGTGACAGAATGCTGACTAATACAGTGGTGGAGAGAATTCCACAATTTTGGTGAACAGAAGTGCTGTGAGACTATTGAAGAGAAAAAAAATGGGTTTTTTTCCTTATACAGCAAAAGCAAAAATTTCATAAATAAAAAAAAACCCACTAAAGGATTAGTGGGTGTTTCTAAGTGAGGTATCAAAAATATTGTACAGGTGAACACTGAGTGGCACTGGCTTGTCTTACTTATAGATCATGGTCACATGCTAGCACATTGTTCCTGTAAAAAGCAAAAAACTTGTCTGAGGCCACACAAAACAGGCTCCATTTAGGAATTTCCCGGAGAATCCTTCTAGTACAGGACAGTGCGGAAGGAATGCCTTTTTCTTTTGGGAATTCATTTCTCTTGATCTCTGTGGTAGGCAGAATAATGACCTACCTACAGATGTCCACATCCTTATCTTCAGAACCTGTGACTATGTTATCTTACATGAAAAAGAGACTTTGCAGATGTGAGGACTTTGAAGTAGGATGAATATTCTGGATCATTCTGAATTTTGGGGGCACACTCTAGTCACAAAAGTTCTTAAAAGCAGCAAGCCTTTCCTCGATATAGTCAGAAGATGTAACTTAACAAGATGAGTCACAAAGATCCAAAATTGTGATTTTGAACATTGATAATGGGGATGATCAGCCAGCAAATATGGGTGGTGTCTAGAAACCAGAAAGGCAAGGAAATGAATTCTATTCTAGAGTCTCCAGAGAAGAATGCAGCCATGAAGACCTCTGTTAGAATTCTAAACAATGAAACTATAATAAATTTGTGTTACTTTAAGTCACTAAGGTTATGATAATTTGTTACAGCAACAATAGAAAACTAATACCACCTCCAAGTTGGCTATACATAGGATGGATCTGATGCTGAGAATCGTCATACCTATGCTGATTTCTTAAGTATATTCTACCTAATCTTAAATATGATGATACAGAAAATGTAGATGTGCTGTTTGCTTCTGAATTGGAGAAAGTTTCACTGTTATACAATTATCATCTCACCAAACCCCCTCCATCAACTCAGGCAAATTAATTTTCTAAGAGAAGATGCTATTAAGTAACCTGTATACAATTGAGATTTGCTATATATTTTCTGTTCACTGTGAAAATGACCTTAGCTGAGAAGCTTTCTGCAGCCATAAGGAATATAAAACAAAGGGGCATCATGGTGGGTAAAATATACCCTTCCATAATTTTTTAATGAAATTATGAAAATTAATGAATAATGAATAAATTAATGAATAATGATAGCCAGCCATGCATCTCAGTATCTGTGTCTGGAGATACAGGAAGCAATCTTTATGTTCACCCACTTGGTACTATAAAGAGCAAAATGTGTGCACGTGTGCAAAGGTGTCACATCAAGATTTTTACCCATGTAGTGCTGTGTGTAACATTTTCTATATATGTATCCCCAGGCATCACTGGGGGTAAAATACACCTGTGTCATACTTTTGTAATATAAATATGTACTTTACCATAATAGAAGCTGAATGTGGCTCACAATAGCTGCATCTGGGGAAAACAAGAACCCATCTGTTCATTCATCCATTTAGTGGATGAAGGGCAAGGTGTGTACACAAGCTTCAAAGCAGAAACAGAGTTTTACCCATGAAATGCTCATTGCTACATTTTTAGGATTTGTTTTTTAAAATGTTCTCTTCTGATTTTTCCTATAGAATTAGCTCAATTCAGTACAATGGCACATGAAAAACTAGTTTACAAGTTTGGGAGGAGGTCAAAAGTGAGCCATCAGGTAACTCATGCACCAATGATGATGGTGATGATGATGACTTTGACATTGCCCATTTGAGCCAAAGTTTCTGTGACAGTGAAAGGAACGAGACTCAACCAATACAGACACAGGGAATGGCTACCTCCTTGATTCAAGTGAGGAAGAAAACAGCAACGTTGAGTACATATTTGACTCGTCAAAATGAAACAAAATGGTCATTGGAATGATCCAATGTTAGAACTAGGTCAGAAAATATAATTAGGTTCTTGGCAGGGGTGAAACCTATTGTACAGAATGCCAGCACTACAATCCAATGTTGGAAATTGGAACAGAGTATATGCTACAAGATGTAAAATCCACAAATGATGAAATACAAGTAAAACATTCAGTGTGAACTGCTAGACATATTCAAAAATGTGTTTATTATGACACCTCACTAGCTGAACTGAAAGCATTCATAGGTCTGCTGTACCGAGCAGGGCTTGCTTATAGTAATTACAGGAATGTAAAAGATTTATGGAGAAGTGATGGCTGTGGGCAATAACTGAGGAGATTTGATTTCCTTCAAAATTGCCTGAGGTTTGATGACAAAACCACCCAACAGAAAAGAAAAAGAACTGATAATCTGGCTGCTATCCACTAATTGTTTGAGAGCTTTGTTTCAAAATGTTAAGCAATTTACATTCCATTTGAACACATGACTATTAAACAGCATGCAGCCTTTCGTGGTTGCTGTAGCTTTAGGCAGTATTTGCCAAATAAACCTTTAAAATACAGTATAAAAATATATGCCCTGATAGATGCAAAGATATATTATACTTTCATCTTAGAAAATTATCCTAACACTCAGCCACCAGATCTTTATTTGTGCAGTGATAAACCAAATGATGGTGTAAACAAACCTGTGGCTCTTATCTCCCAAACTAATCAGAATGTGACATTCTATAATTGGTTTACCCATTGATGTTACATTTGCTAACGGAGCAGAAACTGACCAATGTAGGAACTATATGCAAGAACAAAGCAGAAATTCTAATGAAATGTTGCAAGTGGAAACTAGAGAATTGTATAGTATGTTTGGATTTCAAAGAGATATAATGTTGGCCTCATATATTGAAAAGAAAACCAAAGTGGTACTGCTGATGTCAGCATTGCACCATAATGGCAAGATCAACAAGAAAGCTCAAAAATGAAGACAGAGATTGTAACTTTTTACAACAAAACCAAAGGCAGAGTAGATGTTGTTGATGAGTTGTGCAACTATAATGTCACTCAATTGAAACACAAAGCGTTGGCCAGTGATTGTATTTTACTCAATCCTAAACATGTATGGCATAAATAGCTTCATAATTTACCAAGAAAATAACAGTGCAAAATATCACAGAGAAATTTTCCTAGAGGATTGGGCCTGGAACTGATAAAAAATCACTTACAACAGAGGATGAACAAAATGTTTCTGCCCAAGGAACTATGCAAAAAATCCTGGAGCAGACTGGTGAGCTGACAGGTGAATAGGCAGGTGCAACATCCCAAAGACCTACCACAACAACAGGAAAACCAAAAAGATGTCAACCATGCCCTACAAAAAAGGACAGGAAAACGAAACATGCTATCAGTGTAATCAGACTTGTGTATGGAGCATGCGGCTGTCATGTGTGAAGACTACCTTGGGTGTGACAGTTGAAGCAAAGATTATTTTTGTGGTAGAGTTCTACTGGTGTTGTCAACGTAGTTCATATAAGAATATATTTTTGTGGGTATTTTTTAGATGTTGTAAACAAACACTTGATGTTGAAGACGTTGATGTTTATTGTAAATGCACAATACATATTAAGAATGTAATACTTTATTTATTGATATTTTATTTTCCTGTTAACCAAACATTGTATAATATAATAAGAATTTTCTGACAAAATAGCAAGGCCAGTGAGATGCCAAATGTGTCCTACAAAAAGGCCAGGAAAACAAAATACACGTGCTATCAGTGTAAGCGATACTGGTGTATGACATGTGCTGTTTCCGTGAGTGAAGACTGCCTTGGGTGTGATAATGGAAGCAAAGATTTTATTGTAGTTCATCTAGGAATTTATTTTTCTTGTTATTTTTGTAAATAAAAACCAGTTCATGTTGAAAATCTTGAAGCTTACTTATGAACATTTAATAAATATTAAAAATTCAATACTTTATTTTTTCCTTTTAAGTACACATTGTTTAATAAAACTCATAAAATAAAAATTAATACTTCACCCATAGAAATACTTCTAAAAATAAATATGGGTGTTATACACCCCGATGATGCTCCTTTAACCCAAAATTCACATGATGCCCCCTCAAGGAGTTAGAATTAGGGTTTTGGTCAAGGTAATCATGCTGAGATGAGATTTGAAATTCTCCCTAGATTCATGATCAGGCAGGCATGCTCATCCCTCTAGTGGCCACTACATACACATATTCACGAATAGACAGAAGAAGAGACTTGCCCATCAGCCTTATCAGTGGAGTTTGACAGGAAGAGATGGGTTTGTCTCTGGAGTTAACCATTATTATGTGTTGAAGGGTTTGGAGATTATTGATTAAAGGAACATTTTCCTGTTTGATGAAAAAATAATTCAGTTATTATCATGTACCTGGCTGGAAAGTTTTGGAGGATATTAAGCAGCATGTGATGCTTAATAAAGTTTTTTTCAAACTTTTGTTTTTCAGGACTGGGGATGGGGCCAGGGCCTTTGAATGAGCTGCACCTCAAGCACTTTTAATTTTTTATTTTGGGACAGGGTCTCACTAAATCACTTAGTAACATAGACTGTGCTTGAATTTATGATCCTCCTTTCTTAGCCTCAAAGAGTGTGGGATTATAGGTGTGAGCCACTACAGCTAGCTCAAAAACACTTTTTAAGAAGTTCTAATGAAAATATAGAGACATTTGAGTTATACTTGCAAGTATATATATATATATATATATATATATATATATAAACCAAAAATCTTTTCTTTATATTAATTATTAAAACTTAGAGATATGCTTTTATATACACAGAATATCTCTGAAGGACAAACAAGATGCTGATATCTGTGGCCGTCTCTGGGGAGAGCTGGGGCTTCTGGGTGATGATAGGAGGGAAATTTATGTTTATTGAATTCCATTTTGTGCCTTTATATTATGTATTGCAAAAACAAGTAAACACAGTACTTATGGAAGTAACTACTTGATTTCTTAACATTTGAAGATTTTACATTTGCTTTTACATAGAGTTTCAATTAGGAAGGGGCTGTCATGTATAGATCAAGCTATACATGTGTGGCAGGTGAGGCAGTTATGTTAAAAACCAGCCAAACATAGGGGCCCTAGCCAGTGGCACACCTAGATATCACTGCAAGTGTGCACAGGTCCCAGCCAGAAGCCCACCCAGACAACAGGTCAGCTCAGGGATCCAGAAGGCCACCTTTCTGAACCCAACAATTAATGTACTGCTGAGCAGCAGAGAAAAGGTAGCTCTGTGGCTTGCTGAGAATTGAAGACCACCGGCTGAGCAGAAAGTTGCCTCAACAAAGGCACAACAGGCTGCATCTGTTAAAATGAGAAAACATGTAAACAAGCCTCAAAACCAGACTTCCAGATCACCTAAGGCAACCCCAAAGGGAAACGAGATGGAACAATCTGATACTCAACCACCTGGTCTCCCTGAACTGGCAACAAAAGAGGATCTGGAAAAAATGAAATCAGAAATAATTTTTCAGTTAAGAGCAGAGATTGTGCCCATAGTGCAAGACATGATTAATAAATCTAGAGAAGACACATATTAAAAAAAATAGAGAAGCTGAGGAACATGATGGAATCCCAACATAGGAAACAAATGGAATCCATAAAACAGATACAAACAGATTTCCAAGAGATTAAAAACTC
>NW_004624809.1:9382522-9404211 GCF_000247695.1 Heterocephalus glaber
AATAAAATAATAAAACTATGTATATTATCCCAGAAGTGAAGGTGCTAAGCTTGTCTGTAGGTAAGACTTAGCATTACTCTTCTGATTGAGCCTGCTCTCACTGATGATGATCAGAAAAAGATGAACAAAATGTAAAAAAAAAAAACCAACTCGAAGACATCAGAAAACTACTAAAATGGTGAAGAATTTATAGGCCCACATCCAAAAGATAGGAATCCTGGAAATTGAGGGTTTTTTCCCTTCAGGACATTTTTCCAATAAAAGGATTGGTGGTTCTTTCAGCCGCTTTAATATGGGACAAAAGCTGGAGTCCAAGATCCATGAAGGGAAAGGTTCTAGTAAAACCACCCTTTTTATCTAAAGGATGATACCCTAGCAACAAGGGTGAGCTGAAAGCAAAATGGTCCTTCCTCAGACTGCACCCTAACTTCCAGCTGGATGATCCATAAAGATCTCAGGCTATGAAACTGGATTAAGGTAACACAAGATGGCACCAAGACCACATGCACCTGATTAAAACATAAAAATATTTACTGGGGAAAGATAATATCCCAGAACAATCTTTCAAATGAAATGTCCAGCATATACTCAGAGATACCCAGGCACACAAGTAGACTAAACAACATGAAGACTAGTAGAAAATTTAAGCAATAAATTATATTATAGGGACTTACAGGGATTCTGGATATTGGAACTAACAGATATAGATATCCAAATGACTAGACTTATTACATCTAAGTAAAAAAAATTTAGATAGAAAATTCAATAGGAAACTAAAAACTATAGACAAATGACACAAAAGACTTAAAAGGAAGAACCCAGAAAAATTTAGAATTGAGTAAGGTATAATAATTGAAATTAAGAATTCAGTAAATGAAATCTGGGGGTGGTGGTACCTGCCTGTAATTCCAGTACTTCCGGAAGCTGAGCCTGGAGGATTGAAATTTGAGCTTAGCCTGGGTGATTCAGAAATTTAGCATGATTCTGTCTCAAAATAAACAGTTAAAAAACAGGATATAGCCCCTGAGCTCAATTCCCAGTACCTGCCCCCTCCAAAAAAAAGAAAAAAAAATCAGCATGTAGACGAACTGAGTGTAACTCAGTGGTAATGCAGCTGCCTAATAGGTACAAGGCTGCAGATTCACTCCCCAGCACTGTAAAGCAAAAAACAAAGAAGTGAATGGGTTTATTATCAGATTTAATATCACTGAAAAAAGATTGCTATGAGAAAAAAATATCCAGAATGCAGCATAGTGAGGCAAGTAAATAAAAATTATAGCCTGCCCCACCCGCGTCCCGCCCCCACCCCGCGCTGAGCCAGGCTGATGCCCCACCCCCGTCCTCCGCCCGTGCCGTCTGTTGCCCGCGGGAGCCTTCCCCGCTCACTTGTCTGGGGTGCCCGGCCCTGCGGCTGCTCTCCTGCCGCCTCTGTCCTCCCCTCAGTCCCGCTCAGTCTAGCCCGGCTCCCGCAGGCCCCCCACCCGCCACCAGCGTTCCTATGGACAGAAGCACAGACATCTGCAGGAAAGACACTGCTGATCCTGTAACATGGAGGATTGTCTTCATACCTCATCTGAGAATCTGTCCAAATTGGTTAGCTGGGCCCACAGCCATGGGACCATTTGCAGCCTCATTCCAAACCTGAAACACTTGCTTTCTGAAGGTTCCCATGGGAACCTGACTGCAATGTGGGGCTGTAGTGCTGGCCATGCCTACCACTGGCCACTAACAGCTCCCTGCAGAGCTGGATCCCAAGAGAGGGTCTGTTTCCAAGACAACAGAAGTTTTAATTCTGATAGTTCCAGTATAATTGGGGTGACTTCTGAGACGCAGACTAGACCTGTTGAAAGATACCCTGGGAGACCAGTAAAAGCAGAGCTAGACTGTAACTGGACCAGAGACCCTTGTGACTTCAAATATTGCAGCAAGCCCTCTGAACTAGATGAAGCTGTAGAAGAGTATGAAGATGAAAACACCCTGTTTGACATGGTTTGTGAATCTTCTGTTACAAATGAGGATAGTGACTTTGAACCCCAATCCCAAAGACCTCAAAGCATCACTCGCAAAAGGCCTAGAATAGTCCCCTCTTCCCTCCATTCAGGCTCCCAGGTGCAGTTGGTTGATGAATACAGCTATGATGTCATCATCAAGAAAATCAAACAGGAGATTCCAGAAGATTATTACATTGTAGCAAATGCAGAGCTCACAGGATGGGTAGATGGACCAGCCCTATCCTTGACACAGATGGTAAAAGCCAAGCCTCAAACTCATGCTGGTCCCTCCTGCAAAGGATCTGCTAAGCTGATTCCCCATGCATCATCTGCCATCAGCATGGAGCTAGACCCACATGGTATATCTGCATCCCCTTCTGTGATCTCCAGACCAATCATCCCAAAGACTGCTAGGGTATCTCTGGCTTCACCAAACAGAGGACCCCCTGGTGCCCATGGCACCAACCAGCAGGCAGCCATGCAGATACCTGTGAGCACATCCCATCCAGACAAACAGATCAGTATTCCTTTGTTTGCCCTGCAGCTGCCTGGACAGGATGAGCAAGTTGCTTCTGAAGAGTTCCTATACCATATACCCAGCCAGGTCTCATTCTGTGAGGTATCCCTTTCTCCCTCAGTGAACACAAAGCCAGAAGTGAGCTCCAGTCAGCAGCACCCTCCAGTCGCTCCAACCATAACAACTGAAGCCACAGCACAGTGCACACCAGGTATGGCACATGAGGCGACCACAAGTCCCTCGGCCACATAACATCGGAGAATTCTGCACCATCAACACTTCTAAAACCATTGATTCAGTTTGCAAGGATTCCATCTTTTTTCAATCTGAGAAAGATAGAAATAATGAAATATATTACATCTGGGTGATAAAGGAAATTCATCTGAGTTAAGGCCATCCATTCAGTTGATGGACCTCAGGGCCGAGAGGACAGATATAAGATTGTGCTGTTGGTGCTGCATGACTAGGTTTAAGGTTGATATCTAACCTTAAGCAGTATTTTTTGTAGTAAAGTTACTTCTGAAAGTTTGTTTTTTAAAATGCTTTCCCATCAAAGCAAGGTATATTTAGTTGCTCTTGGAAGACAAATGATATTAGGTAAGACATATACTGACAGTAGATCTAATTTTTCCATATTTATTTATCTGAACCATTTTCATGTTGCCACATTTAGTAGGTGTGCTGGTTCAGAACAAGTTGGGTTTTTTTTAAGCAACAAACATTTTCAAAGGAAGAATTTGATCTTTTCTTTCAAAATTTAAAAGAATTAAGTAACTGGCATTTTTGGAATATGCCATCCTGACTGGAATAGGTTGAGAAGAGGGTGGAATAATTGAACAAGTATCCACACCTGTAATTCTAACATTTGAACGTCTTTAATTCCAACATTCAATCTTTATTTTATCTGGGATATTGTTATATAAA
Source organism: Heterocephalus glaber (assembly GCF_000247695.1). The sequence goes on from NW_004624809.1 coordinate 9,385,955, forward strand.
AGGAGTTTGAGTCCTATGCTTTTAGGTTCATGATTCAGATTAATAGGCCAGATGTAGAAACATGGACAAGGATAAACAGACATGCAGAAAATAGAGAAAGCAGAAATATTTTCTGTTTCTTTCAGTTCTTCTAAAAAAAAAGTTACATGTTTTTGGGAAAGCTTCCTAGAAGCCTGAGGCACCTATGCCTTTGCTTGAAACTTCCTAGAATTAAGTTGCTTTTAGAAACCTGACTTTTCAATTCAGCATCAACCTTAAGATCCCCAAAGGGAACTTTCAAATTATGATTTTTCTAGCATGGTCATGATGCATATGGCTGTAAAATAATGGATAAAATATACACTGAAAATATTCATATATTGATCTAAAATTATCCTCTTCTGTGCATTTTTTTCTTTTAAAAATAACAGCTTTACTGAGATACAATTCATACACCATAAAATCCACTCTTAAAGTATACACATCAGTGGTTTTTGTTATAGTCACAGAATTGACTATAAAGAAACCCCACACTCATTAGTGGTTACTATTCCCCTCTCTCCAGTCTCTGGCAGCCACTAATCTACTCCCTGTCTCTATGGATTTATTTATTCTATACATTTCGTATAAGGGGAGTCATATTATATAAACTTTTGTGACCACTTTCTTGCATTTAGCATCTTTTTAAGGTTAATCCATGTAATAGCATTTCTTTCCTTTTTATTGCCAAATAGTATTTTAATCTATGACTATACTGTATTTTATTTTTCATTATTTTTCATTTCATCAACTGATGGACAATTGGATTATTTCAGTTTTTGTCTATTGTAATGCTTCTATGAACATTTATACACAAGTTTTTGTGTAGGTATGTATTTTTATCTTGCTCTGGCAACTACCTAGGAGTGAAATTGCTGGGTCCTATTGGAACTCTGGTTAATTTTTTTTTTTTTTTTTTTTTTGGTACCAGGGATCAAACTCGGGTCCTTGCGCTTGCGCAGCAGGCAGTGAAACCACTGAACTAAATCCCCGGCCCTTCTGGTTAATTTTTTGAGGAGCTGTTATACTATTTTCCAAAGCAGTTCTACCATTTAACAGTCTAACCAGTAATGTGTAAGGTTCCTGTTTCTCTACATTGTAACCAAATTATTTTCCATGTTTAAAAAATTATAACTATACGATTGGGTGTGTTAAATATTATGGTTTTGATTTGCATTATCCTAATGACTAATGATCCTGAGCATTTTTCATGTGCTTATTGGCCATTTGTGTATCTTCTATTGAGAAATGTCTATTCAAATCCTTTGCCCATTTTAAAATTAGGTTGTGTTTATGTATTTTGGATGTAAGTCCTTCATCAGATAGTTGATTTGCAGATATTTTCACCCATTTTATGGGCTTTTTCTTTCTTCATTTAAAAATGTTTATCAGTCATTCAATAATGATGTGGTCTTTGGCTAGTCTTTACATCACTATAAACATGATTTTTTATTAAGCTAGTGAAGATCTTTATACTAGGAGATCTGACTCTTGATTTGTGCCTACATATATCCCTCTTTTTTTTAAATAGAATACTCAACCTGGCATGATTTTCTACATTCTCAATTTATGTTTTAAGGATATAATTCAGAAATGTATTTTATAAAGTGGTCCAGTATCCTTAGTAAGAATGTTATTTATGTTGTTTCATATACCCTTCCACTAACTGATCCTATAAAGCAAGATGCGTAACACTGAGCTCTAAACCACATTTGAATGTCTTGTTATATAATAATTTAGCTAAGAAATTCAGCCTCTTTGAAAAATAAATAATTTTAATCTTTTTGCTCTGATGTAAGCCATATTCTTCCAGGTTTTTTCTTCACGTATTGAAATTATACTAATTACAATAGCTATGGAAACCAGGCATGGCCATGGATAGCACACAGGGTGAATATAATCATAAAACATGCTTTGACTTTACTCTCACTAGGGAGCTTAGCTTAGATAGGAGTTGAACCTTCAAGAAAAAGAGTGAAGAAAGAGTAATGGGAATTTCCAAAGGAAAGTCCTCATAATTTGATTCATTGTTCTGTGGAAGGATATCTTATTGCCATCATAGCATTAACTTTAGAGAAATTATTGGGACTGAACAGCAATGGCAAAAAAACAAAAACAAAAACAAAGCCTGGTAGATGTTTTTCTTTTGTGAGTGATATATAAAGTTTAATATAAAATTGACTCTTGTTTTCTAGAGCCCAAGCTAAGATCTGTGTTCTAAGTTTATTTTTTTAATTGATTTTATTGGTACACTTTTGATATATATAACGATCACATTCATCATAAGGAATTTGTATCTGTACATAATACATCTTGATTCTTCGTTTTTCCCCATTCCCCTCCCTGCCGTCAGAAACTCTTCTTCCTCTCCTTCTTTATAAGTTTAATTTATTTATTTGTGTTTGCATATTTACTTGTAGTAGATAATCCTCATTGTAAACTTAAGACTTAAAAAATGTAGAATTCATGTGTCTGTGAATGACTGTACAGATGGACCTCACACAGTTAATGTATAAAGCTCACTTGGGACTAAGCCAAAAAATATTCGTGAAAGAAGTCGCTAACAGCTAAATCATGTCTCTTTAAAAATAGAAACTCTAGAAGCTTGAGTCTTTATTAGATCATTGTAGAAATACTGCATATCTCTAAAGAATATTTTTAAATAAATAATTTGACAAATGACTTGAGTCAACCAGAAACAAAGAGAAATCATTCCATTTGTATAGTTGTACTGATGCCATTTAAATTCTACTCCCCTAGTGGAAAATCATCCTTATTTCTATTCTGAACTGAGTTTATAAAGTTATAAAAAGTTAATCACAGTGTGAATAAAATAATTTTCTTTTTTAAAATAAAAAAATTTTTTAAAAGATGAGATTAAGAAAAAAAACCTGGAGGACATGATGAAAAATAACCAAATATACATTTCACTAGGAAGAAAAGAAAAAAAAAGAAAAGTTGAGTCACAAAAAGTATTTGAAGGGATGATAGCTGAAAAATTTTAAACTGATTGAAGACATTATCATAGCCCAGATTCCTTGGTAAACAGAGCCTGAAGCTATTTATGAATAGAAATACCTTATTGGGACATGTCCTCATACAAAAGCCAGAATGAGATAAAAGTTGTATTAGAAAGAAAAAGAAGCTGTACAAATTTAAAGAAGGTGTTATACCAACGTGGCCTTCTGCTCGGAGCCAGATTGCTAGTCTCATAAGGAAACATCAAAGAAGGTATAAGAGCAGCTGGAACTTCAACAAGCTAGCTTAGGTGTTCAGAGAAGATTATTCCACAAGTCCCCTCTCCTACTGGGAAGAGCCTGCTACAGAGGATAGTAACTGCTATTGTCCAAGAAGTGGACCATGTGAGCACTGAGTGGAAACTACAGTATCTATGCCCCAGACCACTGGGAAAGCCCCAGGGCAGAACATGACACGATATAGCAAGTGCACAAGACAAAACACTGGCAGACTGTGGAAAAGTGTGATTAAGGACCAACCAGAGCAGCCACAGTGCAGGGCAGATATGAAGGAGGGGGTAACGTGGATCTGTGGAAATAAGCCTGGCCTGTGGATCTGGGGTAACCCACGAAGAAAATCTTCTGCAGACCTCAATCCAACCAATTCAAGGAACCCTAAAACCCAGGCAAGATAAAAAAAAAAAAAAAAAAGGAAAACCCAGAAAAAAAAGGAAGGCGGGAAAAACAACTGAAATGACAGCTTACTTTTCAACAGAAGCAGTGGAAACCAGAAGACGGTGAAATACCATCTTTGATTAGCTGAAAGAAAACAACTGTCAGAGTTACTTTTAAAAAGTCAATAAATGGTGAAAATATCCTTTAGGAAAGAAGTGAGAATAAAGCTATTTCAAGAAAAATAGAGTGAGAATTCATCACCAGCAAGTCCATACCACAAGATTTAAAATGTGTTCAGGCAAAAAGAAAACAAGTTTGTGCAGAAGGTCAGAGATACACAAAAGAATGAAGACCAATGAAACTGCATAACAAGTGGGCTGGCATCTTAGTCTATTTGCTCCGCTATAACAGAATCTCTGAGACTGGGTAACTTATACAGAACGAAGTTACTTTCATTCTGGAAGTGGAGAAGTCTAAGGTCAAGGTGTCAACATCTGGCCTGAAGTGCTAAAGAAAGCTGGTCACTCCCAGGACCTCTGTTACAGCACCTTAGTCCTCATCTATGACCCCAACGCTTCCCTTAAGGCCTCAACTAACAATAGGGATGAATTTGAAATTCACTCTAATGCATTGCCTAAAACATAAGTTTGGGGAACGAATTCAGACCATAGCAGTTAGTAAATCTAAATGATAATTGCCATATAAAACAAAAATAATAATGTCTTGTGCAGTTTAAAATATTTAAGCAATTTACAATCAGAAGACAGTATATTTTACTTACTTAGCTCATCATTGCATTTTTGTATTTTAAAGAAAGCAGTTCCAGAGCTGTCTTGGTTAACATAACTATTGTGCTAACAGGGATATACATTATGTGTGTGTGTTAAGATAATTTAAATCATATGGATGTGTGCAGATGAGCTATCAATAAATTCATGTTAGAATTTTTAAAAATAAAAATAAAATATTTAAGCATTAAATTTAAAACCACAATTGTACATAAGTTGGGAAGGAGGTACATGGAGTTACAATGTAACTCCATTGGCTCTGAAAAACCTTCTGTCACACTGGAGTATGTAAAAGCATCAGTTAGCATTAGACACTAACAAGCCAGAAACTACAAATTGTAATCTTGAAGGCAACCACCAAGTAAAAGTTAAAGGTATACAGCTTCCTAGCCAAGAGGGATTGCAAATAGTTAGAAAAAAATATATCCCAAAGGGGCAAGAATGAGCTTAAAACTGGCAGAACCAATATAAAATTATTTGGTAGATTCAAAATCAAATATATCAATAATTATAGTAAGTATAAAGCATGTAAATATCCTAATTAAAACACAAAGATTACAGGCTACAGTAACAAGCCTCCGGGAGGAAAGTTTAGGTTTCATCTTTATGTAATCTATAACATGTATCTATTTTTTATTCCACGTGACAGTTCATCAAATATATGAACATGGCTACCTATTTTTTTATTTATATATCCCAATTTCTTCTTAATAATTTTTACATAATCACCGCCATCTTTCTATCCAGCCAGGCACAGTAGCGCATTCCCATAACCCCAGCACCAAGGGAGGCTGAGTCAGGAAGATTAGAAGTTTGAGTCTTACTTAGGCAACTTGGCAACACCCTGTCTCAAGTTAAAAAGATAAAAAGGACTAGGGATGTGGCTCAGCACCTGTGAGTGCAAGCCCCAGTGGGACAATACAAACTAACAAATGGGCTCTTTGTAGTTGGCCCAGGTTGTTGAATTATTTTTGGAATCTTGCTTCAGTTATGTCATATTGGCAAATTTTTTTCTTTTTAGTTTCACACCCTTGGTAAATGATACAAAAAGAGTGCCATTTTCACTTTATTTCCTGATGAGAATATTGAATAGAATATGTCTGATGATGGTAATTCAAAACAGGTATTGGCAAGCTCTCTCCAAATTGACCTTGACTCATTCATCAGCATTCTGAAAGTATGCAGATTTAAACATTAATAAGTCTGCTGAGTAGCCAGCTCACATTTCTTCAACTCATCCCCAAAGTCAGCATGAGACACTTTGCAAGATGTCTTGCTGAAATCTATACATATCAGCTCTGAGTATTAGACTAGACCTAACCATCTCAGTAGTGATGAGAAACCTCATTTCAATTTGTTTATGGGGACAAAGAGGAAACTATGAAGAATACACCAGCCTTAGGTTAGAAAAAGTATTTAATTTAGTGCCATGAATAGACACTAAAACTCCTAGACAGTTGTTTTGTTTTGTTTTGTTTTTCTAGACAGTTTTTAAAGAGGAGCCCACATTGGAACGCACAGGATCTTTGAACCTCTAGAAAAACTCACTGTGGTCCCAAGTATGAATACTAGGCACATGTACCTTAGTCAAGGTAGGCTAAGTTCTCTATTATCTAAAGCTACAAAGAAGTCCATTCAGTCTCAGGGACTGAGGTAAGGATGCCCCCTGGAGCAGTTGCTTTTATCAGGACTCTGAGGTTTTCCTCCTAATTGGAATTACAGCATTGAGCTCCCTTCCTAGGAACCTGTGTGAGTCAGAATGCTTTCTGCTGTGCATAACAAAAACCCTGGCACAAACCACCTTAAAAAAATCCATTATCTTACCAAATCAAACTCTAAGGGGCTAAATTCATAAATTTAGTTAAGGTTAACAGAGCTCTATCATCTGCATCCCAGGAATTTTTTCTGTCATTGTACTTTGAAAGAAACATAGAGTACTAAAATGAACTTGGACTGTTTATCAGGGGTTGAATGGATGTTGATGAGTCAGCAGTTGTCCATGATAGGATTTTTGAAACTTGAGTGTATGGTAGAACTAGCTTTAAGTCAGTTTCTTCTCTTTCTTTTCTTTCTTTCTTTCTTTCTTTTTTTTTTAATTTGCTTTGTTTTGTTTTTTGAGACAGGGTCTCACTATGTAGTTCAGGCTGACCTTGAACTTGCAGTGAGCTTCCTGCCTCAGCCTTCTGAGTGCTGGGATTATAGGCATGCGCCACTATGCTCGGCTCTTCTCTGATTTTTGAGAGTCAACTTTAGGGCAACAAGATTTAAATTAAGCGGCCTAACAACACATCCAAAGGGGTGTAACTTTACCCCCATCCTACCCTATCTCTGTATAGTCCTAGGGATATCCTCCAATGCAGTAGTGACATAGTCTTTGAATTCTAATCAGAGATCTGAGTGTAGGTGGGGTAGGAGGGTTCTAGTTCCACAGATACAATATTTGAGGAAGAAATACTTCATTCCTTTTGGAAGCTTGTAGCAGAAAATCTACCAGAAGCGATATCCATGTGCCTTTCTAGTTGGGAGTTAACCTAGCCTAATCTTGACAAACGGTAAAACACAAACCTCATGATTCTATATTGACTGTTCACTAATGTGTTTAGGAAAGAGAAGTGAACCTAATGAATGAAACTTATGGGGCATTGTTTTCATTAATTTATGCTATTCTTACCTTTGATCAGGAATATGTAAATGCTATCTAGATAATCTAGGCGATAATATTTTTCTTTATTTCTTAGCTGGTAAGGTGTTTTCAAAAGACAGGGAAATTTTTTTTCTGTGCTGATAGGGATTGTACCAAGGACCTTGTGCTCTTTAGGCAAGAAGTCTACCAGTGAACTAAACTCCCAACCCAGGGAAATATTTTTGATAACCCAATTTATCGTGTATATTATTTACAATGTATAAAATTACATGTATAAAATTTACAATGTATTCTAAAAGGAGAAATAATCATTCCAACTGAAATACTAATTTTACTGTAGAATGATTTCAATGTTCTTAGAAATGTACAATTGTCAGTCATGTGAGTTGCGCTTTCAAAGATGAGGTTTGAAAAGAAAAGAATTTCATTTCTAGAGTAAAAGGAGTATGTAACTTCTATTGACTTTAAGAATAAAATTCGCCTTCAGTTAAACAAATCTCATTCAAGCCACATATTTTCTGTCTAGTCTCCCTACCTTTGGATCACATATACATTTCAAAGACATAGACAGGGAGAACACTGGATTTGCATACAAATGTTAGCCCCTGTTCCAAAGTTAGCTACCCAATGCAGGAAAGCTATCTCAGGAGATGATATTTGAATAATGCAATCTTGGGATTAGAAAAGACCACAGATCTGATATTTACACTGCATTCTGTAAATAATTGCAAGGAAATATTTTGAAAATATTTCAATGCAAATACTTCAATGAAACTTTGAGACTCATTCAGCCCCCCACGTATAATTTATCTATCCCTTGTAGACTTTCTAGTTCATTCATTTAACAACTTTGATATGTACCATGCACACTCATGTAGGCATTGGGGATGCACGGTGAATGATATGGCCATCGTCTTTGTCCTTGGGGGAATTGCATTCTTAGGGAGAAGCAAAGATAACTAAAGGAATGAAACAGACACATGCAACTTCTAAGGATGACAGGACAAGGGAACAGGATTTCACAACAGACATTTATGTAGGAATGTGCTGTGGTTGAAGATGAATAGTGTCCCCCAGAGGTCCATGTGGTAAAGGCCTGGTACCCAGGGAGGTGCAATGGGGGGCTTTTGGGGATCTTGAGAAGGTGAGGCCTAGTGGGGGTCCATAGGCCTTTGGTAGTCTTCACGTGAAAGGAATTGGAGAATCCAGCTCATTCCAGACTTTCTGCTTCTTGCTTCATGAGGTGAGCAGTTAGGCTCATCCTGCCATTACCATGTAGTACCCTCACCAAAGGCCCACAGAAATGGGGCAGCCCAATCTTGGACTGGAGCCTCCAGAGCCATGAGCTCAGCAAACCCTTTCTCTTTATCAATTAATGCCTCAGGCATTTCATTATAGTAAAGTGAGGCAGTCAGCTTGAATACAAAATTCAATATGAGTGGGTCAGAGGACACTGAAGAGGTATTATTTGAGCAGAGACAGCAACGATGCAAGGGAGACAGCCATGCACATAAAAATCTTTATTCCAATAGGAATTATATTTGCAAAGGAATGCTGCAGCACTAGCACATTCTTGGTTGCTACTCAAAAATGTGTTTAATTGAAAAACTATGCATAAAACATGTATGATTGTAGATACAAAATATGGCCAAGTTTAATCCTGCCTCAGGATGCTATAGTGTGATATGTGTCTTGGGTGTTGCTAAGGATTTAAAGAAGAAATAAGAACAACTCTTTTTATTTCCTATTTTGTTAATCTTTAATTACTATAGCTTCATCAGATGCTCTTCATGCAAATGTGAGTATCTTTGGTTGCTTTCTTATTCTTTTCAAGTTACAGTACAAATTTACAATCAATAAAAAGAGCTTGTGTCTCATCATTCACAAATCTTAGACATACTACCATTTGTCAAACATTTTCATTTGTTGCTATTGTGACAGTGAAATTGTCAATAAAGTATAAAGTAAGTACATGTGCTATTGTCCAAATTATACTGGTTGGTAAGCTTCTACTACAATGAAACTAGGGGGGGTGCAGTGACACATGCCTGTAATCCCAGCTACTCAGATAGCTGACACAGGAAGATCAAAAGTTCAAGGCCAGTCTGGGCAACATAGCAAGACCCCATCTCAAAAAAAAAAAAGTACATACTAGGACACATTCCTGTCCCTAAGACTTTGTCCAATACTATTATAAAAATTTTAAGAATTTCATGAATAGTGTGGCTTTACAAATGTTAATATGAAAAGATTGATATAGAACATATTATTTACTTTCTCAGAAGATGAGGCAGAAAACGGCTCACAATTTTATTTTCTGAATACTCATTATTTAGCACCTGTAGTAACATCCTTATGAAGGGAAGCAAAGTCAATTAAGAAAAAGTACAGCCAGGCATGGGATTCATTCCTGTAATCCCAGCACTCTGGAAGGCTGGGGTAGGACACTCACAAGCCCAGCCTCAGCAACTTAGCCACTTAGTGAGAACCAATCTCAGAAAAGAAAAACAAAGGACATACCTCAGTGTGAGGGTCCTGAGTCAATCCCTGGTACTGAAAAAGAAAGGAAGGAAGGAGGAAGAAAAAAAGAAAGGTGGAAAGAAAGGCAGAAGGGGAGAGAGAGAGAGAGAGAGAGAGAGAGAGAGAAAATAGTTATATAATCTGGCACATTGAGGACAGTAATAAATGAGGGAAAAGTATAATGAGGATGATTCAGATATAAGTAGAGCCTCAAAAGGATTAAGAAAGGCTTTTTTTTCCTTAAGTTCTTTTATTGGTACATTTTAGGTATACAATACATTTACATTTGTCATTGGATGTTTGTACCTGTACATGATGCATCTTGGTTCTTATTTTTTCCCTGTTACCTGTGCGACCTTCACCCCTCCACCCTTCCCTATTTACATAGACTTCGTTTCCTTTTTTTTCTTTTCTCATAATTTTTCCTTTCCCTTCTTAAGAAAGGCTTCTTAAGAAATCTATTGGTATCTTTCAGTGTTTTTGCAAAAGTACTTGTGATGTGAAATTCAACTATGAAAGATGACATCTCATGTTATACTGCAAAAATCAATACTTGATTTATTCTTTATGAATTCTCTAATTCAGTACTTAGTTGAAATTACACCCTCAATTTCATTCACCTTTATCAGAGACCCCCATGGTGGGTTCCCATCTCCTGCTCAGTGCTGTGATGCATGGCGAGAAGACTCAGAGACAGAGTTAAAGAGACAGAGATACAGGGAGCCAGGATGGCCCATGCTTGTGCAAGACTGAACAAGCAAAGGCCCTGGACACCCAGAGCTGTCAATATTTACCGGTGACCTCATAGTTAGATTGAGGTAAAGGGGCTACGTGAGAGGACATGGAGTTACTATGGACACGTTACTGATGCAGGCAAGGCTTATAAAGGAAGAGACAAAGCATTCTTAAATTAGGAATGGAACAGACAAAATATAGGTTATGGTTAATAATTAACCTTGTCTTTTTAGTAAAGAAGGTTTTAACTCTGGGACTGGAATTTGGGTAAGAGTTACTCTGATCTCAGCACATAGGCTTTGGCCAGACTCAGATTTCAAAACAAGCCAATTATGGGGTTAATTCTTTACAGCCTGCACTGCTCACAGCCTGCTTTGAGCATAATCAATAGGGTGGTCCCCCACACAACATAAAATGCTTACACATTTTCATTTTATATTTTGTGTTAGTTTTCCATCGCTGTAACTAAGTACTTGAGCCTGCATCATTTGTAAAATTAAAAAGTTGTTTTATTAACTCACTGTGCTGGAGGCTGACAGTCCAAACAGCATGTCACCAGCTCTGTTGAAGGACCCCATTTGGTGTGTCACATCCTGGTGGGTGGTATCACTGTGGGAGAGCATGTGTGGTGGATTAACTTATGGTCAACTTGTGACGCCCAGATGAATTGAATCAGTGTGATCTGGGCGTGGAGGATCCACCTGAGGATTGTTGCCAATAGCCATAAAAAGAGAACTGAAGGGGAAGATGGGGCCTATTGATTTTCTATAAGAAGCTTGCTAAGGCTGGTTTTCCTGATGTGAACTTGGCTGTTCTCGTTGGAGGAGGAGCTCAGGGCCTCACTGTCTCTGGGAATGGTTGTTGTTCTCCTCAGGAGAGCTCTGATCTTCAACATGAGCATCACTTCCTGGCTCCAGGATAGATCCTTTCCCCACCTGCACAGGTTTTCTGGCTTCAATCACTGGCCTTTGGGCCTTCCAGGTGCATATCCTCAATATGGACAAGCATGACACATTGCTATTGGTTCTAGGCCACTGGCTGGACTGATAGAGATCATTGCTTTGGGCTCTGGGCCTTTAGCTGGACTTGTGTGGGACATTGCTGTGGAATCCAGGTCCTTGGCTGGGTTCTTTAGGCCTCGAGTATGTGGCTAATCTCTTGCATCCCTCTGTATGACTTTTTGGGTAGATATCATAAAATAATCCTATAAACTGTCCTGTATTAAATCTAATTCCCTTGCAGAGCCCTGACTGCACAGCATGTGAGACAATGAAGATCACATGGTGAGAGAGTAAACCAGAGATAAGAAAGCAGCCACGCTTGTTCTTTACAGCTACCCTCTAGAGAGAGCTTCCTGGGATCCTACAAGAAGTGCAGTCATTCCTCCCAGGAGCAGAACCCTTAAAGACCTAATTGCTTTTCATTAGTCCCACCTCTTAAAGGCTCCACCTTTTAACATTGCCACATCTTCCAACATATGAACCCTGGGGGATGCCCTCAAACTACATCAAAATCACAGCATATTTCAAGGCCAACTTCCAATAAAAACTTACTTTCACTATTTCTATGTTCTCAACTTTATCTCACACTGAGCAATCCTTTTCCAGTATTAGTTATTATTGATTACTGAAAAACTAATACTACTATATTAGTCAGCTTTTTGTTGCGGTGACCAAAATACCCAAGAACCCACAACTCAAAGGAAGAAAGGTTTGATTTTGGTTCATGTTGCAGAAGTTTCAGTTTATGGTCAGCTGGCTTCAACACATAAACATCATGGTGGAGGGGCCTGGCAGTTGGGAAGCTGAATACAGGGGAAGAACACAACAGAAGAAGGGACCAAGGACCAGTTATAGTAGTGTGGTTATGCCTCCTGACCCACCCAGACACACCTGGAGTGTGCTTTACAAATCTCCTGGGTGACTCTCAAGCTGATCAAGTTGACAGCCCATCTTAACTGTCACAACTATTTTACAAAGAAGCTCACACTAGAACAGCTTCTCACATGAACCAATAGCCTTCGTTCTGTCTTAACAATTAGAAAATGACCGAGGTATTTGTCATATAACTGATAAAGGGACAGGTGAAAGGAGCCACGGTATGTGTCTGAAAATTACTTCTATTTAAAGTTTTACTCAAGTACCTTTTCCTCAACCGCAGCAGGAACTAGGAGAGCTAGTGTGCCAAAATTGCCATTCCCCATGTGTGACAGTGAACTGATTGTGTCAACTTGAGTAGGTAATGCCGAACTAATTTGGCTCAGCATAGTTCTGGGTGTGGAAGACCAACCTAGGGAGGATTTTCACCAGAATGCTATAAAAGGGAAATGAAGGAAAATTTGCTTCTGTGTTTTGGAGGAACCTTCACTTTGGATGTCATCTTCTGGCTTCCAGCGCAGACTCTTCAGTCTCCAGCGCAGATCCTCTGGCCTCCTGATACAAACTTGCATGGACACTACTGTGAGCCCCAGGTCTTCAACTGGATCCTTCAAATCTCCAAGGCACAGACAGACATTTTGCATCTTCCACACCTGACTCTGGGTGGCCACTGTAAGCTAATCTTGTAAATTCTTATGTATTTGTATATCTTGCATTAAATCTGCTTTTCTAGTAAGCACTGACTGATATACCACATATTATCCCATACTTATAAACCCAACTGCAACCGCTGCTTCCACTTGTCCTTCTTGACTGCTATAATTTTCCAGTGGTGTCAGAGGCTTGACCCTCATTGACCCTAGGGAAGAGGAAGTTGGGCATTGATTAAGAACACTGTCATAGTCCTGTTTCATAGTTGTATATGGGTGATGAAAAATCCTTTATGTATTGTTAATTTCCTTGCTCTTCTTTGTTTTCTTCTTAGTTATCAAATACTTACTATGGTTTAGACTGAGTGCTTGTGTCTCCTTAGAGTTCCTATGTTGAAACCTAATCCTAAGCATGATGGTTGTAGGAGGTGGGGCCTTTGGGCAGTGATTAGGTCATGAGAATGGAGCCCTCATGAACAGAATTAGTGACATTAAAAGAGGAGATTCTGCTCCTTGGCCTTTCTGCTATAGGAAGATCAGCAGTACATGATCCAGGAAGCAGCCCTCACCAGACACAGAACCTGCTGGGGCCTTCATGTTGGACTCTCCCTTCCAGAATTGTGTGAAATGAATTTCTATTCTTTTTAAGCCACTCAGTCTAAGCTATTCTGTTAATGCAGTCTGAATGAACCAAGATAATTCAGGAATAGAACTAGCTATATTTCAAACACTTCATACCTTTTAATCAATTTATTTAATTCTCAAAATTGCCACACAAGGTAGGTCCTGTTGCTATAAACCCAACTTTTTAGCAGTGGCAACATCTATAGGCCAACTTAATGGCAGAACAGCAATATGGACACAAAGAGTTTCTGACTCCAAAGCCTGTGCTCTTAAGACTTCAAGCTTTACACCCTCTCCTTCTATGCTCTTGCTTCTAATTTGAAATACTCTTCTGTAAGCAGATGTTACTTTTGCACACATACAGAATAATAGGCTTGAACTAACTCTCACTCAGGTCTGTTGCTCTATAGAATATGCTGTCATTCATCAACAAGCCAGAGAGAAATTTCAGATATCACAATATAATGCATCAAGTAAAAGATTCTGATTAAATGGTAGTTTTTCTCACTCCTTCTGGGAACTGCCTGAATGGCTATTTATGTATACTCTAAAACTCTGAATTCTAGGCTCTCCTAATTGATGCCCAGTGGACCTGAGATGGGATAAAAACCACTTGAACTGCTGGTTGCTGTAAAGGAACAACCTTTGGAGGCCTGGCCCAGCAGCACATTCCTTTGGCACTGTACTCACTCAATGTTTTCTTTTTTTGGACATATTCTTAGCTAGACCTATTGCATTCATTACTCTGTTTTATTTTTTCTCTCTGTTCACTTAATTAATTGACTTTCAGTGTTGGTTTTACATTGTCAGGGTTTTATTTGGAATTAATTAATTTTGTGGTACTGAAAATTGAACCTAGGGCCTTTGCACTAGCTACATCTCTAGTCCCCCTTTCTCCACTTTTTAAAAAATCTTTGAGAAAGGATCTTATTAAGTTGTTAAGTTGCCCAGGCTGGGCTGGAACTTGTGACCCTCCTGCCTCAGCCTCCCATGGTGCTGGAATAATAGGTGTGCGCCACGATGCCTGGCTTGTTTTTATTGTTTTATTTTATTTTTGTTATATAACCAATTCATTTCATTCTCCTTTTAATTTTTTATTTTAAAATTAAAATTGTGCCTGTTATTACACTTATTTTTACACTACTTCTGTCATTTTATCTTTCTTTCTTGTTTTTTTGTTTTTGGTATCGGGGATCGAACTTGGGTCCTTGCACTTGAGAAGCAGGCGGCGGAACCACTGAGCTAAATCCCCGGCCCCATTTTATCTTTCTTTATATATCTCTTTTTGCCATTTTTTAGCATGTGGAGGATTCAGAACCCAGAGGGTTCAAAACCCAGTGTGAAAACTAGTTTAAGAAGAAAACATCTGGCATTCAACAGATATGGAAAAAGCCTTCTTGGAGCTTGTCTTGCCTGACAGAAAATAGTAATTTTGGGGAAATGAGGTTACCATCAACCCTCTCTTTGAGGGAGTTTCTCACCCACAAAGATGAAAGCCACTTGCTCCTGCATAGACAAACATCATCACAAACTTTCTTATTTCTCAAACATCTTTATGTCTTTCCTAAAGAAATATATTTGTTCTTCCCATGTAAGTCTTTTTTCCATCCTTCTCTTCCTAAGTTTGGAATATAGGCTTCTAAATGCAGCCTTTTGGTGAGCTAGCTAATTTTTTTGTTAGCCTCTATATGTGTACAAATAAACTGTTTATTTCCCCTGCGAATCTGTCTTTTGTCAGTTTAATTCACAGAACCCCAGATCACTAACCTAATAGGGCAGAAGAAAAGTTTTTCTTTCCCTAAAAATGCTGCTCAGATAGTTTTGTAGATATCACTACTTAGAGGAGTGCTTGGTACAAAACAGATGCTGAAGTATTTACTGAGTTAGCTAAGTAATAACAATAATAGAAAAGGCATCAGAAGCCAGGCATGATGGCAGTACATTCCTATAACCTTGACACTCCAGAGGCTGAGGCAGGAGAATTGCTGGAGTTCAAGGCCAGCTTGGACTACACGACAAGACCCTGCTGCAATCCCTTTTCTCCCTAAAGCCTCAGAACTGACAAATGAGTGGAGTTTAGGATGGGTTGGTGAACTTGATACTCAGAGATAATTTTTCTTTTTAATTTTTCTCCTATTGGGTAGAGAAAGGCTAAAACCATGTAAAGATTCCAGGGATTGTTTTTAGAGATCTATGTGGTAGAGAAAGTTTCTACAACATAAATGCAATCGGCCATCAGTGAAACAAAAAAGATATGCAGATGTGAACATTCTAATGCAAAATTCATAAAGAATAGCCATTTAAGCATGGCCATATCTTTTTGAGTCTACCTTGATTTCCAGAAAGGATCAACTGCAAAGTCCTTGTTGATATCTAAGTTATCTGTTTCCATTGTAATTCATGTGTGTGGAAGTTATGTCTTATATCTTAGATTTCTCCCGGATCTAGAAGTTAAAAATTCTTTAGTATAATTTCAGAGATTCCAACACTTGAGTACTGCTCTTATAAGATCTTTCTTAACTCTAAATTTCATATACAGTGGTACCTAGGTCTATGAACACTTTTGCTTGCAAACAATTTGGTTTGCAATCAGAAGTGTTTGGAAAAATTTTATTTTTGTCCACAAACTCTCCATCGGGTGACAAAAATCCACAGCCTTCTTTCCCACACAAGCACCAACATGGCCATCTTTTCCAGAATCCTAGAATGAACTAAGTTTGTGAACTGAGGTACCACTGTATTGATATGGCTGCAGCAATCCTGATTCCTGAACATCCCAAGGAGAAAAAGACTACAGCCATATTAAAAGTTACCAATCATAGTTTGGAACCAATGATCTTACCTCCACTCAATTCCCAAAATACCTTATCTGGATAACTGACAAATTATTTTGCTCTTAATTTTGTGAGAAATATTCTAAAGTGGGTTTCATTGTAGATACTTCGTTATCTACTTCTTCCAGCTTTGAGTCATAGTCCTTTTTATAATTTCACATTGTACAGAGCCCACCAAAAAAATGTATACATCAGGAAAAGAAAACCTTGGGAAAAAAGATGTATAAATATTTTACTACCGAATTTATTGAGATATTATGAGATAAATACAAGTTACCTTTGGCCTCTACAATTGCAAGAGGTAGTCAAAGTGGTGGCCATTGGCTTCCAGACATAGTACGGTCAACTCCTAAAGTGTGTAAATATATTTTTGGTGGACTCTGAATATTCTGATTTAATACCAATGAGAGTAAATCCTATTTGTGTTCAAGTATATTTAAGAATAGCTGGCACAGAATCATGGAAACCTACTATTCTATAAATAACCAAATTCTCTTTGAGACTCTGTGTGTGTGTGTGTGTGTGTGTGTGTGTGTGTGCGCGCGTGCGCCATGTGTGTGGTACTGTGGATTGAACCCAGGGCCCCATACATCATATGTGCTATGCAAATATTCTACCACTGAGCTGCATTCCAAGCCCTTTATTTTTTGTGGTATTTTTTGAGACAGGGTCTCACTTTGTAGTTCAGGCTGGCCTTGAACTCACTATGTTGCCCGGGCTGGCATCAAACTCACAGCAATTCTTTTACCTCAGCCTCCCTACTGCTGGGATTACAGGCATGCACCACCATGCCCAGGCCTAGCCCTTTTTATTTCAGTTTTTGAAAAAAGGGTGTCACTAAATTGCCCAGGCTGGGCTCGAATTTATAAACCTCCTGCATCAGCCTCCCAAGTAACTGGATTACAGGCATATGCTATCCAGCCTGGGTCTAAATTTGTTTTTAAATTTTGACAGAGTTGTCTAAACACTTCATATATATGTGTTATGCTGGTTAAAGTGACATTTCATATTTCCTTTCTAAAAGTTAAACATGACCATTTAAAACTTTTTTAAAAGTCATGTCTAAAAGATGAGAGAAATTTACAAGCTTATGCATCATGTAAGGACTTAGACTTTTGGTTCAATTTATTTTAGAATAAAAGGGACTTTACTTTATCTTAGCATTGACAGTCATAAGAGACATAATACAGATTGTCCTGTATCTGAAAAGCTGCTTTATGGGCAACTGGAAATAATTTTTTTCCTCATCTTTGCTTGGTATTTGTAAAGTACAGATGCTGAAGCACCTTGATAGTTTTGTAAACTCAAGTCACTGGAATGGATTATTGAAGAGATACAGCATAAAATACAGGTCTTTTGCTCAAAGATGTTTGAAGATGGGATCAGCAGCTATAAGACTGAATGTGACATAGTAAAGTACTAAAACTTCACTGTTAGTGCTGAGATAAATAGCCTTCTAGACAATGTGGTCATGTGGTACTGAATAACCACAATATCAAATCACTGAGAAGAGTGTTACAGTTCATAAAACCTTGTAAGCACATTGCATTAGGGACGGTGGGGTTTGACATGTTCAGGACACTTGCTATGGATCAGTTCTAAAAATCTCCCCCGAGACGCTTGTGCTGAGAAGGGAGGCTTTTGGAAAATAATTGGATCGCGAGGGTGCTGTGCTTATCAGTGGATTAATCTGTTTGTGACCATCTAACTGAATGAGTGTTAGGAGGTGGGTCTTGGTTGAAAGAGGCGAGTCAGGAAGGGGCTACCAGGCTGCCATCCATCCAGCCGCTCCTGGCCCAGAGGTAGGGTCTTCTGAGCTGCCATCCCACTGCTCCTGGTCCAGAGGGAGGGGCGTCCCAGCCACCATCCCTCCCACTGCTCCTGGCACAGAGTATGGGCTTCGGAGCTGCCATCCCACTGCTCCTGGTCCAGAGG
>NW_004624809.1:9409089-9426246 GCF_000247695.1 Heterocephalus glaber
GAAGGGAGGGCTAGGAATGGGGAAAAAATAAGAACCAAGATGCATTATGTAAAGGTACAATTCCCAATGAGAAATGTAATTGTGTTGTATGCCTACAATGTACCAATAAAAGAATTTAACAAAACAAAACAAAAATAATGAGGCGAATCACTGTGGGCATGTTCCCTGGCTTCTCCTACCTTCTCCTCTCTATCTTCCTCCCTCACTTCTCCTCCCCCCTCCTGCTCTTCCTCCTCACCCTCCTCTTTTCTCTTCTTCTCCCTCCCCCTCCCCCTCTCCTCTCCTCTCCGCTCGTATGAATTGACCAGCTTTCCTCCACTGTGCCCCCTACCATTTCTGCATTGACACCATGCACTGAAGTCTGAGAGTGTTTGCCAAAATAAACCTCTTGAATCCTTGTGTGTGAGTGTCAGGTCTTCTGAGCCAGTGATGGGAATGTGACTAATACACAATTCCTAAAGTCAGACTTTCATTCAATATTGAGCAGTGGACAGTGATTTTTGAGGGTTTTTGTTTGTTTTTAGTGGAGATTAAACCCAGGGCCTTTGCACCGACCTACATTCCCAGCTTCAAGAAAAAAAATTTTTTTTGACACAGGGTCTTGCTAGTTGCAAAGTTGCTGAGGCTGGGCTGGAACTTGGGATCCTTTTGCTTCAGCCTCCAGGAGTGCTGGCATTACAGGTCAGCACCACCAAACCAGGTTTGGACAACGGTGTTGACTTCCAGAAGAACAAAATGAATGGATGAAGAAAAAATGAACAGTATATTTGAAGAGATGAAGCAGGTGGAGGAAGGCATTGACTTAGCCCTTCCAAGATGTTTAGATTATGAACCAGTTTGGGGAAAGCCAAGGGACCACCCACTCATACTATGGAAAACTCAGAAATTGATGGGACCAGCAACTTCCAGAGGTGGTTAGAGGGCCGGGGACTTAGCTCAGTGGTGTCGCCGCCTGCCTCTTAAGCACAAGGTCCAGAGCTCTATTCCCGGCACCAAAAAAGAAATACATAAATAAAATTTTTTAAAAAGTGGCGAGAGTGAGGCTGCAGAGTGTGCTTAAGAAGCATTTCGACCTGACATCCGCTCCCTAGTTCCATGTGGTATGTTATTGGCCTCCTCAAACTCTGCACAAAGCTGAAAAGAGTAAAGGAGAGAACCTCTCTGGCAACAAGGGGTTAGCATGGCCTAGAAAGGGACACCCCAAAAGACGCAAGAGGACTGCCTTGTGAAGGGGGAGATTCAGGGAAAATGCAGTAGTGGCTGTTCAGATTGCCCACCCCTTACTTCCCAGCTGTCTTCCTCCACTCAAATGGCTGGCAGCTGGCAGCTGCGGAGAGCAGGGCTAAGACACCCAGCTCTGGAGGAGCCCTCATACCCTGGGTCATGTGTATGGTGTCTCCTAGGGTTTTGCAGTGCCCAGGTGGCACAGCCAATACCTGAAAGTCCTAGATCTGAAGTACATACGTTAGGAACCTGAACCACCCCAAGACACAAGACCAGTGGAATGGTCCAGCCAGATCTAGGGAAGCCAACATTTGACAGGCCCCACCATACAGAGCCTTAGTCCACCCTTTGGAACCCCTTGCTTCCCTTTGGACAATCAGCCAAGGATCACCAAATAGAAGAAATCTTTAGTATGAAAGATAGAGACTGAAATATAGTTTGCCCTCCGTATCCATGGGTGCTGCATCCATGGATTCAATCAGCTGAGGATTAAAAATATCCAGAAAAGGAAAACTCTAAACTTTTTGTTGGATTACATGCCTGTAATCCCAGCACTCAGGAGGCTGAGGCAGGAGGATTGCTGCAAGTTTGAGGCCAGCCTGAAGTACATAGTGAGGCGCAGTCTAAAAAAAACCCAAAAAACAAAACAAAAACCTGACTTTTTGGGGTCATTATTCCCTAAACACTATAGTATAATTGCTTTCCACACAGCATTTACATTGTATTAGTCACTATGAGTAATGTAGAGATGACTTAAAGTATATAGTAGGATGTGTGTTGGTTATATGAAAATACTACATCATTTTATAGAAGTGATGAGCAGATTTTATCTGTAGGGGGTCTTGGAACCAATCCATGAATACCAAAGGATAACTGTAATTTGTAACAAAACTTAGATGAAATAAAATAGGCGGGAAGAGAAAATGATTAATGTTATTATAAACATGAGAAGATAATCCATACATGAAAGGTAAACAGTATTCTATTACAGTCAGAAGAGAATAAAAAAGAGCACTTGAAAACTTAAAAGGTGATAGCCAAAAAATTTGGTGTGAAATTTAGAAGATAAATTAGAAAAACCCAGCAAATAAAGCAAAACATATACATTTAAAATAGAGAAAAAAATTGAAGGACAAGTTAAGGAACTCTTACATCTGAAATCTAGTAAGATTCCTAGAAATTGAGAGCTGTGGAAAAAGGTGAGAAGACATAATGAAATACAATTTAAACAAATTTCCTAGAACTAAAAGGTGTGTATTGTCACATTTAAAGGGTCCACTTACTGCCCAGCAAAATGAAGGAAAATACACTCATGCTTTAGCATATATATCATGAAATTTCAGTGCATTGGGACATTAGTTACTAGCCAGTAAAATTAAAAATACATAATATGATGATGACATTCAAAATTTTAAATAACCTTTGGGTCAAGGAAAAAAATTAAGAGAGACAAAATGAAGAGAGATTCAATAGAAATGGGAATATTTTATAACTAAAGCCTGTAGGAAGAGGTATTATTTATATGTTCTCATTATTAAATGAGTGATACAATTAAAAGAACCAACTAATCTTATGAAATTAGGAGAGAATATACAGTCTGAGAAGGTATTAATAAGAATAAAATAAGAAATTAATGCATTAGAAAATATACCCTAAGAATTAAGACATTAAAAAAGGTATTTTTTTTAAAAAAAATAAGTAAATGGGATAAATCTTATGAGTTAGATGATTGGTTACAAGACTGGTGAGAAAAAAATTGACAAGATCAGAAACCAAAAAGGAAAAATAAGTGAGACTTTTGGGAAAACTTAAAATGAGTGTGTCTAAGTAAAAATTAGTGTGTCTGAGTATTCCAGAGTGAGTTTTACTAATATGTAAGATTTTCACAATCCATTTTTTTTTTCGGTACCGGGAATCTAACTCAGGACTTTGTGCTTGCCAGGCAGCTGTGGTGCCATTGAGCTACATCCCCAGCCTTTTACAATCCATTTTAAAGTTAAATAGAATGCAGATAATAAATGTAGCAAAAACCCTGTTGTTAAATCATATGTACGCAGGGAAAATAAATGAACAATATGAACAAATATCATTTCTGAGTATGGGATTATGAGGGATTTTGATATTTTAATTTTCTTCCTACTGAAGGATATATTGGTAAAGATATGTTGGTTATATAACAAATATCACAAATAGTTGTTGCAATAATTGTAATAAACACTGAAAGAATTTAGGTCACCAAATAGTAACTTTTTCCTCAACATTTAAGGAAAGACAATATAAAAATTTTCAATCTCTTTTTCAAAACAAAATGTTTTACTTTGCATTGACATACCTTGTTGCCACGTTTCATGCTGGGATAATGGTAATATCACAGAATCATGACCATATTTACCTCTAGTGAGATAAAGTCAATACGGACAGAAATTTTTTCTTTTAGAAAACTTTTATCATGAAAAAATTAAATATGTACAAAAATAGTGAGAATACTTCTGAGAGGGCAATTGCCCAGCAACTGTCTGTTCAATCTTTGCTGATACTGCCCTGTTATTAATCAGTGGTCAAAGACTGTTGCCCACAGTAGACAATGGCAAGAGTATTCCCATTATAATGCTCTGCTGTTCCTATTGCAGTGCTCTTCTCAAGTACAACCTGATTTTGTTTCCATTTAACCTGTTTGTGTTTCTCTCAGTTGACCAGGCCTATACACACAGCTATGGATGAAAGCACTTTCCTAACAGCAAAAGCCTAAAAACAACCTAAATATTCATCAACAGAGAACTAGTTGAAAAAATTATAACACAATCCTTTAGTGAAGTAGGGTGACTGTCTTTTCTGAGAATTAATCAGTACACAGCCATACTGGAAAAAATAATCATATACATATATATTATATGTTATTTTAACGTGCAAACTATTATGTTTAAGGAGCTGGATATGGTGGCACATGCCTGTAATCCCGGCATTTGGGAGGCTGAGGCAGGAGGATCACTTCGAGCCTCAAACTGGGCTACACAGCAAGGCCCTCTCTCAAAACAAAACAAACAAAAATCATGTTTTGAGATACATATACTGTGAAATAATTACTACAATCAGGTTAATTTACATTTTCATCACCTCACATACAGCAATTCTTAGTATCCTCCACTTACAATTTATAATAACAGAAGTAAAAAAATACTCTCAAAAATTTGCTCAGCATCTTATTCCTCAAAACAGATTAAAACAGTTAAGTAAATACCATTCTAGATGATGTCTTAACATTTCTATACATTAATGCATTTTTGAAAATAAAAAATTGGCAATGCTATTATATTGTTTTGTAATCTGCTGTTTTGCTTAATGGGCATTTTGTTTTGTCTTGTTTGTGTTTTGAGACAAGAGTCTCCCTGTGTAGTTTAGGCTGGCTGTGAACTATATAGCTCAGGCTGGCCTAGAACTCTCAGAGATCCTGCCTCAGCCTCCCCAGTGCTGGGATTACATGTGTGTGTCATCATACCTGGTTTGGAAGCATTTTTTATTTTTACAAAATCAACTACTGAGGGCCTGAGATTTAGCTCAGTGGTTCTAGCGCCTGCCTCGAAAGCTCAAGGTCCCGAGTTCGATCGCCGATACCAAAAAAAAAAAAAAAATCAACTACTGAGGCTTGACTCAGAGACAATAAAATGCATATTTTGTACTTTCAGTAAATTTTAATAAATGTATTCACTCACATAACCATCTCTACAATCAAGATATAGACACTTCCATTACCTCGTCACCAAGCTCTATCCAAGCTAAACCTTTCTTGACCCCCTAAGCAGACACTGATATATTTTGTCACTATAGGTAAGATCTGCCTTTTTAGTTTCATGTAAATAGAATCATAATATTTTGTGGTTTATTTCCTTTGCTCAGTGAATTTTTAAATTTATTCTTGTTGCATGCCAACTAGTTGATTCCTGTTTATGGATAATTAGTATTCATTACATTGCATGAGTATGTCCCAAGTTTATTCAATCATCAGTTCAAAATATTAGGGCGTTTTCCAGTTTTTGATCACTAAAATTACAGCTGCTATAAACACTTATGTACAAGCATTTTTGTAAATTCCTAGGAGTAGAATTCCTGGATCACAGGACAAGCATATGACTACAAAAGCTTTCCGAAATGATGGCACTGTTCTGCACTCCAAGTGCTGCAAATACAAGTCCAGTTGCTCCGTGACCTTGCCAACATTTGGTATTGTCTTTTAACTTGAGGCCACTCTAACGCATATGTGGTGATCAAGATGTGCTTCTTACCCAGGCCAATCTATTTTCGTAACCTCATTTAAAAACATCATCTTATTAATATGTTTAAGAAAAATCTAAATCATTAGAGAGTGCAGAAAAACATGGCTGTCTTGATTTTGTAGCTATTTTGTTTCAATTTTCCCTCACGAACCCCACTGGCGGTGCCTGGAAAACTTAAACTCGGTGTCCGGTGGCGGCAGGTCGGGACTGTCCCGGTCCGTTTCTTCACGCCCGCGACCTGCAGGCAGAGAGTACCATCTTTCCTCCTGCCGCGCTCCATCTCGGCGCAGCATCCGCCGGGCTGAGGCGTAGGCCCCGCCCTTTCCGGGACCCACCCACTACCCAGGAGTTGGCCTAAGGGTCTCGCGAGTGCTTCTAATCCCGTGAGAAAGAGGACAGCCGAACGGTGGTAGTGGCGAGGAAGGGGGTGTGGCCGGGGAGTGCGAAGTCCCGGGGAGTAGAGAGGGGGCGGGGCCGCGCGCACCGGCGTACGCATGCGTGGAGGCGGCCAGTCGAGCTGGGCTGAGGGGAGGGGGCGGCGGCGTCGTTATTTCCGTGCTCCGTGCGGTGCTGGGCGGCGCCGGTGTCCGCTGGAGGAGTAGGTAGGGTCTGCCTCTGCGAGCCTCTGAGAACCCCCCCAGGCTCTCGGGTCCCAGAGCTGCCGTTCCCGCGTGTGTGCGGCCCCCGGGACACCAGGTCACCCTGGGGCCCCGGCCCTCCGCGAGCCTCAGGTAGGAGGCGAGGCGCGGCTGCCGCTGGCTGCTGAGGCCCAGTCTCGCCTGTCGCCGGGCCTGGGGAACCCGCCTTCGCGCGCGGCTCCACGCCGTCCTGGCCTCCGCGCCGTGGGCCGGGGCGGGCCGGCTGGCCGGGCGGCGTGCGGTGCCCACCCGCGGCGGCAGTACGGTCCCTCCGCTTAGGAGACCCGAGCCCACGCTCGGCACGCTCCGGTCCTCCGCTGCGAGAGGGTGCCCTGAGTAGTGCTCCTGGACCATTGATGGCCAGAGTGGAAAGTTGGAATCTCTGGAGTTGGTTCTTTTTAGGCCAGTGGTGGGATGGTTTGTGATTTTCTTTTCATTTTTAAATAGAAAAGCAAAGTATGAGCCATGGTAGGTGAAGGGCATTAGTGAGACGCAGTACGTGTTAATATGAGATTTAATTGCATTGAGGTAATATTTTGCAGGACCATCCTCAGACTCAGAAGCACTCAGCTTAGTTTAGTCAGTCTTTCACTTGATGCTTAAACACACAGTTTTGTAGATATTTTTGTCCTGAAAACTACATCCTTTCTTTTACACCAGTGTCCATCTCACAGGAATAATGGTTATGAAAGCTTCTGTGGATGATGATGATTCAGGATGGGAGCTCACTGTCCCTGAAAAAATGGAAAAAAGCAATACAAGCTGGGTGGACATAACCCAAGATTTTGAAGAAGCTTGTCGAGGTGAGTTGGGATTTTTGGATTAGAAGTTCAGAATCTGGGAAGTGAAATTGTGATGGTAATTTGTAAATTTACTTGATAAATTAGAAAAACTCAACAGGTAAGTGTAACTTATCAAGTTTGTTAACCACGCTTACTCTCTGCCCTGTGATTTTAACTTTCATTTTAAGCCAGTATGTGTTTGATTCAGTTTAGAGATGCTGAGACAATGTGTCCCTTTACATTTTCCTGACCTTGAAGTAACAGGTTAGAGGATGCATTTCAGCAATTTCTAAAACAGTTTCTAATTGTGGAAACACTAATTATGTTGACCAAAAGTGTTTTTGTATATTTGAGCTTTGAAAATGGTCAGAACCCTGCTTGAGATCTTCCAGTGGCTTCCTGTTGCAGGCAGAGTAAAATCCACTCCACTTTTTGGCCTTATAAGGTCTCGTCCCTGCTTACCACTCAGGCTTCAGTTTTGTACCACTGCCCCATCAGTTCCAGTCACAAGGTGCTGAAGAAGTTTTTGAAAATAAATGATTAGAGAAAAGATTGAGGTCATTTGTTGAAGGGAAAAAGCCTTAGAGGAAGACTGATGAGAAAGGAACAGATAGTAAAGATTACAGACTGAAAAGAGAGGATGGGCTCTAGAACATGGTAGGGAAATTAACTGGGGGAAAGCAGGATTACACACTGAGCCCAGAAGAACTGAGGTTATGATGGTGAAGATATAGGTATAACTATGAAGTAGCTGGGGAGGAATGATGGAGGAATTCATACCTGGTGGCTTCTGTCTTCTCAAGAAGCTTACCTAGGTCCTTTGGTAAGGTGGAGTGTGTTTGTTTGAATAGTGCTTTTAAGGGGTGAACCTTGGAGCAGCTTCAAGTGGGAAGGGAGCCAGCTAAGTATAAGAAAATCCCGTGCTTACCCTTTTACTGTTTGAAATACTTGTCTAGTTAAAATATGCCCCAGTAAGATGGAAAGAAGATTAAACTGGGAGTTGCCCATATATGTCTAACTCAGGGAGAAAGAAGTGTGAGTTACAGTGTAGTTTTTGTGCTCAAAAGTCTTAGACGATTAAGTGGATCATATATATCTTGCCCTGATTTTAAGAGATATGTATTAGGGAGCTGTCATGAATCTAAATGAGGAAGAGTATATAGCTTTTAAGTTGAGCCTTACAGGAAAGGCTGAGTTTCTGTAAGTGGTGGTTTGGGGATCTTTGTAGACTGCGATGAATTTTATGAGCCAGAGTTTAGTGAGAGCTTTATGTTTGGGGAAGTAAGTGTTCAGCTGCAGAACATTTTTCAGTGGAGAGTCTTCAGTTTTTTCATTTTGTTTACTTACTTTGAACTTGGTTTATGAACATGGGAAATTTTTAAGGGTTTTGAGTCTAAGATTGAAAGTATGATGCCCTGGATGTTTAATACAGTGACTGGGACAGTATCTTCTCAGTACGTAAATAGCAAAATAGGCTTTTGAGTCAGACATGGGCAAAAGTCCCAACTCAGTTGTTTTAGTTAATTGAATAGTTTTATCTGAGTCTTAGCTTTCTTTGTAAAGTATTACTGCTACTTTATAAAGTGATTAAATTAGATGGTGGATGTAAAGTACTTGATCTATTCTAATAAGCACTTGGTGATGGCATCCATTGTTACTCAGGGTATTTAATTTGGTGGTGTAAGTGTATGAAAGCATAATTTGTGATTGTTGGGATAGCAAGAGCCTATACCCTCAGATGCAAGATTTTGCACCACCCTAGTTTGAGGTGATAAAGACTTGGACTGGGTTCTAGAGTGGAATAAGAAGGTTACATGTGACAAATTGATGTGTTTGGATTGGTGAATGCTAGTGTGGTGAAAGGAACGTGAGAGAGAGGTGTTTCTTAATCATTTCCCTGATTGGTTTTGAATCAGTAC
The DNA here is from genome assembly GCF_000247695.1 of Heterocephalus glaber. Next base: position 9,417,924 of record NW_004624809.1, read on the forward strand.
AACTATGGTTTGAGTCAGTCTTCCATGTATTTAATTTTCCCTTTTGCTTTGAGTGGTTTAAGATACATACTGCTGAGCCGGGGATTTAGCTCAGTGGTTCTGCTGCCTGCCTCACAAGCGGAAGGTCCTGAGTTCGATCCCCGGTACCAAAAAAAAATACATGCTGCTGAGCCTCAACAGTAGCTTTTTTTCCCCTAAACATTTGCTATTTTTTTTTGTAGTAATCATCTTAATGGGTGTGAGGTGGTGCCACTATAGTTTTGAATTCTGTTTCCTTAATGAATTGTAGCTATCAAAGTCATTCTTAAGTGAGATGAAAAAAGATTTTGTCTTTTTTAGCTGGAAGAGCAAAAAAGTTAACTTGGGACCATTGTCCTGATTTGTGCTGAAGCTGCAGCAGTTTTGCCCATCAATACTGGTTTGGTTTTTCTATCCTTCCTCCCATTGCATCATTAGTGTAAATGTTAACACTGTGGAAAAGATAAAGATCATGTTAGTATTACTGCATCACAGACTTCTGATTTCCTGAGCTACTCTTTGATAGTTGCTGGCTTATTAGTCTATGCTCTATTAGGCTTTATTGTCGTGTTTTTATGCATGCTTCTCATTTGTTCCTTTTGGTACCTAGAACTTAATTTAATTTACAGTTAGCTAGGAGAATTGGATGAAGTTTTGGAAACTGTTTCTTTACATTTTCCACAGAATTTGACTATTAATATTTAAGCTACTTAATATTATAGCAGTGGTGCCCACCTAATACCCAAACACTGAAATCACTTGGAGTGTTTTAAAACCACTGTGTAGGTCCTATGCCCCAATTTCATTAGCTTGGGTGCTTTGGACATTAAAATTTAGAAAGTTCCCCAATTTATTCTAAAGTGCAGCAAGATTAAAGACTGCTGCTTTATAGTGAGTGGACACCGTTTTCATTAGCTGTTTACTCAAATATTTCCTATTTATTTATGTATCAGTTTTTTGAGACAGAGTCTTGCTATGTAGTTCAGGTGGGCCTCACACTTAACGATGTAGTCCAGGCTGGCCTCGAAGTCACGGCAGTCTCCTGGCTCAGCCTCCTGAGTGCTGGGATTACAGGGGTGTGCCACCACGCCTGGCTGTTTCCTATGTTATTTAAACAAAACAGAATTTAAAAAGTGATTTTGATACTGTTCCTAGAGCAGTGAGAGCCTAGTTTATGGATAATCAGCGCAGTTTGTGAAACAGCAATTGATTCTATACCAAAGTTTATGAGGGGAAACATACTTGTGATATTCAGAAATGATTTTTAGATTTGTAATTCTGAGGAATATTATGGCTCATGATGGATTACTTGTTAATTCTAAAAAGTTGTATTTTTTTTTCCTGAATCACTCTGGTATATAGCAGTGATGGTGAACCTTTTAGAGACCGAGTGCCAAACTGTAGCCCAAAACCCACTTACTTAGCACAAAGTGCCAACACTGGGATTAAACCTGAATGCTGAGGTTTTAGTTTAGGAAAAAAACAATTCCACATTAACATCTTTTGTCTTAAAAGAAAAACAATAACAAGTGTGGTGTAGGTTTGCCACCGCTGATTTATAGTTTTCTTGATTTTTAGGTACTCTGTATTAATTATTGAGTAGATATAACCATTTCTTAATTTTATAGCAATGCAGACACATTTCTTTAGATGCTTATGTTTTTAAGAATTCCTGTTTGGAATAGAAAATTTTGATATAAATATATTCAAAGGATTTTTCTCTGTTTCTTTTAGAATTAAAGCTGGGAGAACTGCTTCATGATAAGCTGTAAGTATATATGTGTCCTTTGAAATAGTGTGGTGTGATAGTTCAATTTTTTTTCTCATGTGGAGTAGTATTCCTTGAAGTCTGGGTACATTTGTATTTAAAAGCTATTAAAAATGAATTATGAACCTATTTTTAACTTTGGTAAACTATTTTGGGGCAGCTGACCCTGTGAAGTAAAATGATGTACCTAGCAGAACTGTGACTTACGGTGCTTTTCTTGAGGGTAGATGTACTGCATGTGCAACTTCTTGAAGTAAAGATAGCAGTTTTATGCTACGTATGATTTGGTTGATGACCAAATATCAGGTGACTGAATACCTCTATTGAGAATCCCTGGAAATAGAAAATACTGTAAAAGAAATAGGCCAGATGTGGTGGCACATGAATGGAATCTGTCTGAGCTGAGCTAGGAGGATCTCAAGTTCTGAGTTCAGCTTGGGCAATTTAGTGACTTAGTGAGGTCTGTGTCAAAATAAAAAATAGAATAGGGACTGTGGCTGTATCTCAGTCGGAAGACCTAAGGTTTTATCCTCAGTACCACAAGAAATAAGTAAAATAAAAGGAAATTCTTAATTATATTTATATTCCCATAGATAGCTTCAGTTTCTGTACTACTGTGGACAGTCTCCATTTTCAAAGTTAGGAATGTGAAATTTTGAGTTAATAAATGGACAAGATTGGACACTGGGGGTCCAGGGCCTAAAATTCCTTCTCAAATTTTAGGGTACATCAGAGTCATCTGGAGGGCTTTAAAAAACACACATTGCTGCGTTGTGCCTCTAGAGTTCCATATTTAGTAGGTCTGGTGTGGAACCACAGATCTTTAATTGCTAGCAAATTCCCAGGTGAAGAATTTGATGTTGATCCATTTTGAGAATTTAAAGTATTTCCACAGTTGCTGTTACCAACTTTTTCCTTTATAGCTTTATAAATTATTGAGTAGTTTTTTTAATGTATAACTTTATTATTGTTCACTAAACACACGTATACAAAAATTAAAATTATTCAAAGAAAAACAATGCAAGGGAAAAAAAACTATAATAATATTCAAATATAATAGAACTCAACGAAAGCAAAATTGAAAAGTGCTTAAACATTTTTCCATATAATTAAAAAAAAAGTCTCAAGCATTAAGAAGACATCAGAAGGGGGCCGGGGATTTAGCTCAGTGGTTTCGCTGCCTGCTGCGTAAGCGCAAGGACCCGAGTTCGATCCCTGGTACCAAAAAAAAGAAGACATCAGAAGATGTGATTTGTTTTAGAAAGATTTTTCAAAACTAATATTGGACAAATGGTGGTCTGGAAAAAAAATTCTAATTAACTAGTAGACTTCACATAGGCCAATTTTTTTTAAATTTAAATTTGATACAGTCATATGACACATGATGGAAATATAATCTGAGAAATATGTTATTAGGCAATTTCAGTCATGTGTATCGTAAAGTACCACACAGAGTGCCAACTTCCAAGTGCAAACTGAGAAGGTATACGTCAGTCACCTGTGATGGCCCCTTGATATTATCCAAATACTCAGTTAAACACGAGATACGTGAGGCTACCACTGGTATAGCAGCACACTGTTTTACTTATATAAAAGAGTAAATTCTTTTATATCAGTAGGATTATGCTCTAAAAGATGAAAAACACAGCATGTTATGATAAGTACCTAAAACAGTAACAGTCATTTATCACACTATCGAGTACTGTGTACTATACATAGTTGTATGTGCTTCTTCTGGAAACACACACTTCTGTCCTTTGATCTCAGTGACTCTTCCTTCCCAACCCAACGATGAGCTCCAGCCTAGTCTCTATCTACATTTCTTCCTATAGTTTTAAACACAATCTATATATGGATTCTTTCCAGATTCCAGCCTGTAACCTGATCTTTCCCCTTCCCCTCCCGCTGCCCCTACCCCTTTGGACCTTTTCTTCATATTTCAAATTATCAATTATTCATTTTAATCATTTTAATCCTTAATTACACTTTTAGTTTCTCACACTAGAGAAACTATTCGGTATTTACACATGTGTGTCCTATTTATTTCACTTAAGAGGATAGCCTCAATATGCAACCATTTAGCTATAAATGTGTCTAGTTTCTCGTTCTTTATGGCTGAGTAGTACTACATTTTATAAAAAAATCACATTTTCTTTGTCCTGTCTCCAGTTGATGGGCACTTGGGCTGTTTCCAAGCTTTAGCTATTATGAACTGTGCAGCTATAAACATAGGTGCATGTATATTGCTGTGGTATGATTCTTTTAATTCTTTGGGGAAGATACCCAGCAGGGGAATAGCTGGGTCATATGGGACCTCTAGCCCTGCTTCTTTGAGGCATCTCCATACAGATTTCCACAGTGGGTGCACCAGTCTACACTCCCACCAACAATGGAGAAGGGTTCCTTTCTCCCCACACCCGCACCAGCATTTGTTATTGGTTGATTTCTTGATAGCAGCCATTCTTTCTGGAGTGAGGTGGAATCTCAGTGTTGTTTTCATCCGCTTCTCTCAAATGACCAGTGATGTTGAACATTTTTTCATGTATTTATTTGCTGCTTTTACTTCTTTGTCTGAGAAATGTCTGTTCATTTTGGATGCCCATTTTTGAATTGGGTCTTTGAATTTTAGGGGTCTGATTTTTTTTCAGTTCTTTATATATTCTAGATAGTAGTCCTTTGTCTAAGGTGCAGCTGCTGAAAATTTCTCCCAGATTGTAGGTTGTCTCTTAGTTCTGTTGGTGGTTTCTCTTGCAGTGCAGAAGCTTTTTAATAAGATGAGATCCTAGTTGTTGATTCTTTGTGCTAGTTCCCATGCTACTGAGGTTTTGTTCATAAAGTCTTTTCCTATGCCAGTGTCTTCAAGAGTACTGCTTAACTTATCTTCCAGCAAATTTAATGTTGCTGTCTTAATATTTAGATCTTTGAACCACTTCAATATTAGTTTAGTGCATGGTGATAGGGAGTAGTTTTTAATTTACTTATTTTTGTTTTAGAATTTAAATCTGCCTGGAGTTTATTTTTTAAAATTATATGAATCAAAGATTTAACTTTTTCCAGATGCTTAGCCATTTTCTTCAACAGTATTAACTAATCTGTTTTTCCATTGATTTGAAATTCCACCTTTATTGTACACAGTAACATAAAAACTTGTGTTTGGACTGTTTATATTCTTTTCCATTGATTTTTGTGTTCTAGAATAGTTTAAAAAAATTTTAAAATACAGCTAAATCTTGGAAACAGCCCATTTGCCCATTAATGGATGAAGGGATAAATAAAATATGATATTTATATACAATGGAGTTCTATTCTGCCATAAAGAAGGATAAACTTGAGACATTTTTAGGGAAATGGATGCATCTCAAGAGAAAATTTTGAGTGAAATAAATCAGATACACAAGTTTAAATATTGCATTGTTTCTCTTGTACAAGAAACCTGGGCCGGGGATTTAGCTCAGTGGTTTCAGCGCCTGCCTTGCAAGCACAAGGTCCTGAGTTCGATTCCCGGTACCAAAAAAAAAAAAGAAACCCAAAGTATAAATAAGGAGCAAAGTGGATGACAGATACTTGAAAGTTAGGAAGAACTTATTTAAATAGGAAAGGGAACAAGGGAGTGGAGAGGGAGAGGGAAAGGAAAAGGGATTAAAAAAAAAGAATGGAAGGAAAAAATGGGAGTAGCTTTTGTAAATGGGAATGTGAAAAAGGTTTGAAGAAAGAAGGGGAATGTGAAAAAAAAATTAAGATAATATTATATACAGGTATAAATTCTCCATGATGATTATGATCATATTTATGGCAATACTTATAAAAAAGAAATTATTTTTTATTAGTACATGTTTATAGTACATAATGTTTAAACTGTGTGGTGTTGGCACATGTATATAACACCCACCAAGCTTTAATTATTGTAGCTTTTTAGTATTGTGTGGTATTTGGTGACTATGTTTTTTTTATTGACAAAATTCTCTTCTATTCTTGCATACTTCTGTTTTGGCTTGGGAAGTTCTTTGAAAAATACCATTTGGGTGTTGGTTAACATTTGTCAGATTTGTAGATGAGAATTATCTTTTTTTTTTGTTGGTTTTTTTTTTTTTGGTACTGGGGATTGAACTCAGGACCTTGCGCATGTGAGGCAGGCACCGGAACCACTGAGCTAAACCCCCAGCCTGAGAATTATCTTTAATAATATTGTCATATGAGGGCTGGGGATTTAGCTCAGTGGTTTCACTGCCTGCTGCACAAGTGCAAGGACCCGAGTTTGATCTCTGGTACCAAAAAAAATAAAAATAATTTTTAAAAAAGGTTCATTAATATAAGATTGGCTAATAATATTGTCATATGATCGTATTGTCAGAGTATCTTAGATTGAAACATGAGAAGTGTAGAGGGACTGCAGGGAAAAGAGTCTGTTGTAAAGCTCTTTTTGATATCTTATTCCTGCTTTTTATCTGAAAGAAATTACTTAGTATGATGGGCTAGGTGTCTTTATTTTCTCGGTAGTTTGATGACTTAGTATGAAGTCAGTAGCTTGATGGCAGGCTGCTTGAGCTTTCTTTCAGTCTTTTCCACTTCTATTTTTTTTTGGGGGGGGGTACCAGGGATCGAACTCTGGTCCTTGCACTTGCGCAGCAGGTGGCAAAACCGCTGAGCTAAATCCCCGGCCCCTCCATTCCTATTTCTTGAAGCAAATCTCAGTTAATGCTATACTTACAGTTTATAGTATATCGCAACTATCCACTTTTGAGATGAATTACAAACATACCAGAGCATTGAGATTTCTAGATTATTTTTCATGATATAATTGTCAAAATTTTGGATATTGTAGGTTGAAGGTGTCAGATTAATTCTTTTAAGACATGAAGCAAATGAAAACAAACTTACACACTGTAATGATTATTCTGGTTATGACTTTCTGAATGTTATAGAAAATTAAAGGAAGACAAAGTGAAATCTATGATCTATCCCTTTTATTCCCAAAAGTTTCTAATGTGCAACCTTTTTTTGAGACAGGATCTTGCTATGTAGTTCAAGTTGGCTTTGACCTCAGTATGTGTAGCTAGCCCAGGTTGGGCTTGAATTTGTGATCCTCTTGCCTCAGCCTCCTAGAGTTTTGGGCTCACTGGCATGTGCCACCCTATCTGGTTTTAATGCACAGTGTTTTTGAAGCATGTATAAAAAACATTTCAATTCTTTTCTTCCCCACTGTGCATGTAAAAATAATTTAAGTGGCAAGTACGTGAAAGAATTTTCATTGTTGGTTAATCAAGATAGAAGTGTTGGCAAGTTAGAAAGACTAAATATGTAGAATACTGTAGTTGTTAAAATTACTGATGATTTCTTTACTGTTGTGGGAATTTAGGTGCAGAAACAATTTGTGGGGTTTAATTTATTTGCAGATTTGGTCTTTTTGAAGCCATGTCTGCTATTGAAATGATGGATCCCAAGATGGATGCTGGCATGATTGGAAACCAGGTTAACCGAAAAGTTCTCAATTTTGAACAAGCTATTAAGGTAGTCACCATAATACTTTTTTGTGTCTTCTGTGGTATTTTATTTTGTATGTTAAAACATCATGCTTAATAATAAAATCAAACTTAATATATTCACTGAAGGTATATTTTTAAAAAGCATCTCAAATATATAAATAAGAATTAGTTATGACCCTTTTAGTTACCTATATCTGTTGAAATCTGGAAATTAGTCATTTAAGGTCTTCACTATAAACTTGTTCCAAATTTGTATATTTGGATATTTTAAAATTAATTTTTGTAAGCGTTTGACTATATATTCAAATATCAGAATAACTGGCTTAGAGATTGCATGTAATATATTAATGATATACTAAGCAAAATGGTTATGGTTATGAATTTAAAATTTACTGAGAATTGATTTAGAAATTTGTCATTGCCACAGTGTTTAATTTTATGTTTTATGAAAAAAGATTAGCTAGCAAATAGATACTACAAGCAAAATTTACAAGTTGTATAGTTAACCAATTCAGGAAAGTACAGTATTTTTAAAGTGTTTTCTTTTTTTGGTAAATAGTTTTGAGTTATTAAAATATTCATATTTATTAATACTTGGACTAATTTGAACTGTACTATTAAAGTACTTTTTTATTTTTTAATTTCATTATAAAGGTCTATTATTTCAAACTAGAGGCTTTGATTTTTCTTATCAAAGACCTGTTTAAAATACATTTTCTCGTGGGCCGGGGATTTAGCTCAGTGGTTCTGTCACCTGCCTCGCAAGCGCAAGGACCTGAGTTTGATCCCTGGTATCAAAAAGAAAAAAAATACAGTTTCTCGATTAAAATGAATAATTGATAATTTGAAATAGGAAAAGGTCCAAAGGTGTAGGGGTGGCAGGAGGGGAAGGGGAAAGGGAAGAAGGAAAAGGAAAAATTATGAGAAAAGAAAACAAAAAATGGAAACAGTCTGTGTAAATAGGGAAGGGTGGTGGGGGTGAAGGGTGCACAGGTAATGGGAGAAAAAATAAGAACTAAGATACATCATGTTCAGGTACAAGCACCCAATGATA